>CM076578.1:334564594-335164594 GCA_034641835.2 Pinus albicaulis | reverse complement strand
CTAGGAGCGATCCCTAGCATTTCCTTTTTTGGATTTTGGTTCAATTATGCAACGAGATAAAACTCCATTCCCGGTTGAAGCTCCCTACTGAAATGGTTCAACTATTTTACGACCCACCTGTAATTAAAAAAAATAAATATTCCTCCCTCATTGTCCCCCTCCACGTGGCTATGTAGCCCTCAATGGATTGATTCTCTAGTGTTTGTATAATCTTACTTATTGGAAAAAATAATAGTTAAATTGAATACACAATAGAACAAGCAAAAAAAATATAGTAAGAGCCAACCCACACAATGCAAAATATTACACATGCTTGCTAATGAAATTATTTATTAATGGTACTAATCTCACAATACAACAACAACTTCTCTAGAAGAGAGGATAACCTTTTATAAAAATGTTCCAATGGCTAGATAATGACTAGCCAAAAATTGACTCTTCCTTTAGGAAAAATTATTTAATTGTCATCCACATGTTGGGGACTAAGTAATTTTATTAAAATATTACAATTACATTCATGAATTGTTTCACTAAGGGATCAAATTGACTCAAATTTCCTTGGAGGTCCAACACTCCCTTTGAAAATGATTTGGAAGTTGAAAAATGGTCTAAAGATACCCCAACGTTCCACTTGAATTTCCAAATGTCTAGTTTGAAGCTCTGATGACTTGTTGACTTGACTTCTAACAACTAGTAAACTCGACCTTGTCACCTTTTTGCTTCTTCTCTAATGACTAGATTTGGAAATTTTACCACCGGAGTTTGTTGTAACTTGACTTGATTTCATCAAGGTCTTGTTTCATTTGACCAAATTATTCCCTTCATTGGCACATCATCACTACCCTATCCATGACATCATGCCCTTGTGTAGGTTCTATGGCCTCTTTGGAATTTGGTGAAATTGAGATATGGCTTTTGTTCCTCTTTTATATATATATATATATACCAATTTTGACATATTACACGTCAGATTATGTCAAAATCTATCCCTGTTATGCCACCTAGAAACATGCAATACCTATTTGACCATCTTTGATCAACTATAACTTGCCATTTCCTTCTTTGTTTGAAATTTGATTAAATGGAATATCATCTTTTCATCAAGCTAAACAATATAAGACCAAGTTGATTTTTTGACCTCTATGGCCACTTGCATTGGGAAACATGAACTACCTTGAGAAATGTGGAAATTTGTCTATGTGAGATTACCATGTACGAGAATTGTCTGAAAGATATTGTACTAACTCCAGGATCACATATAAACTCAATAGACACCTAATCATGCGGCAAGACATAAATGCACTTTGACGCAAGATGGACTTGCCCATACATCGATGATCACCCCTATAAAGGCTCCTCATATAAGACCATCCAAGGTCCTCTAATCCTCTCTAGGACGAAAGGAACTAAGGATGAACCCAAAGGAATGATCATGTTCTGACCAAACAAGTCTAGGAAACCTAATGTATGTTATCACTCTTTCATTAGTATTTGAGTCCTGTGTAGTAACTACAACCATAGTAACTACAAGTAATAACATTTACCAATAAATTTGAATAAATTTTCTCCTTAAATTTGAAATTTACCAAACCATTTCTCTTCATCTATATTGAAACATTGATGAGAGTTGAGTTGTTTTCCTTTGGAAATAATAATTTCATCTAAAAAATTTTGGATTTATTGCTACAAGGGGTGGGCGGAGGGCATCGTGCCTTGGGAGGGTGCACGATGAAACAAGTTCGGGTCGGGTCGTTTTGTTATAGGGTGCCTGTATCAGGTTTTCTAAGTTGTGACTGCACAGGTGCCTTATGCACGCTCATGCGGGTCATTTTCTGTTTTCTCCCTTGTGCGTTCGTTCGATCGGGAGGAGGGCATCGTGCCTTGGGAGGGCGCCCGATGAAATGAGTTCGGGTTGAGTCGTTTTGTTAGAGGGCGCCCATATTAGGTTTGCTAAGTTGTGACCACACGAGTGCCTTGTGCACATTCGTACGGGCCATTTTCTGTTTCCTCCCTTGTGCATTCGTTTGGTGGGGCGGAGGGCATCGCGCCTTGGGAGGGCACCCGATGAAATGAGTTCAGGTCGGGTTGTTTTTTTAGAGGGTGCTCGTATCAGGTTTTCTAAGTTGTGACCACACAAGTGCCTTGTGCACGTTCATGCGGGTTGTTTGCTGTTTTCTCCTTTGTGCGTTCGTTCGGTTGGGCGGAGGGCGTCGCGCCTTGGGAGGGCACCCGATGAAATGAGTTTGGGTCGATTCATTTTGTTATAGGGCACCTGTATCAGGTTTACTGAGTTATGACTGCACGGGTTCCTTGTGCACGTTCGTGTGAGCCGTTTTTCGTTTTCTCCCTTGTGCGATCGTTTGGTCGGGCGAAGGGCATCGCGCCTTGGGAGGGCGCCCGATGAAACGAGTTCGGGTTAGGTCATTTGGTTAGAGGGCGCCTGTATTAGGTTTGCTAAGTTGTGATCGCACAGGTGCCTTGTTCACGTTCATGTGGGCCGTTTGATTTTTTCTCCCTTGTGCGTTCGTTCGGTCGGGCGGAGGGCGTCGCACCTTGGGAGGGCGCCCGATGAAACGAGTTTGGGTCGGGTTGTTTGGTTAGAGGGCGCCCGTATCAAGTTTGCTAAGTTGTAACCACACAGGTGACTTTTGTACATTCGTGCGGGTCGTTTTCCGTTTTATCCCTTGTGTGTTCGTTCGGTTGGGCAGAGGGTGTCGTGCCTTGGGAGGGCACACTACTACATTTGGCGGAAATTTCGACACTTTCTTCCGACGCTTTTGACCAAATGTCGAAAATTTCCCCAAATTTTTTCAATCCCGCCCGAAACCGTCACTATACCGACGTTTAGAGAAATGTGTCGTAATACCGACACTTAGACAAAGTGTCGCAGTTGTGACGTCTGAAGGAAGACGTCGCAATGGCGACCCTATTCTCCAAGGCGTCGCTATTGCGACAGATGCTTCCAAATGTCGCAATTGTAACACAATGTCTAAGTCTTGCAATTGCGACGTTTGGAGGCATCCGTTGCAATAGCGACGCTTTGTTTGCGACAAAATTTCTAAGTGTCGCAATGAAGAGGTTTAGAGGGATCCGTCGCAATAGCGACGCTCTGGCCACCGTCGGTATAACGACACTTATATGCAATAAATGACAGTTATATGGCCTTTGCAAAAATGGTCGGTTTACAGAGCAGCGTGAGGAGTAGTTAATGGAGGCACCTTTGCGATTGCGCATAATTTGGAGAGAAAATAGTAATAATGAGAGAGGCTCCTTTAATTGCATCTTTGATTTGTGAAGGTATGGATTTTCCAGCTTGCAATTCTATTCTGTCAAGAAAGACTCACAATCCTCTGGAAACAAGACTGTTGTGAAGATGTCTGGCGAAGAAACGGACATCGGGTTCACGACTGTTGATGAACACATCGTAGTCCGGCGAAGAAGGCACCAAGGAGGGTATTCTCAGTGAATGAGGGATGTTGAAATATTAATTTCAACTACCCTGTCCTCTGTCCGCTTTCTAAATCTGTTTGAATGGCTCTTTCAAACAACCGCTTTCTAAAACTGATGAACAGTCAATTTTGGTTTTGAAATCACAGTCTCTGCACACTTGAAAATAGAGCGCTGTATTGTTTTGGAAACAGAGCAATTTAATAGTAAACGCAGGAGATTTTAATTCAGAAGAACGTGGTCCCACAGACCACAGACCAAATCAGCCATCCACGTGGAAGCAGGCGATTCGATTGCGTTATTTTTTGGCTCGTCTGCATTGTGGAATTCCAGACCCGAAACATTATAGGGCGGAATTAATTTGATTTTCGCGTCACAGTTTTCCTCCGTACGAAAAGCCAAAAAACGGACCCGAATTTTTATATGGCGTATTCTATGAAGTTTTCGCGTCACAAATTAGGGTGACATCAGCAGGCTATTTTGGAACGCGAATTTGTGATTGAAATCGGGTTTATTTTTTTCCGAAGTCCGGACGTATGATATAGTTTTATTAATATTTTGTTATAAGTTTTGTTTCACCGCCCGATAGTTACTTAAACCATTGGCTCATATATAACATATGCGCAAATATTTCACTTTGGGCATTTGTAATGTGGGCCCCGAATACTTTAAATAGGTACATATACATTAGGCAGTTTAAAATTTTTGAGGATTGCACCCCCGGTGCAATTGTTTGTTTATAAGATTATATGATACATGTGAGATAAAGGTTTATTATTTATCATATATAAATAAATTTTATCAATATTGGACATTTACACTTTTATGAGGTGATGTTATAAGTAAATTCATAAATATCTCTTTTTAATCCTCATTTTACTCCATGAATATGTTTGGAAATGAAATTTCAATAGATTAATTTCTCCTAACCTATGTATCATCAATATTGTACATTTACATTCTTAATTATGAGGTGATGTTATAGGTAAATCCATGAATATCTCCTTTTAATCTTCATTTTACTCCATGAATATGTTTGGAAATGAAATTTCAATAGATTAATTTTCTTGCTATTAAATGTTTTACGAATATATGGTAAGGAATTCTCTCTTGTTCTTCTTAGAAATAATTATATATAATTTTTTTTTTTTTTCAAAATAGATTAAAAAAATTATATGAGAAAAATTATTAATTCATCAATATGTGTGTGTGTGTGTTGTGAGGAATAATTTCATAGTTAAACTTAATGGTTCATTATATAATCATGTGATCATCACCAATGATATATCTTAAAAAGCAACTGAAAAGCGATGTGTACAAAATCGATGTATACTCTAGAGAGTGGTTCTCATATCACTATGTAAATTGTTGTATGCTACTTCAACAAAATTATAAGATAAAATATAATACACATCATATATGCACCATAACAATTGGTGCAAGGTAAAACCCACCTACCACACCTTTGTACTCGATCCAATTTTCTCTGTCAACTCTTCTAGCTGTGGGAGTTTCCTCCAAGGATCATAATACCCCCAAGGCCTGTTATCACCCTAGTAATTCTCAGGTTGTGGGATAGGGATTTTTGTAGTTAAGAACACCGGGGGTAACCAAGAACCGCTTTGGGAATTCAAGATCTAGCCTTCTTGAACTCTAGAGAGGGATCTCTCCGTATGATTTAGCTTTGTTTTAGTAACATATATTAGGCTAGCTATGATTGTGTATTTGGGTTTGATTTTAAAAGATTGGTGGGAATAAAGAGATTTCAAGGTAAACCAGAAGGATCTACCAGAATATTGGGCAATGGAGTCAACTCTCTAGGCAAGAAGAACTAAGAAATAAGGCTCAGAGATGCAAATGTGATAAGGGCAAGATAGGTGACCTTCTAAGGCTATGTATAGGCTTGATTTGATGGAGTGGATGGAATCTAAGCAAAAGGGCACTTAAGAATCCTTAAGCTACATATAAGAAGATTGAAGAAGGGGATCTAACTGGGAACCGTAGAACTGCCCATAAGGTTTTACGAATAGGCTATTACTGGCCTACCATCTTTAAGGATGCCAAAAAATTCGTGCAGGCCTGTGATAGCTGCCAAAGGGCAGGACACCCTGGGCAGTCTGATGAAATGCCTTTGAACCCTCAACTAGTGATTGAACCATTTGAACGATGGGCACTTGATTTTTTTGGCCCTATTAGTCCTCCCTCAAACCAAAAAACATACATCCTAGTTGCAACCGAATATGTCACTAAGTGGGTCGAAGCAGAGGCACTTTCAAAAGCTACAGAGGACTCTGTAGTACAGTTTCTTTTCCAAATCTTTGTGCACTATGGTCTCCCAAGGGACATAATCATAGATGGAGGACCACAATTTGTAGGTAATAAATTAGCTGAAACATTGCAAAACTACCACATTCAGCACAAGATTACAACTCCATATCACCCACAGGCCAATGGCCAAGTAGAGAGCACGAAAAAAGTAGAAAACATTAAAATGCCAAGTAGAGAGCACGAACTATAGTTGTCTTGAGAAATTTTATTCACACTGAATACTTCGAATTGTGAAGTATTTATACAAAAAAAGTTTTACAAAATATCTTAGGAATTGAGATAATGTTTTAATCAAAAATAGGAAAGAAAACTTAAAAAGAGGGACAACTGCAAAACAATTTGCAAGCTGTTACCTTTTTACAAGAAAAAATAGAACTGATTATTCTAATTTGAACTGATTGTTGTTGTGCACTTTAACCCTGTATTTTTACCATTTGAGGTAACAGTAAAAAATAAATTTACAAGTGAATTTCCTGTTTTTTATCCATTAAATTCACAGCAGATCTGTGAATTCTTGCCACTTTTCTGCAGAGGGGATCTTCATAGTCTTCAATTTTCTGTAACTTTCATTTGCCTCTGTATACTTGGCAAAGTTAGGCTTTATAGTGAACATATGCCTGATCTAATTATCTAAAAAGAACAGATTTTCAAAATACTGAAGAAGTATTCTGCCTGTTGGTGATCCTTGAGGCAGTTGTTGTCTGGCTTGCTCTTTTGCATGATTTCTGATTTTTAGATCATAATATTTCTGAGGCATTAACTTGTCATTCAATGCGTGAATATCAGGCAAACCTGCTTCTGATAATGTTTTGTATTTGGCTAAAATTCTTGAGATGGATAAATTCATGTCTTTATACCGGTCCTCTAGATTACTCATTATGTTTCTTTTGTTCAGGACCTTTTTGATTTGAATAATGGTTTCTGTTCTATCAACAATTTTCAATTCTTCCAACTCTTCCCTGGTTTTACTGTTTAAAAAAGCTATGAGTTGGATTGCTTGGGCTGGTTTTTTGTCAATTTCCCTCTTAGTCTTGTCAATCTCTACACTAGCAACTTGAAGTAACTCCCTCTGTTCATAAATTATCCGAATTGAAGGCCATTGAGAATGAATGCCATCAATAATTTTGGTCCATAAATGATTTTTTATAAAGGCCACTTGATCTGTAATATTTACTTGTGCTTGCAGAATCTTTACCTATTCTTGTAGTCGATCAGCCCTTTGCTCATGTCCTCTAGAAGTAGTCAAGGCATCATTTTTGGATTTTTCTAAATTTTTAATAGTGCCTCTCAAACTAAGAATCTCTTTATCTTGGTCTTGTGGTGTGGTCCTCTGTGAGGATGAAGAAGAAGAGGCAAAGATTAGAGAAGTAATTGGCACTGCAGTTGGCAGTACTCCGTTAGGTGCCAAGTGTTATGCCAAAGTAGATGGTATAGCAGTGTTTACAGTGGGGATCACTGTAGGAATGACCATTGGTTTTGATTTTCTTAGTTCTTCATTCTCTTTCATTAGAGATTTTATTTTAATTTCCATTGTTTTTATCTGACCTGTCATTTGATGTACAAGCTGCTTTAAATCACCATTCTCTGTTTTTTGCTGTAGAATTTCTTTTGCTTGAGAGTTTTCACTCTGAGGCAACTTCAACTGTTTTCTAAGAGCAGATATATCCTCATTTTTACGTACCTCATTTTTCTGTTTAATTAAGACTTTTTACCCTTCAATGTTGGCTGGGTCACCCCCTGCTTCAATCACTATATCTTCTAGTGCTTTTATTCTTAAATTATTAGCATACAGTGAGGCTTTGTCCAACCTCATTTGATTTTGGAGGTTGAGCACTGTTTTCTCAAGCCTAATTGATTTCATAGTTTTACTGACAATTTTGGAATATAGCATTTCAGTATTGCTCCTGTGAAATTCAATTTGATCTAATTCATGAATGGCATCTGCATCCACTTCAAAATCTGTTTTGGAATAATCTGCCACTGATTTTGGCTTAGCCACTGTAGGCTTCAAGAATGACATTACCAATTTATTGGATGAATAATCAAATGCTGAAAGAAGCATGTCTTTGTTTCCAGGCTTTTCCTTAAGAAATATAGAATGAGCTTGATTCTTGAGCTCTTCATTCTTCTCTTTAATCTGTCTGAATCTGATCTGAATCTCTGACTCTGTATTGTCAGTTTCCTAAGAAGAAGGAGGAAAATCGACAGTAGCCTGGTTTTCCTTCATGAGTGTATCTTTTTGTTGTGTTCCAATTTTTACATTTTGAAGCTCTTTTAATGTTTGAGTGACTATTCTTGTTGCTTCATCATTTATATCAATATTTACAGGCTTATCCTTTTCTTCTTCTGTTGACTTGCTTCTTTTACTATAAGGAGTTCTGAATTTTATGTCCTCAATAGTCTCAGCTATGAAACTATCTCCTTCTCTGTCTCTTTTATGTACATTATCAGTATCTTTGCTTGTAGAAGCCACATGTACTGTCTGTTCAATCTGTTTGCCTTTGGCACTGTCTACCTGTATTACCTGTACTGCTTGTGAATCATCATCAGATAGGGTGTTTGGCTCCCATTCAATTTTATTTACATATCTTTCAATATGGGGCTTAGGATCATGCAAGTAAACAGACAACTTACATTTTACCCTTATTGCACTCAAAATACCTTGTGGGTCATACTTCCATGTAAAACTACATGGGAACTTATACTCTTTAAGTTTGACATTTATCTCATTGGCAGCTTCTCTGTTATTCACAATGAATGGCCCAATTTTATTTTTCAGCTTAAATTGGGTCCTTTTCTTGAAAGCTATGAAGTGGATTTCATCTACATTCAATAGTTGTCTCAGATATTCTAAAGCAAATAATCTTGTAGTAACAAATCTGGGTAACTTATATGGGGCCAGGAATGAGCCATACACTCTGATTTCTGTATGATTTTTATATAAATACCAATCTCCACTTTTGTAGCTCTCTGATAACTGCAGAATTCTTCTTGTCTCATCATTGATCCTAGGGATCTCCTCTTTTTCCAAGAGATACATAGCAGGGGCTATAAATGAGTCATTTAAATCTGTAAAACTATACTCTTTGTTCCATTTCCTTAGAATAGATGACCAAAATACTACTGATAGAACTTTTCCTTCTGCATCCACTTTCTGACATTCAATTGGAAACTTATCTGTCTGATAATATAGGAAGAGGTGGAGTAGATAAGAGGAGTATCTGAAAACTCCTTCTTCTGATAATTTGGATAACTGATAATTCATACTTTCAGCAATAAATCTAGCAAAATTGAACTGAATGGATGGTGATTGACCAGGGCTTAGAGTTGACAAAAAACCTAGGATATCCACATCAGTGAATTCATCACTGGTGTATCCTAGTATGAAGGAGAGCATTGAGACAATCTGTCTAGTTTCATCTGGGAAATCAACGGTGTCGAAAGGAGGATTTAACTTAGGAATATCAACTTGATTTGGACAAAAAGTCTGGTATATTTTGAATCTAGCATTGAAATCCAAGTCAAGATATAGTTGGGTTAAATATTCTATTGATAGGGAAGAAGAATTGGGGTCATGATTCATTTGCAGCATGGAATTTATCGACTCTTCAGTGATGTAAAATAGGGTTTCTTTTTCTTTGTTTACAGTACATCTTTGTTCTGGCATATAATAGGCTTCGCATAATCTGATAAAGTCAGGAACAGAATGAGTGAGAGGGACAATATATCTAGGCAGATTGGATTCCCAAATTGGAATATCTTTGTCACCCTTTTCCACTGATTTGCCATAGCACCAATTATAGACATCAAGCGGGTTAAATTCTACATTAGGGTCTAGTATTCTACAGTCCAGATCAACTAAAGGGCTGTTCTCTGGAGAAATGACTGGAGGCTGGACTGGTCTGACCACTTCTGTAGAATCAGTCATGAGTGCAGGAGTTGGTTTGTCGATTTTGAAGGACATAAGCTGAGGAATATTTGCAGAAGACTTATTTTGAGATTTTGGGCCTCCATTCTTGGGGGTTACCTGTTTCTTGGTCATTTTTAATAATGGACGAAGCAAGCTTAAACGGTTTGCTAAGTTCCTTTACGAGAAACAAGGGTTTCTTGGCGAATTTCTACTGAAAATGGGGTTTCTGAGTAGGGTTTTTAGGAATTGCAAGGAATTTAAAGCTCAGAACATGTATTTAAAATAGATTTCAACAGAAAAATGGACCAGGGTATGGAAAAAACTGCGAGAAAGGGAAATTAGGGATTCCAGGGAAATTTTGACAGAGTTTTCCCTGAAAAATGGACACTTTTTTGTAGTAACTTTGGTATTGAAATCTCAGAGGGAAACTTCGAATAATAGTACCTGGAGAACCAGCGGAATTTGGTTGAAGACGTTGCAGAGGTGCTCAGTCTTCAATTTTTTGAAAATGGCTTCACAGAGGACAATGTAGTACTTTTTAATGGAAATTCAGGGCAATGGGCGTCGAAAAATGGTACTGGTAGGTTGAAAATGGCTCTGCAAAGTTTCTCAGGGTTCAAACGACGTGATTTTGAGGAAAAACGGTTCTGCAATGTTTTTACAGGTTTAAAGCGAAAAGGTGAAAATTTGAATGCAAATAATAATTTTAAAGGTATAACCATAGTTAAATGACATTAAACTCGGGTTAAATGGGTGAGGTTTAGGGAATACTGCCAGTCGTATTCGCGAGGGTAAATGGTGGTAAGCGGAAACTAGCTTTTCGAACGCGATACAACGTGGTGGCGACACGTAAGCGCGGGTGGTTTGGAAAAACCACCCGTTTCGCGTGGCTTTGCCAAAACATCAAACGATTACTTTATGAGCGCTGAAATGTATTAGCACTATCGGATCTGGATTCAACGAGCGAACAACCACGATGAAAAGGAAAGGTGCGGGGAAAAGGTAAGTTATCGGGTTCACTTTGGGCCATTGATCTTCGGAAATCGTCGCTATACCGACATTTAGAGAAAAGTCTCGCAATACCGACACTTAGAAAAAGTGTCGCAATTGTAAAAGTGCAACACTATTGCAAAAGTGTCACAAGACCGACGCTTTCCAGAAGCGTCACAATATCGACGCCAGGAAGAACTATCGCAATTCCGACGAAATGTGGTCCGAAATTTTGAACGTCACGCTTCCGACGTTTTTATGTCGCTCTTCCGACGTTTCTGGAACTGTCACAATATCGACGGACGTCACAAGACCGACGAAAAATGGAAATCGTTCAAAACGTCAGAAGAGTGACGCTTACCGAAAAGGTAAAAGGTAAGTTATCGGGTTCACTTTGGGCCATTGATCTTGGGAAACCGTCGCTATACCGACATTTAGAGAAAAGTCTCGCAATACCGACACTTAGAAAAAGTGTCGCAATTGCGACACTATGCCCCAAAGCGTCGCTAGACGGCTGCCTCCAAACGTCGCTATTATATGTTTTACGAAGATATGGTAAGTAACTCTCTCTTGTTATTCTTAGAAATAATTATATATAATTTTTATTTTTTTTTCAAAATAGATTAAAAAAATTATATGAGAAAAATTATTAATTCATCAATATGTGTGTGTTGTGAGGAATAATTTCATAGTTCAACTTAATGGTTCATTATATAATCATGTGAGCATCACCAATGATATATCTTAAAAATCAATTGAAAAGCCATGTGTACAAAATCGATGTATACTCTAGAGAGTGGTTCTCATATCACTATGTAAATTGTTGTATGCTACTTCAAATAAATTATAAGATAAATTGTAATACACATCATATATGCACCATAACAATTGCCATACAACTAATTTGTTTTATGATACATGTGGCATTCTAGGGGTAAATTCTATATGATGTGTATATCAATCTATTAGGTGTTGGTAAGTTTTGAGTATCTAAGAAATGATAAGGAATATCCATACATCATGATCTTGTAATGTGATTATAAATTGTGTCTATAATTTCCATAAAATGTATAAATGATTTGTTTAAAAAAATCAACACAATCAACCCTAAACAATGCTCATGATGTGAAATGTCATTGGCGAAACCAAAATGATGGTCACATGTCCCATTTCTATGGTAATGGTGATCATATATATGTTGTAGCGACACTTGATGAGTAATTAAATAAATCTCTGAGTGTGACTCATTGTGCCATATTTTTTTAAAGCATGATTTGTTTTCCTAGTTTTTACTAATTTGTTAACATATTTTATTCATTTGGAAAGCTAATTAATGACGCTTTAAGTAATTAGGACCTAATGAGAGATCATCTTCACATCTTCATTGAAATATATTTGGTAATTGTAGTCACTATATAAACCGCACATTCATGCTACTTAAGAAAAATTGAAATATAAACTATAATACACATCTTATATCTGCCATAACAATTGTCATACAACTTATTTACTTCTAGATACATATGAAATACTTCAGGTAAATTCCATATTATGTGTATACCAATATAGTAGGTGTTGGTAAGTTATGAGGATCTAAGAAATGATAGGGTATCCACACATTGGTAGTGCCCTGGTGAATTTTTTGCATAATTTTCTATTTGCTGTAATTTTGTTGCCTGGATTTGTTATAGATTTCAAATAATATATACAATTATCTACCAATTTTTCTTTATAAAGAAGAAGTACAATAAGTAGTCACGTAAAAGTGAGCCATGTGAAAATATTGGTAACATGAGTAACCTGGTAAGCTGTAAATGAAAAGTGAATAACCTCCACTCACCAACAAGTGGCAGGCAGGGTTGGAATTTGGATTTCTCTTTACCCGTCACACAACTTTTTTTGATGTTTTGGTCATTATTTTTCTAGCCAATAAACATTACGTTTAAAATTTTTCACTTCATTAATGATGTTCTCGTAATAAATTAACCCTTCACCAATAAAAGTTTGATTAAAAAAATTGAACGCTCTTCCATTTTCTTTGGATTTTGGAGTGTGATATATCTGTGTCATGGACTTTTAATACCTAAAGTTTCAAGAGAAATAACTGATTCTTGTCAAACTAATATTTCCTCAATATATGCTATGATCTACTGAAAATTACTTCAAAAATCAAGTAACCTTGCAATATAAAGAAAAAAACATGAACGAGCTTTCCCTAAATTGCAATAAATTTATGTTTATTATTAATATTGCATAATCTGTCTTATAAAATTGCATAATTGGACTAAGAACAAATCCTCAGTGCATTTTTTTATTGTTGTTGTGATTAAAAAAATGAGCCAAAGAACGCTAAAATCAATCTATGTATTATTTCTCACAAAACATGTTGAGTAGTGGAGACTAAGCGCTAGATTTTTTTCTGTCCTCAATCTCTCTATTAATTATGTCTATGTAGTTATAAGAATAACAAGCCAAAGAAATCTGAGGCTTCGAGAGAAATTAGTCTCTGTGTGCAGAAATTGATGATTACTGTTGACTAAATGTTATACCATTTGAAATTGCTGAGCGAAATTAATCAGGCCATGATGTACCATTTGTCAGTATCTATTTTCTCATGTATGAAAGTTTTTTTTTTTCTAAGTAAAAGTAATTCTATTAACAAAAGGAGTACAGTACAGCAGGCCGAAGCCTGATCATTGCCGAGTGCTGTGGCATTTGAAACAAAAAACCATAGTTTGAAGACTGCCCTGCAAGAGGGAAACCAGTCTGAAACAGTTCATTTGAAAAATCCCGCGCAGGGGAACCAGAGAATTGTAGTACTGGAGACCATATCGAAGCAAAAAAAATAGATGAATTTTCAGAGACAACAGGAAACACATGAACATGCTCGTGAGAATGGGCAGAAATAGAGCAAAAAACCAGAGTGAAGAGGAGGAACTATTCATCAGGAGGTTCGTAGACAACTCTGCACCAGAGTTCATCTGGTTCCCCGTCAACATTATACAGGTCAGCAATAGAATGGATCACCTTCCTGGGAGGAGGAGGAGTAATCTACGCCTCGCTTGCTTGCACTGCTTCCTGCCTCTAAGTAGGTTGACCCACCGCTTCCTTGTTCGCCAGGTCCTGCGTGGCCTTGCCCATCTGACCCTACACGTTCGCACTATCAGGGTGCTTCAGCCCAACAAACTGCGCCGAATCCTGAGCCGCCGAGAGGCTGCATTCCGCTGGGCGAGAACTGGGAACAATTTCCTGAGGCTCTTCACGAAAGACGACCGTAATTGAGGCAGTCACCCTGGGTTGATTGAGAGTGCTGTTAAAGGAAAAATGCGCGGTGTGGGTTTGAGCAGGAGGAGCGGAAGGAGTGGGGGAAGCAAAGCGACGGCCTGAGCGGAGAAGGCATCCTCTAGGTTGACTGTCAGAGTGGGAGATAGACGCAGAGGAGGTGCCAGAGGTGGAGGGAGAGCGTCAAATTTGGCGCCTCGTGGAGCCTCTTCGGCAGTGCATTATCTGCCTGAGGCGCGTCATAGTCGCACTCGAGACAGCAGGGCAGGGAGGCAAAAGATGGACAGAAGACTGAGGTGAGAGGGGAAAGAGGGCGACAGATGCAAGCTTGCAAGAACCAGCGTGGGAGGAGTGGAGATTTTCTCCAAAATCCAAACAACAATTGAGACAACTCCTCTTACCAGTTGCAGTGCGAACATTAGAAAGCCCTGCTCCTGGAGCGCACCACATATTCATAGGCGGGGGAATTCTGTTCAGACCAGAGGGACGTTCCATAATAACAACCCAGTCTACCGTGCAACTGTGAATCGACTGCAATAAACCACCATAAGTATGAACTGGAGGCTGAGTCATGTCGCGGCATGCGAATGTGTATCGAGGAGCGAGACTATGGTTTATTCGAGCACCAGGAGTAAATGGCATTAAACGCCGATCAGTCGACATTAAGAACTAAATGACAACACTCTTGCGGGTGGGCCAGTGGCTTCCCCTTATGCCACACCCCCATCCCATCACGTTAAACACTACCAACTTCACCCGCATCCGGGTTCTCATGTATGAAAGTTGATGTACCATTGAAAGTTTAATAATTCTATTGAAAGTTTAATAACTATAATAACTATATGTATATATGTATATATATATATATATATATATATATATTTTTTTTTTTTTTAATTTAATGATTAATAATAATTAAATTAAAATTCTTAAAAGACAAAATAAAAGCCTAATAATCACGAACTATTATGATAATTTAAAAATATAGAACTCGGGCTGAACATAGTTACAAAGATACCAAGAAAAGAAGAGTGCATGTGCATGATAACCTCTTTCTTGACAACCTATGAATTCCATTCTCAATGAAGACTCAAGACTCAACTGGATTGGATTGTGTATCAAAACAGTAGGAATGAATCAAAGTTCAATGAATGAATATCTTGATCGAGAAAATTTATAGGGAAAGGTAACTTGACTATCAATATACTAAACCTCACTTCCATGATTAAAAAAACACCCCCACCTTCTCAGTGGTCCCATCATGGTCCACCTATTGAAAAACAACCAACAAATATATTTTTTTTTATATTTTTGCATGGCCATTGGACAATGATTTACTATGTTTTTCCTACTAAATTGCAATGGATGATTATTAAAAAATATTGAGAATTAGTTTAGTCTCAAGGCATAGCCAAGAGTCTTACTGGATAATTATAGATTACCTCTCATTGGATGATTGTACATTTTTCATCTACTTTTTCACGTGAATTTCAGTTGATGCTAGATCTTTGCCTTCTATTTCTTTAGTGAAGCTAAGAGTTAACTTTGATCTTACATTAATAACTATACTTACATGAATATCCATGCTTTTATACTTCCCCAATATGGTCAATGTTGATGTATGGCCTTGGCCCATTGATCTTACAATTAACTCACTATTCATATTCAATTTTCTCCAGTTCAGCCCAATAAAATAAGGAAAACAGAAAATGAAGTCCCGATTTATCTTTCCAGTGCTCCTACATAATACAAATACTCCTAAAAACCAATTAATATATAAATTGTCATCATTCACGCTAAAATTAGTTTGAATTTTTATAATGAATCTACTTACAATTAATAGATTACATTGCTCACAGAAAAAGAGATAATTTAGAACTATGATTTCACAATAATAAATTATCGGGCTCCCACAGGGCGATGAACTTGGTTGGATGTGACCCTTCTGCAGCAGCTCCTGAATCTGCCTCTTGATTTCATTATTCTCTAGAACAGAGCACCGATAGATCGGTCCGTTGGGTAGCGGCGCACTTGGGGTCAGATCAATCGGGTGCTTGACTTGACAGTGTAGAGGAACCCCTGTGGGTGAGGTGAAAATGTCCCCGTACTCCTCCACAACCTTATCCATTTGTTTTTGTCCTGCAGAGGAGCCTTTTCTGGAGGTCGTGGCCATAGTCTTCTTCTTGCCCTGGGGGCGGATCATCAGGAAAATGAATTTCCTGGTTTGGGAAATGAGCTTATTGCATTGTTTTGTAGTAACCAAAGAGATAGTAGCAGGAGGTGGTACCTCTGGTATCCTGTACAACTTATTTCCCAAAGTAACAATAACAGCACAAGGCCGAGACTCATACACCGCATGACGCTTCCACAAGTATGGTTGTCCTAATAATACATCAGAAACATCAATAGGAACAACGTCGCATAATACCTCATCCATGAAGGGCTTGATGCTATAGGGAAGGCGACACTGCTGGCTGACACGGAGATCTTGTATGGATGTGGGTGAGCTCTGGTCGGCAAGCCCAACCGCTTCACAACATCTGCCGAAATGAGGTTCTTTTGGCTCCCATTGTCGACAATGAACAGTATCGGGGAGCCCTTTACCCACATCTGGGAGTGGAAGAGATGTTCCTCCTTCTGGATCTTTGTAGTGGCAACAGTGGCATTGGGCTCCGCATCAATAATCTGTTTCCCTTTTTCATTCCCCTTGTCAGGTTCTGATTCAGAGTCAGAGCATGCATCTGACTCACAAGCCTGCATCTCGGCCACCAGCGACTGCTTGGCCCGACACTCACTTGTGTTGCGAGTGGAGCTCTTATGGAACTCACACCACTTTCCCGTGTCCTTCTTTGGCTTTGTAGTGTTGTTCTTTTCTTGTGGCTTCGACAGGTTGTCTTGAGTCACCGTGCCTTGGCTCTGTCCTTTGTTCTGTGGTTTGGGAGCACCTTTCCCTTGCTTTTGATTCGCAGATCCAAAGTCTCGCTTCTTCTGTTTGAATTTCTACTCAATCTTGGCAGCATACCGGTATGCCGTACCAAGCGAGGAGATGTCGAGGAACTCCATTACCTCCTGAATGTATCTGTGCAGACAACTGCGATACTTTAGCACCAGATGTTTCTCTGAATCTTTGATACCCAACTTGGTGCGCAGGGTATGGAATAGATTCGTCAGCTCATGCACATCTTGATCCCTTTGTTGTTGTAGCGTGGTCCATTGTATGTACTTGTCCTCATAGCTCCCCACGGGATAGTATTGTTCCTTACAGCGTCTCGGAAAGAATTCCAAGTGGGTACGACCGAGAACAAAGAGGGTTATGTCTCGTCCTTTTTCTCACAGTGGCTTTCTCACCAGTCCTTGACATGGGGGGAAACTTTGAGGAGTGAAAAAATAATCTTCTCCCTATCAGAAAAGTCATGAACCGAGAAATATACTTCTAATAGATTCAACCATCCATCTACGGTATCTGCATCTATTTGACCCTCAAATATGGGAATGTCAAAATTTACTTGTACCTTAAAAGGAGTCACACCTCCAGAGTGGCTGCTGGATGTAGATGCGCCACCGGTGGGCAGCCGTTGAAGGATCTGGGCAAAGTTATCCATCATCGCGTTCCTTTGTTTTTCGAGGGCCTCCTTGAGCAATATTTTGATAGGATCTCTTCCTCCCTCATCTTTCTTTTCTTCCCCCATGGGCGTCCGTCGGGGTTTGCGAGGCTGATCTTGCAAGGGTTCCACCAGATTGAGCCCTAACTCCTTATACCCCGACCTCATTGGGGACATGCAAAGAAGGATCGAGAAAAAACAGACCGCTCTGATACCATTGATCCGGATTTATGCAGGAATGCAACAGAATAAACACATAACCATAAATACAAAGATGCAGTGGAAATAACACTTCATTTTATTAATATCGAAGAACTGAAATTTGCTTATAGACAGAATGGAAATAAAACTAGCTAGGGCGCTGGTAGCGATCTCTGAGGAGAGATGAGGCAGCTACAGGCCTCTGAACTGAGTTACAATGAGGCTCAAGGGCCTATTTATTATTGAGAAACAATGGAGAAACCTAAAAATCCAAAAACCAAACCCTAGGAGATGAAGTGCCAAAACTATGGGCCTCGTTTGGGTAAATTGGTGTTTCAACTTCCCAGGGATGTAACTTTGGCATACTATCTCTGTTTGACACACATGATACATCATTAGAAATATCTATCCGAGGACTACAAATTTCGCCACAAATATAATTCCGGAACAGAATGATACATAATGATATTCACTAGAGGCGCGATGCCCAAAAACCGTCGTTTAGGGCCTCAAAACGACTCCAGAAGTTCAGGACCCGAAAAACTGCTAAAAATAGTAAGTTGTGCTGAAATTGAAAAACTGAAAGAGACAATGGTGGGGCCCCAAGTGGAATAGGCGGGCGGCCACCAGTGTCCACTTGGATCATTGAGTGAGCCAAAAAAGTAACTTTCCTTACTTTTTGAGTACAACCTTGCAATTGCGAAGAGGACTAGTGTTGCAAAATTATTGGTAAGTGGAAATTAAAGGGCGTAAGAACGTTTTTGAAAAAATTTCAAACGTCAAAATTAAGTCTTCTATCCTTCCTAGCACCTCATGGAAAACGAGAATCCGCAAATTCTAGTCGTCAAATATGTGCAAAATGCCTTATGACGAGCAAATGGAGGACTGGTCCTATGCTGCTACATGAGTTAGGGTTTCATGTGGCAACATGGAACCTTGTATAGTTTTTCAAGGATAGGAAAGGAGAATATTGTCAGTTAATCATCACATGAAACTCCATCACCATTTGAAAATTGTGTCCTAATTTTAAACAATAAGACTACCCGACTATTTAATTATTTAATTTTGATTGTGTAATACAAAAAAATATCCTAGATAACTTAAATAATGTAAGCACTTTTTCAAAAATTTAGTGGAGAGAACCTTCAATTACATTTATTTTGAAGTTCCATTTGCATTTTAAGCCATTTTAATTAGTCTTTCATGGCTATCTAGTAAAAATTTCAACCTCTTGTAGAAATTTGTTTGTCACTTGTATTAGAAATGCAAAAATCAAATGTAAATAAAAATGATTTGAAATGCTAAAATTCAAATGCGCGCTACATAAAAATGATTTTAAAAAAAACTACATTAACGTCTGATATCACGCGCGCATTCGCCCTCAGCTCTTGCAGAACATCATTCACCCTCAGCTCTTGTAGAACAGCATTCGCTCTCAGCATTCGCCCTCAGCTCTTGCAGAACAGCATTCGCCCTCAGCTCTTACAGAACAGCATTCGCCCTCAGTTCTTGCAAAATGGTAAGTTCTTACTGCAGGCCCTTCCTCTTGTAGTAGGGTTGACCCTATTTGGGTTTTTTTGGAGCCTATGAGAATACAAAGGTTGTGATTGATTACGGGTACTGCCTATATTTGTGGAACTTCTTGCCTCTGGGAATGGTAATGTTCGAGAACAGGTAGCACGTTCATTTTAGAGGCATAAAATTATTCTTCCCAACTATCTTTATACGTCTGTAATTTTGGAATTTGATTTAAAAAACTACTACCCAACTTTGAGTTCAACTGGTGTTCGTGTAAGGATGTTTGGGCTTTGGGAAATATTGCTGGAGATTCTGCATCATTTAGGGATCTTGCCCTCAGTCATGGAGCTCCGAGGCAGGTGCTTGCCCAATTGAATGATACTGCCAGAATTTCAATGATATGAAATGGTACATGGGCTCTGTCAAATTTTTGCCGTGGTAAACCCCAACCACTATTCGAACAGGTAAGCAGAATACATTTTCTGCCTCTTCTTCTTAGTTCGCAGATACTGTGGATTTTTTTTATAGATCTTGGTGCTTGGTATATTTTGACGTAATATTGACCTAGGCGCTTGTTCATTACAATGACTCTGTCATCAGGTTTTAGAAAATGCTCAGAAATTTGGGTTTCACAAGGGGATTACCCTTGCTTGCAATTATCGATTATCAATCACATTTAAAAAAAGTCTTTCGTAGCATTGCTGAGCTCTTTGTAGGTGAATTTCCGAGGAAATTTCACAATATCTGAACTAAATTTGTCTGTCCTTTTCAATACTCTGCGCTTGTAACAAAACCAGACAAACAATCTAGTGGCCAATGCAACAACAACAACACCTCCTATTGCAATGCTTGCAATTCACCCTCTCTGCACGCATGAATGACTATGGCACCCTCTTTTGTGAACAGGTAATGGAGCTGAAGGTACTGGTTTCCATTAGGATCGTGGAATTCAACATCCAAAACAGTATCAAATTCCACAGCAATAGTATTCCCCAGCGAGAGCAACAGTTCATTGAGACCTATTGGACTCATCACCCCCAAATAACCTCCAGGGCTACCCAGAGTGTGATCATCTGGAGCAATAAAAAATGCTCATCCATCCCCAATTGAAACAAGAACAAGACCCACATTGGTTACAGAAAAGGAGAAACACGTTTTGAAAGAAGAAGAAACTTTTGTATTAGGGTCCATAAATCTAACTGGTCTATTGTACAATGCCCTACCTGCACTTCAAATTGGTACTCCCAACTCCATGCTAAGGCTCACTGTGCCATTCTTCAGATGAGCATCTTAACCTGAAGTTTGATTCCAAAAAACCCAAGTCCCCTGTTTTATGCCCAAGACCTCTGTTACAACGAGTAGAGTTCTGAGCGAAATACTTCACAATAGGAAGCAAAAGAAACATCGCAAAATTGCTCCGCTTTAGACTGATAATTTTCTGTGCGAAAATTCAACTGCGGACAGTAAAAGCATAATATCAAACACAACCAATCGACAATGGAATTTGAACATGAGGATTTATAACCACATAAAACCCTCTCCAGGTTAAAAGAATTCCAGAATGGCTTTAATATTATACTAATGAGCGCTTACAACACCATAGCAATTACTGTCACAATGAAATCTGCTAGAATCAAAGCCCTTGTACAGTTTCTACATTTCCACAATGGAAGCAAGAATCTTGCTATCTCTCATGATCTAGTTCTGTGGTCAAATCCTTTGCTATGGCTGTCTTGTTCTGTTAAACGTGGATCTGTCTTAGCTTTGGCTCTGGTTCTCATTTAGGATCGTGGCTATCTGATCTTGCTGTGGCTTTGACTATACAAACTTCAATAGGAAAATGTTGACTCTGCTATATATAGGAGCTTCAATGGGTGCTCTCAAACACTTTTTTGGGCAGCGTTTTTTTGTCTCTGATTCAAGGTAGAACTATGTTGGCCTTGGTTTTTTAGTCCTTGGAACTTAGTTCTCTCATATTTTCCATCCTATCCCCAGTTTGCTACCGAGAAAGACATATCTTCACGATATCAAAATTGACTATTTTTGGCCATTTATCTTTAGTAATGGTACAACCTTAATTTGGTGCATTCGTACAGTATCTGAAGAGCACTCTCAAGTTGTTATTTAGTATTTTAGCATAATACTACATTTAACTGCCATGCTCTAATATTTATATCAACCATAAGCATTCTTAAGGTAGTTCCACGTTTGTGAAGCAGAAGGAATGCTTCTGACATCTTCTTATCATAGTGGTACAATTCTGTTCGTAGTTTATCTTTTATAAACCTCCAATTTTCCAAACGTAGTAGAGACTACAGTTTGCATCTGAAATTTTGGACAAATCTGTTTAGTATTCTACAGAAAATGCATTAAGAATAAAAAAGCCCACAATTTGTAAAAAGCCCACAATTTTGTAAAAAGCCCACATTTTGTAAAAAGCTCACAATTTGTAAAATGCCCACTTTTATTTTCTTTTTGCTTATATATTAAGCTCCCATTGAGTTCAACAAGTCTTGGGTTTTCTACACCATTGAGAGAGATTTATTGTTTTCTTTATAGGATAATTTGCAACAATGGAAGAAAACATTGGAGCTGGAAAAACAATTCAAAAGGGTGAAAGGGGTGATGGCAGAGTTTATTGCCCTTGTAAAAAATGTTGTATGAGAAATAATGTTAGAGTTTTAATAGCAACAACAATAGTGCATTGTAGGAAATATGGGCACATTGATGGTGGATCGAATGACTATCGTCCCATGGTAATTAATTATCTATCTTAATTTTGATTATATCGTAAAATTTTATATTATTTTAAATTTTTAATATTTTTTATATGCACACTAATGTTTAATTATTAATGTTTGTAATTTTCATAAAGGCACAGTTGCCTCCCAACTTTTTGTAGATGATCAACCAGCTTCCACAACAAAATAGTAGTAGATTAGATGATGTTGCACCAGTACAAGAGAATATTGCAGCAAATATTAGTATTGGAAATGATGTTGTACAAGGTGAAGAACATGAAGCAAATGATGAAGGTAATTTTAATGATCCCATGGAGGTAGATCATGATGACAGTAATGAGACAATTCACATTAATTATGGGACAAATCAAATGCTCCAAGACTTGTATGGTGAGTCAGATGATGATGGTGGAGATAGCAGTGACGGTATTTATGATGTACCTCTGATTGAAAGGTCAAGTGAACGACTTTTCGAACACTCAAATGCAACTCTTCTCTCTGCTACATTGTTGCTGGTGAACTTAAAGGTTATGAATAATTTTTCGAACAGATGTATGACAAAACTCCTAAGGTATGCAATATGTATATATGATCACATATATGTAAATGTTGATTATTTTCCCTTTTTTTAGTTGTAATAAATGTGTAAAATAATAACTTACATATAAGTTATTATTTTACACATTTATTACAACTAAAAAAAGGGAAAATAATCAACATTTACATATATGTGATCATATATACATATTGCATACCTTAGGAGTTGTGTCATACATCTATTCGACAAATTATTCATAACCTTTAAGTTCACCAGCAACAATAGCAGAGAGCTGGTGAACTTAAAGGTTATGAATAATTTGTCGAACAGATGTATGACACAACTCCTAAGGTATGCAATATGTATATATGATCACATATATGTAAATGTTGATTATTTTCCCTTTTTTTAGTTGTAATAAATGTGTAAAATAATAACTTATATATATATCATAGTTATCAAAACCGGCCGGTCAGGACGGCTGCCGGTTGGAACCGGCCTTGCAACCCGGTCAATAGCATATTCTCACCTGTTTTGGCCGGTTAACCGGACCTAACCGGCCGGTTAAGTAAGGAACCGACCAATTTATGCATAAACCGGTCAGTTCCGTACTTAACCGGCCGGTTAGGTGCTCCTCCATGAGTTGCAAATTCCTCAGTGTCTCCTCCATGAGCTGCAAATTCCTCTATTATACTAGCAACAAACTTGTCTAATAACTCATACTCAACACCTTATAGTAGCAACAATACACATGATGACTGATAAATACAAGGCTGGCTAGCATAAAATCCCTAGCAGCATGTAACTCATCAAGTGTACTCGATGACAATTTATGTTCTCAAAACAATCAGCAGCAACCTTATTTCACACTCAACTAGGAACTATCAAACCCTCTCTCTCTGCTCACACATAGCAGCAGCATAAATAAAAAACCTTCCACACAGCATACAAGCAATTTGATCATGGCATCAAGACTGATGCAAATGTTCTGACGCCACTCAAGGGACAACAACATACAACCTAATGAAAATGTGACTGGCAATAATAAATTGACCACTAGAAAATTCCCGCTTGGAAATGCACTAAACTGGCTACTGAGTTTTCTGGGTTTTTATGAATCTTTTCAGTGATAAATTTTGTCAAACACATTGTGAGCAGACTGCTGAAGTTGTAATGCTCTCTCAACTTGTTACAAATAGCACTAATAGTGGGTTTCATAAAGCAATTCAATACCTCTAAGTGTTGTAGATGTTTTTCTAGAAATTTATTGGCAAGCAAACATAGATAATGAAGAATACAAGATCTTCAAAATGCTGGTCTGATATATATATATATATATATATATATATATACTGAACCCAGAATTGTCTTTAAGGCTGATACAATGAATTGACAACAGATTTGAGCAGGGACAGATTGTATATTATAATATTAACTCAGCAATAAAACACAGTGAATAATATAAGAGAAACCTGACGGTTAAGTAAGGAACCGACCAATTTATGCATAAACCGGTCAGTTCCGTACTTAACCGGCCGGTTAGGTGCTCCTCCATGAGTTGCAAATTCCTCAGTGTCTCCTCCATGAGCTGCAAATTCCTCTATTATACTAGCAACAAACTTGTCTAATAACTCATACTCAACACCTTATAGTAGCAACAATACACATGATGACTGATAAATACAAAGCTGGCTAGCATAAATTCCCTGGCAGCATGCAACTCATCAAGTGTACTTGATGACAATTTCTGTTCTCAAAACAATCAGCAGCAACCTTATTTCACACTCAGCTAGGAACTGTCAGACCCTCTCTCTCTGCTCACACATAGCAACAGCATAAATACAAAACCTTTCACACAACATACAAGAAATTTGATCATGGCATCAAGACTGATGCAAATGGTCTGACGCCACTCAAGGGACAACAACATACAACCTAATGAAAATGTGACTGGCAATAATAAATTGACCACTAGAAAATTCCCGCTCGGAAATGCACTAAACTGGCTACTAAGTTTTCTGGGTTTTAATGAATCTTTTTAGTGATAAATTTTGTCAAACACATTGTGAGCAGACTGTTGAAGTTCCGGCCGGTTAGGTGCTCCTCCATGAGTTGCAAATTCCTCAGTGTCTCCTCCATGAGCTGCAAATTCCTCTATTATACTAGCAACAAACTTGTCTAATAACTCATACTCAACACCTTATAGTAGCAACAATACACATGATGACTGATAAATACAAGGCTGGCTAGCATAAAATCCCTGGCAGCATGCAACTCATCAAGTGTACTTGATGACAATTTATGTTCTCAAAACAATCAGCAGCAACCGTATTTCACACTTAGCTAGGAATTGTCAGACCCTCTCTCTCTGCTCAAACATAGCAGCAACATAAATACAAAACTTTTCACACAGCATACAAGCAATTTTATCATGGCATCAAGACTGATGCAAATGGTCTGACGCCACTCAAGGGACAACAACATACAACCTAATGAAAATGTGACTGGCAATAATAAATTGACCACTAGAAAATTCCCGCTTGGAAATGCACTAAACTGGCTACTGAGTTTTCTGGTTTTTAATGAATCTTTTCAGTGATAAATTTTTTCAAACACATTGTGAGCAGACTGTTGAAGTTGTAATGCTCTCTCAACTTGTTACAAATAGCACTAATAGTGGGTTTCATAAACCAATTCAATACCTCTAAGTGTTGTAGATGTTTTTCTAGAAATTTATTGCCAAGCAAACATAGATAATGAAGAATACAAGATCTTCAAAATGCTGGTCTGATATATATATATATATATATATATATATATATATATATATAATGAACCCAGAATTTTCTTTAAGGCTGATACAATGAATTAACAACAGATCTGAGCAGGGACAGATTGTATATTATAATATTAACTCAGCAATAAAACAAAGTGAATAATATAAGAGAAACCTGATACATTACTTCAACAAGTTTGCTTATGTATTTTTCGATGATATGTATTGCATTTGGTGCCATTTTGATATATTCACCTTTGCATGGTATATAAATGAGCAAAATTTTCATATTTTGTCTCTATTGGCTTGGAATCATGGTTGCAAATCTTAAAAATAGTTTTTATTTATTTTTATTTTTTTCATTTTATTAAAAAATAATTATTTAATGTATTTTTTTTAAAACTGGTTCATTGAGATCTGACCGCTACCGGTTAGACTGGTTCCGGTTCGAAACCCAGTTCATTAGCTCCACCGATCTAGTCACTGGTTCCGGTTTTAATAACTATGAGATATATATATATATATATATATATATATATATATATATATATATATATGATTAATAATCTTTACAAGACACTACTTTTTGTTTCTGTTGTAGATTGTTGGGTGAATATTTGTTACCATTGCCAAATACTTTACCTCGAACATATCGAGATCTACGTGCTATTATGAAACACTTTGGAATGGAATATAACACTATAGATGCATGTCCTAAAGATCATATTATATATTACGGAGAACATGCGTTGAAAACAGAATGTCCGAAATGTGGTACCGGTAGATATCGAACAGATCAACTAACCAAAAAGGTGCCTCAAAAGGTTCTTCGTCATATTCCCATAATTCCACGTTTGCAGTGAATGTTCAGGTGTAACAACATAGCACAGTTTATGGATTACCATTCAAAGAATAGAAGTGGAGATGGTGTTCTTCGAATGCCTGCAGATGGTTCTGCATTTAGAGAAATCGAGGAAAAATATGTAGATTTTAAAAGAGGTAGATTTGCATATCTAGTTTGTGGCCCTAAAATGAAGTATCATCATTTGTCAAAGAATTAAGAAAGATGGTGTTTGATGAGTTTAGGCACTTCCTCCCTAGGAACCATAAGTATGCGTACATGCGAAAAAACATCTTTTCAATGATAAAGAGAAGAAAGCTGGATTAAAACCACGAAGAATGACACCTCGGTTGTGGATGTTGGACTATAATAAAGTTAATATTCAAGCGGGTAAGTGCGTAATTTGTGTATATATATATATTATTTGTTTATGTAATGTTTGGAATTTTTGTTTTAACTAATGAATTTATTTTATTGTATTTTATAATTAATACATTTACGATTTATTTTATTCAATAATATCAAGGTCATCATCGCGGTGAAGGTAATAATATTGTACTTCCACAAAGATGAAATGTTATCCTTCTCAATTCACGAGGTTGCCCCTACTATGAGGACCTAAAAATAGCTCATTTGTTTGATACAATGCATGTCGGGGAAGAATACTTCAGCGGATATGTTATGGCGAACCATAGATGGTGCACATGATAGAGATAAAATTGACAAAATTTGTGCTAACATTGAGAAATCGGAATCATGCAATGAAAAGTGTGATCGACGGATCAAATAACAATGGAGGTCGAAATTATAATAATATTCCATGGTTATTAATAGAACAGCAAGCAATGATGTAAAAGAGGTCATTGAAGAATTAAATTTCCAACGAGTTTTGCTTCAAACATAAATAATATCTTAACGAAGAAAGGTGACTTCGGTGGGGTGAAAACACATGATTGGCATACCTTTGTTAAGGTAAATTTTTGGTATACGTTTTTGTATGTTATTGTGAATGCATATTTTAAATTTTCCTTTTTGTTTAATTTGGAAACCAATAACGATTCATTTTTTATTTTATAGTATGTTCTGTATCTCTCCCAAATGACTTTGACAACAATGTCAAACAAGTTATATATGGTCTTAGTAAATACATGAGGTAAGTAGTTTTGATTTATACGCAAAATATAATTGCTACAATTTCTTTTCGTACTTGATGAAATGATGTATTAATTTACTTGTAATGAAATATATATTATGTTTCATTGAAATAACTAACGTAATGATTTGGGATGGTTGTCATTGAAATAAATCCATCAAAGATGAAATAAAGTATTGGAAGAGAGAAATTCCTCGACTAATGTGTAAAATGCAAAAGTATCTACCTCCAATATTTTTTCAATGCAAAAGAACACTACTTGATACACCAAGTTGAGGAGATTGAAATGTGTGGACCGATGCTTACAAGGTCAGTAATGGATGGTGAGAGGCACACGAAATCCTTCAAGGCTTTGGTTACTACAAAAAACACGACGAGGTTCTATGGTGGAGAAGTATATGGTATATGAATCCATAATTGTATATTAGTCATTATCTTCCTATATTAGGTTGTCGGCCATGAAGGCGGTGGATTTCATTTGGGATGTGAACTCCATCAAAAAATTTGAAGTGGAGCACACATTGGGAAAAGGTAGAGATGAAGAAAGTGAGAGATAAAAGATTTATTATGTATAATACATATAATGTTTCATTTTTTTACATCATGTATATGATCATTATATTCATTTAGGTCTTATTCTTTCATATTTTATTAATTAATATAATTTATGGTTATAAGTAATATTTATTAATATTGGTGAATTATTGTTTTTTTATTCGGAGTGCTCAAGATTATGAGGCACTACTTTTATACATTTCAAACAATCTTGAGCGGATGAGTGAATGGATTAAAACATGTAAAGCACGTAACAATGGTAGGTTATCCCGCAGCAGCTACGTACCGGATTTATTAGAGAAGCGTATCGTAGTGGAGATGGAAACATTACGAACGGGGAAATCGATTTATGGTTTGAAAGATAGAAAGGTAAGCAATTAATTCACCTATTTTATTCATTACTTATTTTATACTATATTTATAATGTGACAACAAGTTTGATTTTAGGTTAATTTTTATGCGTAAATTATATGATTAATTATTAATTGAGAATGCATCTTTTTCATGTTTGGCATATTCTTAGGTTAGAAACACCACAAGGCTATGTGGTGCAATGGTCGTAAATTTTGCATTAAACGAGTTAGATGATAACGGGGAAAACTTACGATAGTGGGATAATGAGTATTCCCGGTCACTAATGTTTCCTCCGGGGTAATGACTGAGACATCATCGAGAATCTGAAAATAGATATTATGGGTTCTTAGATGATATAATTGAGTGTGACTTTAATTCACTTAAAAATAGTTTTTTGTTCGATGTCAAATGGTATAGGCTACGAATGAATGTACGTGATGATGATAGAACACTTATTCAACATGAAAATGGATTTCCAATGGTTGGCCTTGTGATTTGAAGTAGGAAAATATCACTATGTTTTCCAAGCCAATGCGAACAAGTCTTTTACTCGGAGGTTCCGAGGTGAGAACGAATGGTCATTTGCTATTAGATATGATCAAGAGGAAGGCCAGTAGAGTATACTGTAGAGGAAGAAGATGATATTGATCAAGAAGAAGATGATGCGATTAGCGGATAGACGAGGAAAGATGCATTGAAAAGCGGACGAAGAAGATATCTTAGAAGATGAACCAGGCATAGGAGATGAGGCAACAATTATTGATGATGATGTTGATGAGGATATTATTGAAAATTACACAATTGATGATGATGATGATGACATGGTAGATCATTTAAACACTTGTTTACGAATCATATGTTGATATAGATGTCGATCAGTTGGATGAAGATCAGAATATACATATGGTACAGTATGTTATAACTTTATATTTTAATATGTAGGAATTATTGTCTTTAAATAATTTACTGAGTATGTGGGTTTGTGGCATGTTGTTTATTATTTCAAACCAATAGTAATGGCCTTACTATTGTTTATTATTTCATACAGGATTCATAGGATTCATTTTTTGATTCTATGGTCGGTCTACGAAAAAACCAATTAAACACTTAAATAGTCAGATGCGGAAGATAGGCTTTACCCCACCATGAATTCTTTGAAAAACCGGCCTTCGGTTCGGCTTGTTGTGTGCTTGAAGACAAGGGAGGTGGATTTGCATGATCGATTGAATGAAAATGAATCGGATATTCGGGATGTTATTTAGGGCGGATCCATAAGCCCCATAGATGAAGATCCCATTGCTGCAGAATTTCTGTTTGCGTTGAAACACAAGTATAGTGTTGTATCGGAATACAAATCGGAGGACAACTATACCAAGTCTAAATCAGCTGAATCCAGTTCTAGTGCTCTTGAACTTACCGAATTAAAGCCGAAGCAAGATTTACAATCTCCTAATGGGAACGGGTATAAGCGGTTCAATATTGGGTTGGATGTCGAGGGAGCTGCAATAGGCCTTGGACCTGATCGTAATGAACACAACTAATTCAATGTGATGAAAATATGGACTTTGATGATGGGAAAAGCAGGCATGAGCATTTTGGCAATATTGGAAAAGGCGAAGGTTTTACGTGATCGATTGAATCAACTCAGCCATAAGACATCTCTTGCGGTCGGTTGTATCGAAGGAGAATCGGTTTTGCTTTCTCATGATGATGGACGGTTGCTCTTTGCCCTTTCACGATATAGCAAATTCGAGGAGGTGTGGAGTTTTTAATTATTGTACTTAATTTTGGGGTTTATGGGTGTTATAATTTATACATTTTGGGATTTTCTATTAGAAATGGGGAAAATCCTAGGGGTTAGATTATTCTCATGGTTTAAATTTCTATATTTGAAATAAAATTCACCAATTCTATTTAAAAAAATTATTTGCCTAAATATTTGATGTAGTTTAAATAGAGTGTGATTTCATTTCAAAAATTGTTGAAATTTTCTAGAAACTATGATTGGGATTTCAAGAATATTTATGCACTCTTTAAATTTTCCCTTAACATAAATGGCAGTTGATGTATGAGTAATACCCGATTATTGTTTTTCAAATCTCCGGAGAAGGCTGAATATAAATCTCCATATGGACTTACCCCAAACAGCCAGGGTGATTCACAGTTGATCAAAGCGGATGGTCGGATGGTCGCTCTGGTAAATATGTTGTGGCGGCGTCTGCGAGGTTGTACATTGGACTCGAGCTTGTTCATGGGGTACATAATAAAGAAATTATGGCATTCCATATTGAATCGGGAGAGCCTTCACTTCCAGCGTCCGGTACCGTATCTCTCTAGTTTTGGCGAGAGGGATGTCTCGGGGAGAAATTTTTGGCTTTGCAAATGTTGTGCCAAAGAATCAACATTGGTGGTACGGAGCCATGTGGGCCTCTTATGGTATCTACCACAAGTGCCAAAAGATAGTTAATATTTATGATATTCGTGATGTAGATCCTGTGATTTCAATGTGTTTGTTTTGAAAGCTTAGGTTTCATAGTGAATCATCAATGAGCTCACAGAAATAAGGCACATTGAAATGCGCAAATACATGTTTCACCAAGGCGGTTGTATCTTCCATAAATACACAATCTTGGACCACTACATGCTCATCTGCTTCTCGAGACAATATTACATCTCCCTCATTATACGGTGGTGTTCTTATATGCATAGAAAAGGCATTGTTTTGGCAATCATTTTATAAGTCACTAGATATTGTGGGTACAAGGATCTGAGGTCTCCACATGAAATTGTGTTGCCGGAGACTCACTCTTTTTGTTCTTAAATTTGTAAACATAGTAGTATTCCAATGCTTCTTTCATTTTATGCATAAGATGATTTTTTGTCAAAGTCCATAATTGTTTTTAAGTTTTATCCATCCCCGGTTGTGAATGCACGAGGTTTTTGGCTCAACACGGTCCATTTATGTCTTTGTACTTTTCCTTTACTAACTATTTGAAATTTCTAGTTATATTTAGAGTGTCTTTTAAGGATGAGGGAATTACTTGGATTAGTGCTGCCCACTCTCAATAGAGGCTTACAGTAAACTATGACACATTGTGATGTATATCGATGTGGTAGTTGGGGCAGCAACAAAATCGATTTATATGATAGATTTATTCTTCTTGGAAAGCTTTTCGGTTGACAAAAAAAAATTAAACACGCAACTAGTCCCTTCCTTTTATTGGACCACCTGCTTTCTTTTATGAGAGCATCTACAAGCTAAAGTTACTAGAGTGGTCAAAAATGAGTTTGGTTTAGTTGGCAAAGTCAACTATTCTTAGCCCTCCAACAATGTTTAAATACTTCATAGGCATGTTAGCCTCCTAGGCTTGTGTTGTGTAAGTGGGTTTTGCAGAATTTTAGGCACTTAGGGTTAGACTCCAAATTTTGAAATTTGATGTAATTAGGATTATATTCAAGTGCTGGCCAAATTGGTAGGTGATACTCGGCCATAGGCGAGTGGAATCATTCTATGAAATGATTCAATTTGGCATGTGAATCTACATCTAAGGGCCATTAAATCCATGGATGGAGCGATCAGGATTCAACATTGCTATTACTATTAGTGGAGTTGGGTATGGAACAAGTACAATAAAAATATTGGCAACAATAGTAGCATCATAGATTCGAGAATCTTAATCTCTATATTAAATGAGCATTAGAATTTAACTTGATTTTAGTAAAATCTCTAATGAGTTTGTTCTAATGGGACACAAGAAATTCATCACTTGTAAAGATGTTTGAGGCTTGAGGTTGTATGACACTTTTAACAATTGACTTGTTGAGTACATGATGACATTAGGTCTTTGTGGCTTGAATATATAATACTCCGAGTATGAAGATTGATTGCACAAAGCTGTGTTTTATAAATAATGTTTCCAATGAAACTGAGAGAATCTTATTCTGTGGCCCAAAGCTTATCTGTCATATTTAATCTGCTATCAATTTGAGTGACAAGGGTAGATAAACCACATGAAAATGCTACGAAGATGTTACGGATGCATGGAAGCTCTAGAAATTTAGCCCCTCACTATGTTATCGATGCGGGGGCATTAGGCCCAAGACAACTTTTGTACATAAATAAATGTAAAGGGGGTCTCATGTTTTAATTTCCCTATGAAATTATCCATAGTTGAGCTAATTTAGTTAATTTGTAGAGAAAATGTGTAGAATGATTAATGGTACTTTGAAGAATAGTCGATTTCATAAGTTAAGCTAATTCTAGGAGTTTGTCTCTGTACGACGTTAGTCTCGAGGTTAGGAATTTGAAGAGTTTTGACGAGTCATCGAGAAATTCGAATCGATTCATTTTAATTGATATAAAAATAAACCTGCGTGATAGAGGTGATAGACTGCCTGAAGACAAAGGCATAGGCATAGGAAGAGGAGGCCATTGTATCGAAGATGCGGTGAGACCGAGGAGACTTTAAGAAATTTCATTTATATAAGGAATCTTGCTAGTATTATATGTCTGCGTTGATTGAGTAATTTTTATGTGTGAATATATGTACGCATCCTGGTGAAAGATAATTGAATCTCGTGGCAATGATTAAGAAACCCTGTGATGAGGTTATGTGCATATCTTTTTGGTTGAGTTCTCGGTGGAGACACGAGCTAATGACTCGGGACTTATGAACGTGAGTGAATTCCACGATTAAGCGTATCAGAAACGGTTAAGAATTTCTCTATAATCGGTTGTGTGAACGGACGATGAATTAGGTTAATGACATTCACGTGCGCACGTGGTAGGCGAGAGATGTTGTGCTCGAACCTCGTGAGCTAGGTAAGAAAACCTCGTAATGAGTGTTGTGAATGTGTAGGCGATTGAATGAACCAAGGACGTGTATCGATTTGCGAGTCGATACTAACCTTGTCGGAACCATAAGACATAAACCGTGGCATATGTAATGCATCATGTCTCCTCGAAATGGTCGTGCCGAGTTCGTTTGGTATGGTTGCACGAAGGATGAACAATAGTAGAGTTCAATGGTAGTAAGGCATTGGTAAGCGGACGGCACAGATAGAGTAGTCAAAACCTTCGAGGGACGCCGCAGTGAACGAGTTTACGGCATATCGCACCACCTTTGTACGGTGGCCGGTATTCCCCGTTTGGACGCGATCAATGTCATAGGATGACACATATCCTTGAGCGGTTTTGAAAAACCCCTCTCATCGCGAGTTAACGATCGTGCAACTAACATGCGCAATATCCGGTTGGATGCGTTGGATCGCGAGAGCCGGAAACAACGTATTATCCCGACGTGGATATGGAAAAGTCATGGCCCCAGGCCCCACATGTATATACATCGACTATTGTTGTCCTAACTAAGGTTCGACGGGGTATTAATATTTCATGGTCGAATTATGTTCATAACAATTGGAACGCCCACAATTCATAACAAATATTGGGGATTTACGCATCTGTTTTAAAGTTTCATTTTTTAAATTGAACCCGTCGTCGGTATACCGATGCTTCGTAGATGTTCTTCGAAGTCGAACGTTCCACTTTCGTCGGTCTTGCGACATCCATCGATATTGCGGCAGTTCTTCTTGGCGTCGGTATTGCGACGCATTTGGAAAGCTTGGACGCTTAAAACCGTTGATCTTGCGACACTTTTGTACGGCGTCGAAATTGTGACGATTTAGAAACGTTGGAAGAAGCGAAAGTATAAAGACGTCGCAAGAGACGTTCAAAACGTCGGACCACATTTCATCAAAATTGCGGCAGTTCTCCACGGCGTCGGTATTGCGATGTTTTCTCGCGTCGGTCTTTCGACACTTTTGCAATGCGTCGGTCTTTTGACACTTTTATAGGGCGTCAGAATCATGACGGTTTGGAAATGTCGAGGAGCGACGATGTGAAGACGTCGGAAGAGCGGCGTTCAACGTCGGACCACATTTCGTCGAATTGCGACACTATACAAACGTCGGAAGAGCGACCGGTTTGAAAGTAAACTTATCCCGACACTTGTTTGGAAGCGGCAGAAAAGGTGTCGGTATTGCAACACTTTGTCAAGGCGTCGGAATTGTGACATTATGACGAACCACATTTTCTGTCATCAAAGTATTTGTCGCTCTTGCGATGACTATGTGTCGGAATAGCGACAAAGTTGCCATCGGAAATTAGGCCAAATTTTCTAGTGTTCCCCTTATCTAATTTTTTGATTGAATTCTTACGTAGTTGGGTACCATTGGAGTAGAAATCTTGATTCCTCTTCTTCTTCATCCTCGGTTCTCAACCTCTTTTTTGACCTCAAATTATATTTTTTATGCAACTCTTCTTGCATAAAATCGATCGTGTTTACAATAATCATCCATTTCTTCCTTATCAAATGAGACATCTCAACTTCTTTAAATTCCCTCTATATATTCTTTCTCACTCTCTTCTTACGTCTCACCATCTTCAATATACATAGTAGAAATTTGATCTTCATCTTCTTTTTGATCATTATCAACGAGAATGTGATGGTGTTGTCTCTATATATAAAGGTGCTTGGAATTGATCTTGATCTTTTCTTTCTCTCTTGTAGAATCTATAAGGGTTGTTTTCTGAATTGAGGATTGAAAACCCCTGTCTTTTGTTGTGCGGGGTTTCTTGTTATCTAATTCCATTTTTACTAATTTGTTTGACAAATTTTTAATGACCTTATTCATGTCATCTATCCTTTGATCTTGTAGTGAATCTTCTTCTTTAGCTTTTCCTTTGTCTTGAACCTTTCAGCGGCAGTCATGTTTTCCTCAATATCTAAGGCATACATTTGAATCTATTCAAGAGTGGAGGCTCTTCTTTCTCTCGAAGGTAAAACTGAAATACGTACAAATGCCCAGTAAAACAAATCTTGCTCCAATAGGAAGAGGTTTCATTCACGGAAAAAATATTGTACAACTTATTAAATATTTTAATAAAATCACTCATGCTTTCATTGATTTTTTCTTTATAGCATTAAACTTTTGTTAAAGAATAACCATGGTCTCTTTTTCACCCCATCTCACGGATGAATTGTCTTTCTAATTCATCCAAATCATTGAACCATTTGGTAATCCTTTGAACATTTCTTGCCTCTTCATAGGAGCTACACAAAAAGTCTCATTACAACATCAAAGATGTTCTACATTAAAGTTTTCAGCAAAAGTGCAAAACAAGGCAAGTGTTGTTCTGTAGTTATTTCATCTTCATCAATAAATCTAAAATGACTTAAGGTACTCTGAGGCATTGCATTCATTTGTTGGTCGTTAATGGTACATATCTATTCATCAAAAAGCCGAGGGCTACCATGTTTATGCTACGATTGAGAAGTGCTCACTGACGGGGGTAAAATGAATACTAGTTGTAGGTAGGGATAAAAGGGTGGAACAGCCAGTATGGGAAGGGTTATGAAAATAGCGGAAGAAATGGAAACTAAATTAGGTTGAGATTACGTGAATAGGTAATCTGAAGGACTCAAAGATAATTCTTCTAATGTTGGTTCTTGGAAATGAATGGGTGATGATAAGGATTCTTTTCCAGAAAATGAGTTTTAAGGAAATTTCCTTGGATGACAAGATATGAAGCACTACCTGGTGCAAGTAGTGTGGCATCGAGTGTAGAAAATATTTTTGTTTTCTAGCCTCCTTCGAAACTAAATTTTACGGATTTGACGGAATAGGGACTTTTTTTCTAAAGTGTCGACCTCATGTGAGGCCTCTTAGGAGCAAATTTATTTAGAATAAAGCATAGCTTAGTATTTCCTCCTCTACGAACAACCGGAGAAATATGAACAAAACCCGGGGAACTTCGAATCTTCGCTCCCCGGCAATGGCACCAAATAATTTTGTACCTTAAGAGACAATCCCTTAGTTGTGATAACGAATCATTGCTTAAGACATTTATGTAGTTATGTCACGAATATGTCTGTTTTATTAACCCTTCAAGTATTATGATTAAACCCTTAAATGTCAAATATCATGAATGCTTCCACAATGCTACCATATGTTAATATTTGGAGATGAATTGACTAGAAGAATGTGAAGAAATGTTGTTTTATACAAAAAATATCAATTCCAACCTCGGAAGAAATATATGAAAGAAATAGTTAAAACAAAGAGCGCCAATTAAGGTTTTTAACTCTTATATACACAGTAAAAAAGAGACCTACGCTCATAACCTTGTTTTATTCATAGATAGAAACACATAATGTAAACAGATACATTTCAACATAAACATAATGCTAGAAACTTGCTTACTCATTCATTAATCCTTGAATTTTTTAGTACAAAAATAATTATGCAGAAGCTCCAAAACTGGAACCTTTCCTTCCCTTGAAAATTACATTAAATACAATAAAAATCAGTTTGAGACTACTATAACCAATCCTAACTACCAAAACTACTTTAAGACTTAGAAGGTTGTATATTGCCTTGAAAATGTTATTACAATTACATTGTCTTCGGAAAATAACGTAAAATAACTATCCTAATATGTAGGAATTGTTGATTATGTGGATTCTTTTCCTTGGTCAGCGGTTGTCTTTCTTTGCGCTAATCCTTTTAGCGAGGTCTATTGTCCAAACTCACGCACTTTTCCATATTTCTGCAACTACCCTGGATGAATGTGTCAAGGTATGATATTCCAATCTGAATGCGGTAATTGGATCTAAGAAGGCCTTTTACGTGAAAAGATTCTTTACCATCCACAGAGTTGAAGAAATGTCTACGCAAGAAGTTGTCCATTGTCTCTCTTTACGCTTTGAGTCTTTTCATGCCTATTATCAACTTTTCTTTTTGTCATCACTAGTAAGTTCTCATAAGAGAGCTCCATGGAAAAATATTTCCTTGACTCCCCAACATGATGGCAAGCCTACTCTTGTCATTTTATCCAAAGACTTATCAAAGTGACTTCTTTGCTTCCTTAATTTCCATTAGCTTGTACAGAAACTTTTTTGAGATCCATTTCTAACAATCATTTTATTAATTTCTACTGCATACAACATTTTTTCCTGCATATCATTCTCTCCTAATTCACGATCTGATTTAGAATTAATAAAATCAATAAATCTTCGGCCCAAATGGCTCTAATAATTCCTTTTTGCCCATCGGACATGGATTTGTTCTTCACATTCTAAAAATAAGGCTTTTCTCTTTGCAATTATCATCGAAACACCAATTAGATTTCATTTATGAGATGATATGAGTCAAAATGATATCTTTAGCTTATATCGGTGAGAGATTTCCTTTTAGTCTTTCTTTGAGATTTTTAATCTCGGCTTGACATTTCGAAATCCTTTTTTTTTTTACTTATCGACTTCACTCATTACGGTAAGGCTCTTGGGTTAGCCTTCTCTAACTTCAATTGTTTAGTCACTTTTAACGTATTCTACGCCTTTATTACCATTGAATTAGTCTTTGTGAGGTCATTTACAATCAATTGACTGTTTGCATATGCAAATTCATTTTTATCATCGGTGGTTATTACATCACGGTCACATTGTGATGTTGAGATTATTAGGAAGAACCAATTGACATATGCGTACAGGATGTGACGGGGGAAAGTCTAAATTGATCTTTCCTCAAAGATCCATTACGATTAACAATCTTGTTGCTCGGCGGTAACTTGATGTTTAGCTTGGGTCTACATACTGGCCTTCATCCTACGTTTGCTGCTTCAATTTGTGGCTTCGGTTGTTTGATCGGGGGCACATTTTCATGAGAAGCTTCATGATTTACGGAGTGAAAAGCGGGGAGCATTTTCTCTTCTCACAAATGTAAATAAAAACGGAGTGCATTAGATGTAGGCTCTTAGGTATGTTTTGTTCTCTTCTTGGCTCCCTACTCCTCATCATCTAGATCAATAACTAGCCTTGGTTCTTTTAGTTGTGTTCTCTACTATGATGGGAGTTTTGAATCTTGCATCTCTTGAACTCATCACCTTTACATGCTATCTTCTCTTGTTCTAGCCTACTTTCATGAATGAAATTAGAGTACCCATTCTCAATTCTTCTATTTTAAATAACACTATATGGGTCATAAGCCCAACTTTCTCCTAGTAGCATATGCATGTCATCTAACATTCATTGCTTCATCAAATTCTACTTGCCTCTATTTACTATGAAAGGACGGCCACCACAACCATGGGTAACTTATACATGTGTCCTTTATTCATAGGCACGAAATGAACCTGATCAACATTTAAATATCTAATGAACTCTAAAGCAAAAAGCCTCATTGGTACAAAGGTTGAGATGCAGCAAGGCTCAACACTTGCTCATGTGGCCTTGTTTCATAATATTCCTAAAAAAAAACCAATCTCCCTACTTACCCTTGTTTTCTAAACAGAAACTCCTTAGCTTTTAGGTAAGAAATAGGGAGGAGGACTTCATTCAATATTTTATATACGATTTGGATTGTAATAGCTAGAAAAATCAAACAACCCGGCCTCATTTTGCTCCCTTCCAACTACATCGTCGAATATCCTTGATTGCCTTCTTCTTTTATTTACATCCCCATAATATTTAGTCCCAAATGCATGAATTCTTCCAAATTTTGATATAAGAACAAATATACAATCAATGAAGGAAATTTGAAAGAAAGCATTTGTTAATGAAAGGCTCATCATTTATTGAATTGTTGTTTCCTACCAATATGATGGAATATCCACCACCACTCTGGCTTCATCATCATGGAAAACATCCTAGGACTGATTTACATCCTTGCATTATCATCATATTTACCACAAAAATTTCAATATTACTCATCTTTTGAATAGTCTACGGCATCAAAAACCCCATGAAAACTCCTTGTAATCGGTGAAGCTGCTTCATGTTAGGCTTCAAATAAAACATGAGCGAGTTGAATTCTTCTCCTATAAGATTATCATAATATTGTACGAGTGACTTGTCGAAAATTGGATGGTTGATTCTAACTTAGGATAACAAAGGGCTTGGCGAATTAACAAGGTAGACACACGTAGAAGAACGTTCTCTCCTTGAGAATTCATGACAAACTACGTGGATACACGGCAGATACCAACCCGGTAGATAAATTCGGGAAAAGATGTGTTTTTGGAATGCATGCAAACAAAACTCTAGACTTAAACATGAAAGGATAATACACGAAATGGCTATCATTCAAGATAACTTGCTCATAGAAAGGGAGGTGAATTATTGAACATAGGGTATCTTGAATATCCCTACGAGTGTCCATGAGAGGGATATGGCTAGATGAACTTTGATAAAAATGACCGTTTAGCCATGGTTGAAAATTTAAGTAGGAGCATTTTACGGGGTGGTCCAATTTGCGGGTGCGGAAGCTAAAAAAACGGGGTGCAACGCAACAAATCACAAGTAATTTGAAAAACGAGATAAAAATTATTTAAATAGGTGGCATGATTTTTAAATTTGATGCGACAAGATGCGCCGGTAAGTTGTTAACTGCGCTCGACGTGGAAGACGGAGTTGTGACCAACTCGGCGTCTTACATCACGCTGCAGGGGCTCTCGGGGTATGGGCTTTGGCTAGTTCCCCCACACTCAATATCCGCAGATTTCATCTCGACTGTCCCCACAGTCAACCCGGTCAGCTAACGAAGGCACTCATCATGGTATCCGATGTGCTAGTTTTTTTGAGATCATTCGGTGAAATGTTTTGGGAGCATTAGATGGATGGTAGATGAATGGGGGGAGATTAAACTAGGACCGTCAGATCTCGGAGATCGACGACGAGAGATTACTTCAATGAAATGCTTTGGGAGCAAAGGTGGGGGAGCAAGCGAAGAGGTCGTGTTATAATATAGGTCGTTGGATTAGGATAATCAATGGCCGGGATTAAAGAAAAATAATATTGTGGGGATAGTGGTTTTACGGAAACCCGGTAGTGGCGCTTTCGCGCAGCTCTTAGGAGGTAAGGTGGTTTTAGCTTTTGGAATGCGATATGAGTGCATTCGACACATGGATTTCTCGGCATATATTGCGTAAAAGTTAACGCCTTTGTGGGACGAACTCCAAAAATTATGCGATATGGATTATAGGTCGTTGGATTAGATGATCAGGGATCCAACGGTGAAATAGAGCATGATATATGGTGCGGGGTAAAAAGGTATGCGGGGTCTAGTGACATCAACAAAAATTGGCGCGCGGTGGATGGTGAAGCTATCGACCATTGAATTTATTTACATTAAATAATTATATCTGAGACAACAGGAGGATATGAAGAAATGAAAAAGAAATGGAACGGGTGGAAAAATAAGGCCTAATGGCCTTATATCTTTGAAGATCAATGGTCGGGATTCATTCAAAAGCCTTTTGTTGGAAAACAAAACACATAGAAAGGTAAGGTTTCGAATGAAAATGGTGGATAAACAAGGAGAGCAGGAACCACTTTTTATCTAAGGGTGGAAGGGAGGATGAATGTGGTGTCGGTTGGAGGATCGATGGAGGACACGAGATGGCGGGGTTAAAAAAGCAAAAAACGTGGCAGACGTTGGATATAAGAATGATCGGCGGCGAGATTTGATCGCGGAGATCGTATCGGAGGAGGACAAAGGGTAAAGCAAAAAATGAAATGTGGCGATAAGTTTAGCGCGGACCATTGGATCTTGGTGGAGTGAACGGTCGGGTCAATCGCATTGGAAAAATGAAGAATGGGACAAACTCGGGACTTTTGATTTTACGATGCGCGATTAAGCGGCGGGCGGTAGATCGAGGTTCGGAGATCAATGGTGGAGATTTGATCGGAGGCGCGATCGTATGGGATTTTGACGGAAGGGAGCACGATTTAATGTGAACCGTATTGGTTCTTGTGGATTCTTCAACGGTTGAGATCTCATCGAGACGCATCGCAATCGACGGAGGTAAGGCTGGGCGACGGAGTGAGAGCCGTCGATACGGAAACTGAATCAGCAGTCCGGGGTCCCAATTGTAAGGTAAAGGCGAAATGGTGGGTTTGGATATGGAGCGATATGTATTTGGATCGAGGCTTTAATGGATTGGATCAACGGTGGAGAAACGATCACGGGGGATCGCATCGACGGGAGGCAATAAAAAAGGGGTAGGATGAATATTTGCGATGCGGTGTGGATTCTGGTCGGATCGGAGGGGGTGATCGGCAGGTTGAGGTTTGATCGCATCGGAAAATTTTAAAGGACATGAAGAAAGGAAGCCTCGATGCAGACCTTCGATATGATGAGCCGATGACCGTTGATGGGTTTGGGTCGACGGTCAAGATTTGTTCCCGAATCACTTCGTCGGGTTTATGAAATAACGAGCGAGGTCGGGTTTTCGGAAAATACAAAGAGAAAGTAAGGTTTATGAAAAAGGTTTTTAAGTCCTTTAAGCGCCCGATTGTGGGGCTTATGGTTTTATGAGGTGGAGGGTCTGCAAAGTTTAGCCCTTGGGGGCTTAAGACACATATATACAAAAAGGGTGTTTTTGGACTAAAAAACAAAGTTTTTAGGCAATTTGATAATTGGGTAGGGGAAAAAGGAAATTTATTGATAGAAAGGACCAAATGGTTTAAAAGAGATTTGAGTGAATTTTGAAGGGTAAATGAGGCTTTATGGAGGATTATATGAAGAAAAAAAGGGATGAAAATGGAGGTCAATTATGAGTGAAAGGAGGGAGTAAAATGAAGGGAAAATGGGTTTTTTGAGGCGGTCTTTCTCCTTGTAAACAACGGATTTTTCGGGTTTTAAAAGGAAACGTGAGTGAAGATTTAACTAAATAATTAGTTATCTTCATAAAAACTTCAAGGATGATAGGTTCTCAAAGGGGGAATTATCTCTTGGAGCTTTTGAAGAACAAAATTAGCCACTTTTTAATATAACATAATTTATCGGTGGCTAATAGTGGCTCCACTTGGGGAAGGCAATTTGATTCTTTAGGTGTCTATAACCTCGATTTCTCGGCTTTTATTAAACCGATTGCCTTAATCCATTGGGCAGTAACCTTTCTTTTTGATGATCTCTGTGACAATTTAAAACAATGGTACACATCACTTAACTTTGTCTACCCATTCCTAATGATCCTAACATTTTTTCTTCTTTTCGGAAGTGCATTGGAGCTAGAAAAATCTCTTCCAATAACATTTTATTCCCTTGAAAAACAACTAATCTAAGTCTAATCTTATTCCTCCATGAACTCGGTTTAAATAGTTGAGTTCATAAAGCTTCTCTACCTAACTATACTGTGAATGAAGTATGCATGAGACTTTTCATTCCCTATAAATTCAAAAATAGAAATTTAAAAGCAAACAAGCCGGGATTGAGCAGTCCTAACTTGTTGTTGATCTATGGCATAAAAACAAGTACACATAGACTAAAATTGGCAAAAAATTTAAAACAAAGGTGAAGGCTTAAGAGCTGAAAATTAAGAACATCCTTCTCTTTTTCTTCAACTCTAATTTTGATTTGTTTGAGCTATCTTTCTTTCTTCTGGTTCAAGTTTTGATTTTATTAGAACCAATTATTCATCAATCTCATAGGTTCATATTTTGAGCTTGTTTGAACCTTTTTCTATCCTAATCTACCTTCTTGATAAGCCAAGATTATGTTGTTTGGGCGACTGATTCACTAACCTATCAACAATAAATTGAAAAAGCTAATTAGTCATGATTAGGTTGTATGACTAACTAAGTGTGTTTTTAGGGCCGGCATTTTGAGCTTGCACACTTTTTGATTTTGTTTCTCTTTTTGGTATAGGGTTATTTTCTTTCTTGTTTTACAATACGCACTTTTCTCTTTTCTATTGTTTTTGTATTTTTTATTTTCTAACTTTAGATACAATGTTTAACAATGATATTTACAATGGGAAATAAAATGCTTTGAAACTCATGATTCTGGCCAGAATTAATGCTTGAGCATCTTGCCATTGACGGGGACTATCCATATAAATCTTCTCCATTCAATTCCTTTAAGTAAAAATGCATTCGACCTCTCTCGGCATGAATAATATAGGGTCCTTTCCACAAGTTCTCCAAACTTGCCATGTTCTCCCCTTCTCTTCTCTTCTCGAATCCCATTTAAGAACAACATTTCCAACTTGGAAATTGTTTTCCTTAGCCACTTTCATCAAATAGCTTCTTTATGTTTCTTGGACTAAGCGTATTGTTCTTTCATAGACTTCTTCTGCAGTGCTGCTTTGTAAATGAATTGTTTGGTTGATTCTTCTATGCATATCCCTTCTCTTCAATTTGCACTTCTTGAAGGAGTTTCTTGAGCGGAACTCCTAATGAGGTTGGAAAGGCGCATCCCATGCCATAAACCAAGCGATGGGGGGACATATTTATGGATTTCTTTGTAGTTAATCTATCGGTCCCATAAAGGGCATGAACCGGCTCTCTTGCGCCATGATTTACGATTCTGCTCCAATAGCTTTTTGATGATATTGATGGCTCTTATTGGAGGATTCAACTAATCCATTTCCTTTGGGATAATAAGCGATGGGAATGGCCCAAGGTAATGATATTTGTGACAAAAATAAACCACTCTTTTAGATTTAGTGGCGGCATTATGCGGTATGATTTTTCTAGGAAAACCAAATCTGGATAGGATATTTGTTTCAAGGAACTTGATAATGACGAGTCGGTAGCATTCCTAGATGGCATGGCTTCTATCCACTTGGTAAAGTATTCGGCGGCAATGAGGATCCACTTATGTTGGAGTGAGAGGTATTGATCAATTTCTCCAATGAGTCAAACCCCATTGTTGAAAGGGTGACTCAACGGCGATGAGATGTAAGGTAAGGGAAGAATTTTGTTTTGCCATAAAATTTGACACTTATGGCCAGACGCAGCCTAAATTTTGAGTTTACGGGAAAGGGTGGGCCAATAGTGACCGGATCTAAGAATTTTGTTCTTGTGGTCTTCTGAAGTAGAGGTGTCCTCCACATTCTCCTTCATGCAACTCATGCATTATTTTTTCTGCATCATCTTAAATTAAACATTTAAGAAAAAAATACAACAACATTTTTCCAATACAATACCCCATCTAGGATGCAATAACTTAAAGCTTTACGTTTCAAAAATCTAGCTTTAGTTTTAGACAAGAAAGAAGGAAATTCAAATACAAAAGCCGACATAAATGATGTCGACATACCAAGGAGAATTCAGAAATGTTTCTTCAATGAAAGGAGACGGTGAATTCTTCTACTTCTTCAACATACCATGTTCATATCTAGTGCTTGGAAGTTTGACTCGGCCATAAGTTTTGCTAACCCTTGCCCTTTAACCGGTTTGGTGGGCTTTCGATTTCTAAATCATATTCAAGAATAGTTGCAATCCATTTTCCCCTTTTACCATCTAGGTCTTCGGCCAGAATATCCTTGACAACGGTATGTGGAACAAAATAAATTATGTGAGAGTGTAAAATGTAGACTCTAAAAAGTCCTTTATTCTTTCACTAATGCTAAGAGCTTGCTTCTCCATGATGTTGTATTTGAAGGAGCATCTCTTAAGGCCCTACTAAAGAAGGATATTAGTTGTTCTTGGCCCAAGTCATTCTTTTGAAGTAATAGTAGCTATTGTATATTCGGATACCAAAAGAAAAGATATAAAAGTCTTTGGTGAAATACGAAGCTAATCAAGGCGGGTGTTGGGTGAGAGCTTGTTTAACTTGATTAAAATGATTGTTTAGCTTGTAAGTCCATTTTACACCTACCTCTTTCTTAAGAATGTTTGTAATGTTTTAATAGCTCGGCAAGGTTGGGGATAAACCTCCTCAAGAATTTAATCTTACAATGAAAGATTGTAATTCTTTGAGGCTTCTTAGATGGGCGATTTGCAATATGCCATACATCCTTTCAAGGTCTACTTTGATTCCCTCTTCTAAAATTATATGACCAAGAATTTTACCTTCTTGGAGACAAAAAAGAGTGTCTTCTTGGGATTCAAAGATAAGCCAAATCTCCTACACTTCTCAAAAACTTTTCTAAAGTGAATCAAATGTTCTTCATCGGTTTGAGAAAACGGTTTATGTCATCAAGGTAGATGATTATGGAAATAGCCAATATCTTGAGCTATATCCATGGCCCTTTGGAGAGGAGTGGATTCTGCATTCATCAAACCAAATGGCATTTGACATGTATAAAGGTGCCCCAAGGTGTAGTAAAAGCCTTGATCTTGTGTTGATCATTTGGGAGCACTAACACTGATGTAACTTCGAGAACCCATCTAACGGTGATATTATTTTTTACCCAACTACCCTTTGAAGTATATGGTCCATCTTGGGCAAAGGGTAATTTTCTTTTAGGAGGCTCTATTTAGATTTACGAAATCATCTGAGCTGATTTCCCCTGTCTTTTCTAATAGAAACCAAGTTTGATACCCACTCTAAATATCTAATTGGTACTATAATCCTAGCATCATGCATCTTTTCAATTTTTGCCTTAACTAAAGGTAATAAAAATAGGGTTTATTCTCCTTAGTTTTTTTGTTTAAAAGGATTTTGATTTTCCCTAAGAGGAATTTTATCTTTGAATGATGCTAGTATCATAAGATTTCGGATCTTTGTATCCCCAAGCAAACACATCTTTAAATTCTTTGAACGGCTCTATGTATTGCAATTTTATGTGAGTTGGGAGAAGTCTTTAGGGCCAGTTTAATCATCTTGGGTTCCACTAGGATTCCTATGTTATGTTCTTCAACATCTTTGTTTCTGAGCTCCATTCTTGGTTCTTTGGCTACATCATTAAAGTAAAAAGGTGTTCTAAAGGTGTGAGACCTCTTGGAATTGTATCATTCTTGCACGTAAAACTTCCAAATCTTTCTAGTACAACGTTGTAAAATAATTCTACTTCAAAAGGATTTTCATATTGATTTATATCAGCGAAATATCATCATTTCTATCTCTTTGAAGTTTTTCAATATACAAATAGTTTCTTTATGGGCGGTCTATACGATGTTGGTATGTCAAAATCATTTTCTGATTTCGAAGTCATCTATGTGTTTGTCGAATCAAACACTTGCGAGTGGTCTTCATTATCGGCCTTTGCAGTGCAGTGTTTTACCTTTACACTAAGCTATTCATTTATCTCACGTATTTGGCCGATTCATGGCATTGAAAGAAAGTTCATTTTCTAAGGTGATTTTTATCTAGGAATGAAAATGAGTTCATATTTTTCAAAGGTATTTAATAAATCAAGGGTAGCATTTCGATATTCTCTAAGTCTGGGTTTCTGGTAAATATTCTCCTTGGTTACATCTAATAATAGTTAGAATCTCTAAGATTGATATTTTACGGGCTTTTAATTGTTTTAAGCAAGTTTGTAAGAAAAGGAGAAGTGCTTCATACTCCATGATATTATTGGTGCATGGAAAATCTAACTTATATGAATAAATTTGATTTGTGTTTGAATCATATACACCTACCCACACTTATTTTATTGCAAGATCCATCAAAGTTTATTGTCCAAAGTATATTTGCCTCATTTTCATTTTCTTGTTGTTGTTGATTGCCAATGTTTTGTATCGATTTGAGGGAAGTTTTATTTCATTAGTAAATAGATTGGATCTATGTTTTTCCTTTTCTTGTTGACTGATTTCATCTTCATTGTAAAAGATAAAAGAATATAAACTTGATTGAATATAATATATTGGAGAGTTGTTTGGTTTATCTCTGTGTTGCTCACCATGTACTTCATGTGGGATTCTGTATAATATTATGTTTTGTTTAAAAACTGGGATGGTGGCATAAGACATGTCCATTTGAAGGCTTCCAGTTTGGTTCGCCATGATCTTGACAAAAGCATGCCATACTTAGGTGGAATGTCGGCTACAACTATGTCCATTACTAGACTCTTAGCATGGAATTGAGATAATTTAACACATAAATCTTTGATTAAACCCAGAATTTGACTCTGCTTGAATCAAAGGAATAAAAATATTTGTATAGTTTTAGTAATTTCCTAAGCCTAAGCTTTCCATTACTAATTTGGGCATAAGATTATGTGAAGCTCGAGTCTAACATGGCATTGTGTAAAATTTTCTCATGTATATTTAAATTAATATAAAAGGAGGTACATCCCCTTCTTGGTATTTCCTTCAACTTCTGGACCAAACAACAACTCGGGCTTGTCACATCAATTTTAATGTATCAGTGTCACTTCCTAGGTTTAAATATTTCAAAACTTGGTTTTGTACACTTCTTGGGTTATTGGTTATTCAGGGGGATGGTAATTTTTATCTTTGTAATCTCTCCCTCAGAAATTTGAAAGGAGAAATTGATTTGGTCATATTTACATCTGTTTCAATTGAATTCCTTTCAACAATTTTGATTTTCTGAACTTTGTTTGAATTTGCTAATTGAGACCGATTTTATTAGGTTCACTAAGTGAAGTTCTAAGGATGTTTTCTCAACATTGGGGCAGCTAATTTTCTCTTTGTTTGAATGTTGTTTTTCTTGGCCAAAATGTTGGGTTTCTCTGCCTATCTTGGGTGACTTTACGCATTTTTTCTTGACGAGCGGTGCTAGTGTTCTTATCTTTTGAATTGTACGGATTCCCTTTGCTCCTAAGATCATATTGTTTGTGAACCTCCATGATTGCATTTTTCAAACCCCAATCTATAATCATCGGAATCTTCATGGGTGTTTGTATTTTGATCGGAAGGAAAAACCTTGTTCTTCTTCGGTAAGGAAAAATAATCGCGTAAGTCCAATCAAGTTTGCATGACCTTATCCCAACCTTTCAATCTCCCTATCTTCCTCATATTGGTCTATTTAGTTTGTTGGAAGCGAGGCTAATCCATTGTTCGTTTTCTTCTTGCTTATCTTGATTGTTTTATCTTCTATAATTGTGATTTCTATTTCTATTTTGGTTGTTTTGAGGTTCTCTTGGTGGCACTCTGTCATTCAAGTTGATATTTTCAAGCATCCTCTCATTACCTTCACTAGGTTATCAATTTGGTGTTAGAAGTTGAGGTTGAGGGTCTGATATCATCTTTATAAGTTACCCTCTTCTCTGATATCAACCTATTTCTTTTCTCAATTATGTTTTCCATCTACACTCACGAGCCCTTCTTGCATGTCTTCTAGAGTTAAGTAATCTCTCTCTCTCTTAATTGATGAGCCATTTCAGCATCAAAACCTTGGGGGTATCTTACTAAGGCCATGCGTGGGATGTTTCATGTGGGGTGGAAGGGCATTGAACACCTTTGTTGAACCTAGTGGAGTAGTCATGAACACCCTCCCATTGATTTATTTAAAGAATTTTGCTATACTGCTAGTATTTGGAGAGGGTTCTTGATTTCCCATTTGTTGATGAATGTTTGATGTAAAGAAGGAGATCATTGATGTAACATTGCGGTAAGTTTTAAACCACTTCTTTACATCTCCTCCTAAACTTTGGGCAAATATTCTCATCTTAATGGTCTCTTCTTCTATCTCCATGTAATCAAATGCATCTTCCATCCTATCTACATGATGTTGGGCTATTGTAGACTCTTTGCGGTGAAATGAAATTTTTTATTGATAATCATTTGGTAGGGGAAGCAAAAGGTTGTACTAATGAGGGCATACCATGTTGCCATGGCTAGAAAGGTGGTTACAAGGGTGGATTTACAAGAGGGAAAATGAGGTGAAATGCGGTGTTTTGAATAGTGGTAGTATGGATTGGAGTGGAAGAGACACTTGGACGACAAACTGATTTTGAGGCGGTTGTTATGGAAAAGGCTAAAGTGGTGAAAGAAGGCAGAAATTAGGAGGAGTGGAAGGTGAGGGCTTCCCTACTAAGCTACGATTTGCAAATATACAATGTCAAGATCGGTTTGGTTTAAATCACCTTGAGATTTAGTTCTAAGATGTTCTTTGTATGATGTAAATCAAAGTGTAAATCCTCTTGAGACAACAAGGTTTTGAGGAATAGACTTTGTTCTTGGGATGTTCTATCTGATTGGTTTTCCGGGTCTATAATTTTCCCACCAAAATCCTCTACTAGTTGTCAACCATGGTAGGGGGATTTGGATGCGGATGGGATCTAGTGTAGATCCTATGTGAAGCAAAGCACACTGAAATAGAGAGGGCGATGTTTTTTAGGATACATTTTTGAAAGTATTGCCTCTCACAATGTCTTATCTAGTATGGGACTAGGCTTCTAAACTTTCTCGGGGTGGTTAACACGATCTAAAGGAAATCTACGGAGACCTAAATGAGTAATAGTGCTAATGGGGCTAGTGGAGTCGCCAAGTGGAAACTTTTAGCTTCTATGAAGGTAAAATATTCGTCGTCTCACCACCATGTTTATTATGAAGCCAATGTTTGAACTATTTTGGGTTTTACGAGTTTTGGGTTAGGAGAGTGTCCTAATACGATTCAACACTTAGCTAGGGTGTTTAAAGCAAATAAATTTCACTCTTATGGCTTACTAGGCGATTTCTTCAAGGTTTACTAAGGCTCTATGAGAATCCTAGAGGTTACTTAGTTTGTCAACGATTCAAAAAAATTCCTATCATGATTACCATTATGCTTGGTAGTGCTTGAAAAAGGCTACTTATGTTTATCTTGGACAATGGGTGTTTTTTTTAAGGAATTTACTCAAGGTCCACCGTGATGCGCCATTATGTTGGGGTCCTGTGTTTTGATAGATTGGCTAACCAAAAGACAAGGAAACATCAAAATCAATCTTTAGAGTTCCGGATCTAGTCCTCATTTGTTCTCGAGAGAGGATCTCTCAGAGTATTTTATTGCAAAGGTTTATCTTGTTTGCTTTAGAGCATTGGTTTTAGACTAGTTGTTAAGTGTTTAGTGTTTGTTTGTTTGTTTGGTTGAATGACATAGCAGAACATGAAAGGTCTAGGAAAGATAGGTAGAAAGGAGAAATATTAGATCCATTGGGCAATGGAGTCGAAGATTTTATGACGAGCTTATCAATGGATATGGGATATCAAAGGGAAAATCTAACTTGGCCATAGGATACTTTGGTTTGTGAATGAGATGGAAATTAATGATTTGGAAAGAGAGTTTGAATTCTCAACAAAGGGAATTTGAAAACATAACTTGAACAATAAAGAGGTATTTGATAGACGGGGCCCAACCATGAATTCTACAAACCACACTTTAAGCAAATAATGACTTCAAAAACTTTAAAATTAAATCTAAGATTCGGGAGCATCCTATTTCCTCAAGTATTTTGAATGACTTAGAAAACATAAAATATTCACCGATAATTGCCGTCATAAAAGAGAACACCTAAAAACATCTATGATCACAACTATAAAGACCTTTAAAACAATTGTTCAAGCAAAGACAAAGGACATGATTAAAACGAGACCTCATGGCTAACTACAAACAATGGTACTTCAAAGGGGAGACTTCAATAGCAACTTTTAAGTGGTAACGGAACAAGCGAGAAAACCATAAATCATCTTTGAAACCAACTATTTTAACTATTAGAGAAATAAAAAAGCATGAGGACTAAGAGAGAGATTAAAGACTCACAAAATACCTCATCAAAAGAAAACATAAAGTGAAGGATAAACATGTCTATGGTACTTCTGAGTCATTTCTTAGCCTAAAACTTTCATCCCTCTTGTAGTAAGCATTTATCGAACAAAATGAAAATAGGAGAAAACATTGAGCAGTTCGGAATACTTCACCAGCAACCAATCTCATGGATCCAATGATAGAGCCTTCTCAAGAACAAGCATGCAACAACATCAATAGTTTCCAAGACTTCAATTTCTTCCTCAACTTCAGACGGACTATGTATTATTTCGAGTTTCAATATTACAACTAGTGAACAAACAACCAGCAACTTCTCATCTTATTCGGAAGTATTTATAGAAGAAATGAGGAGGTGAGAGAGTTTTAGGATTGAAGTGTAATAAATTCTACACTAAAATACAACTCCTAGCCTCAAAAACCATATTACAAGGCCTAAGGTAGGAGAGCATTGAATTATGATTATGTTCCATTTACTCTTGCCCTCTTGTCTTTAGACTTAAATGGGCAAAAAGATTGACTTCGAGGCCTATTTTATCTTTTTCAATAACTTTCTTGACAATTTTAGAATTTTTTCTTTCTTTGGTAATAGCTTCATTCGGTGTCTTTATGCAAATATCTTCTATTTCAGCAATAAGTAGGCCTTCTTTGATTGTTTGAGGGTACAATTGGCTCTTTGTGGTGTTGGGGATTCAATTAGTCCCTTTGATGTGGCTGCGAGGTGTCCGGAGTGATATTTTCCTCTATTTTTCCCTGAACATAGTGATTTGTATTTAGATTGGTGTTTAGGCTTGATTAAACCATAATCTTTGTCTTGTGCTTGATACGCTTTCATGAGCGTGTTATTTTGTGTTTTGTTGTTTGCGGAGTCTTGTGAAGGGTTTCTCTTGGAGTTTTAGCTCGGAAAACTAACAATTATGACTTATCGGCTCCTAAAAGTTTAATTATTCCTTTGAAAACCTTTAATAAGTATCAAAAGGCCGTAAGGATCGTCATCCTTGGCCAATAACGGTGTAATCATATGTGGAAAGTTTTAATTTGATCTTCATTAAACACCGCACAAAAACACACAAATATTATTGAAATCACAACGTTCTATTGGTTTAAACTGCTTTGGAGGTTTATGGGCGGTTTGAAGTTGTGCGAATGAGAAAATGCGAGTGGAAAAGGGAGAAAAACCTGAGAATAGCTAACCGGAGTGAAGAATGGAGTTTGGGCACAATAGCGAACGTGGACCGTCGAGATTAGAATGATCAACGGTTGAGATCATTCGGTGAAATGTTTTGGGAGCGTTAGATGGATGGTAGGCAGATAGGGGAAGATTAAACTAGGACCGTCATATCTCAAAGATCGACGGCGAATATTACTTTAATGAAATGCTTTGGGAGCAAAAGGTGGGGAGCAAGCGCGGGGGTTGCGTTATAATATGAGCCATTAGATTAGGATAGTCAACGGCCAAGATTAAAAGAAAAATAATATTGTGGGGGATAGTGGTTTGGTAGAAAACCGGCGGTGGATTTCACGCGGCTACGAGAGTAAGGTGGTTTTAGCTTTTGGAATGCGATATAGGTTTGTATTAGACACGTGGATTTCTAAAACCGCCTATATCGCGTAAAAGTTGCGCCGTAAGGACGAGGGCTCAAAAATTACGCGATATGGATTATAGGTCATCAGATTGGATGATCCGGATCCAATGGTGCGAGGTAGAGCACGATATGAAGAGCGTAGGATAAAAAGGTATACGGGGTCCTAGTGACATCCTGACCAAAAATTGGTAGCGAGTGGACGGTGAAATAGGCTATCCGACCATTGAATTTCTTTGATAAATAATTATAAGCTGAGACAAGGAGGATATGAAGAAATTAAAAATGGAACGGGCGAAAAATAAGGCACGATGGCCTTAGATATTTGAATCAATGGTTGGGATTCATTTAAAAGCATTTTACTGTCGAGAAAACAAAACATATAGAAAGGTAAGGTTTTCAAAAAATGATGGCTAAACAAGGAGAAGTGGGACCCACTTTTGTAAGGGTGGAAGGGAGGATGAATGTGGGCCGTTGGATACGGAGGATCGATGGATGAGATACGCTCGATGGAGGACACGAGAGACGGGCGGGGTTAAAAAGCGGAAGCAGTGTGAGCCGTTGGATCTACAGAATTATCAACGACGGAAGTTTGATCGCGGGGGATCGCATCGGAGGAGGACAAAAGGTAAAGCAACAATGAGAATTTTCCGATGTGATTTAGTGTGTTGGATCTTGGTGGATCGAACGGTCAGATTCAATCGCATCGGAAAAGAGGAAAAGGGTCACAACTCCGGGACTTTTGATTTTGCGATGCGTGATTAAACGAGCATTTGGATCAGGTTCGGAGATCAACGGTGGAGATTTGACGAGAGGCGTGATGGTATGGGCTTTCGTGGAGCACAATTTAATCGAGCCCTTGGTTCTTGTGGATTCAACGAGTGAGATCTCATCGGAGCATCTCACAATCGACGGAGGTCAAGGAAGCCCGGATAAGTGATTTGCGATTGCGATGTTGCGACGGAGGAAGCCGTCGATGTGGAAACTAGATCAACGGTCGGTTACAATTGTAAGGTAAAAGAAATGAGGAAAAACGGGTTTGGAGATGGAGAAATATGAACGGACGGCTTAGGGCTTTAATGGATCGGATCGACGGGGGGAGAAACGATCGCGGATGCATCGGCTAGAGGCAATAAAAAAGGCATGGGATGAATATTTGCGATGCGATTGTGGATTGACCGTCGGATCGGAGGTGATCGACGGTTGAGGAGTTTGATGTATCGAAATTTTTTAAAGGACATGAAGAAAAGGGAAGCCCTGATGTGGACTCTGATTCGATGAGCCGATATTTGTTGATCGGTTAGATCGACGGTCAAGAATTAGAATCACTTCGTCTAGTTTTATGAAATAACGAAGAAATTCGGAGTTTTTCATAAATACAAGAGAATATAAGGTTTATGAAAAGGTTTTAAGTCCTTCAAGTGCCCTATTGCGGGGCTTATGGTTTTATGAGGCGGAGGGTCTGCAGGTTAGCCCTCGGGAGCTTAAGACACTTATATACAAAAAGTGTTTTTGGACTAAAAAACGGAAGTTTTTAGGCAATTTGAGGGTTAGAGAGTAGGGGAAAAGGAAATTTTAAACCAAATGAAAGGGGACCAAATGGTTTAAAATGATGTTGGAGTGAATTTTGAAGGGTAAATGAGGCTTTATGGAGGGATTATATGAAGAAAAAGGGATGAAAATGGAGGTCAATTATGAGTGAAAGGAGGGGTAAAATGAAGGGGAAAATGGGTTTTTTGAGCAATCTTTCTCCTTGTAAGCGATAGATTTTTCGAGGGTTTAAAAGGAAATGATAGTGAAGATTTAACTAAATAATTAGTTATGTTCACAAAAACTTCAAGGATGATAGGTTCTCAAAAGGGAATTATCTCTTGGAGTTTTGAAGAACAAAATTAGCCACTTTTTGGTATAATAGAATTTATCGATGGCTAACACCTCCTACTCTTGCTTATATTGATGTTGTACTACCACCGGTGAGTGCATCCATCGGTACTAGTGATCATCATCGCCAGAAGCCGAGGCTCGACCATTGACCGTCGGTACACACCCTTTGCCCAGGCAGGCCTCCACTTGTACTGCTATTGATGTTGTTATACTACCACTGTTGATCCATGACATTTATATTACGGTTGTATATTTTTAACATTATTCGATTATATATATATATATATATATATATATATATATATATATATATATATATATATATATATATATATATATGGTCCATGTATTTTATGTTCATGTTGCGGTTGTACTTAATTTACATGTTGGTGATCATCATGATGTGGCGCATATTGTTGTTAGGTCATATTGAATATGTTCATTTAATATTTAGCTGAGATAGATGTGTATATGTGATATGAGTTATTTGACATGAGATGTATATTTGATGTTTTTGTTGTGATGATGTTAGTATATAATGTTATTTTGATGTTTGAATATGTTTTTTAGTCGAATATGATGTTTGTACGATGGTTATCATATGATCGTGATGATGTTTATTAATTAATTTAATATTAAATGACCATGATATTTATTAAATATTATGTCATGATTATGTTAAATTTAAATTTTAATTGTATGTAAAATTGTAAAATTGTATTTGTATTTGTACTAATTGTAATTTTACTTTGTAATTTTATGTAAAATATTTATTAATGTAAAATTTTAATTTTAATTGTAATATTTAATTTATTGTGAAATGATTGTAATTGTATATATGAAAAATTGTAAAATTTTAATTTTAATTCTAATTGTATGTAAAATATTTGTAAAATTGTAATTGCAAATGTAAATGTAATTCTATGTAAAATTGTAAATGTAATTGTATGTAAAATTCTAAAATTGTAATTGTATTTATATTGTAATTTTAATTGAATTGTGTGTAAAATATTTGTAAAATTGTAATTTTAATTGTGAATGTAGTCTCCACAACTACTTTAATACTTTCCCATAAATCGGTAAGCTCTACTCATCTGTAGTTTCACAAACCACTCCGATTCTATCACCAAGCAAATCAATCTCATTTTTCTTCACAATCCTCAACTACAATCCAACCTTCATCTCCATCGAGCCCCAAAGTTTCAACTTAGCCTTTACCTTCCATTCGGCCTCCACCTTTCACCCAACAACCACATCATATTATTCATCCTCCTTATCCCCATAATAATGGCGGCTAAATATTCTCCCTTTCCCTTCAAGCTCATTTTGGAAAACATGCCACGGGATTATTGAACAGAATCACCGGTTTGAGGAACTAGACCTATCACTTCCCAAAAACAAGTAGATAGGATGAATGACAATTTTAACTTTAGGAGGTAGATGAAGATAGTATTGTAAAAACTAAGGTTGTTTGCACAAAATTCTCTGAAGAAGGAATTGAGAAAATGGTTTAAGGAATTACCGCTGACAAGTATTCATGATTTTCCTAAATTTCATCAAACATTCCTTGCTAGGTGGGAAATTAAAAAAACCCTCTTGATTTTATTTGAATATGAAAGCATTAGAAGAGGACTAGCACGAGTGTACAAGACTATTGCACTAGATTCAACGGTGTGTATAACACGATCCCTACTAATATCAAACCACCACAAGGCTTAGCCTTAATCAAATTTCCGGATGGTTTAAGGAGTAGACATGGCTTACCGGCTTAGGGGAAATAAATTTTTCCACATTAGAAGATATGCAAAGAGAGATGTAGTAAGTGTAAAAGCAAATATATTAGCCAGATAGTTAGACTTAGGAATGAAAGAGTAACCATAAAAATAGGAACCCTCTACTTCTTATGATGCCAAATTGATTCTTTAGTTAGAACAATAGAAAGAGTGACGGAGAGGATTAATTTGAATGAGAGAGTTGCACCTAGGGAAAATCAGCTTTTGCACCTCCAAAATCGAAATCAGAACATTAGAATAAATCCTCCTCAAATAAAACAAAGATAGAGGGTCACGATCAACAAATCGGACCTCCTTTTCGGAGAACTATGTTGATGAAGATGAAGAAGTAGTGGAAGAAGTAGAAGACAATAAGATAAATCTAATGGGTGTCAATGATGATGAAGCTGTGTTCTTATTCGGGGAAGAACCATAATTGTTTCAATTATCTCAAAGTGAACTTTATTGGAAAATTAAATGACTATAAGTAGGGATTTGAAAACGCTATCATGGAAGTCCATAGACGATGCAAATATTAAGGGTAAGAAAACATCGAGATACTCCAAACAAAAAGACTAATGAAAACCATTGTAAAGAAAAATTAGAGCACCACTTCGAAGGAAACTGCAGAAACTATTGCTAAGAAAACTCACAGTAGTTCTAGCAAAAATACGATTGACCTTAGATGCTAAAAATACCATTAGGAATTCCTCCAAAACTACTCAAACAAACATTCCTACCACAGTCCACCAAAAATAACATGTATCAAAAGAGATTATTGATAAATATAACAAACTTAAATAAATTTCAAACATCATTCAATACTAAAAATGAACTAGCAAAGCTGAAAATTCTTATCCCTTTTCTTGAGCTAATGAATATAAATCTGCTCACAGAACTCAAGTTATGAAAGCTTTGAACATAAGAGAAAATAATTATATTGTTAATTTGAATGATGATCATCCTGAATTATTGTTTGGTCAGGAGGTAGATGGTAAACCATAAGAGGAGGAGTCTCTCCATTTTATGTCAATCTCAATGTGCATGATAAACGTCTTTACAATACTATGTTAGATTCGGAGTGCCTCACATAATTTGATGCCAAAAGTTTGTTATGGAGAAGCTTGGTCTTGACATTACTAGGCCTTACAAAGACTTGTATTCATTTGATTCAAGCAAAAGTAAGATGTTTAAGGTCTCATTAAGGATATATGTGTCACTTTGGCCCAAATCCTAGCCAAGGGTCTAGTAATGGACATAGTAGTGGTTGATATTCCCCCAAAGTATGGCATGTTGTTGTCAAATGCTTGCGAACAAAACTACAATTACCCTCCAAATGGATATGAATTATGCAACCATCCCGAGTTTTTGGTAAACGAAAGATTGTATAGGAAACCTTAATGAAATACATGGTGAGTAATGATCGGAAGCCACATAACAACCCCCTTTACTACCATTCCCTCTAATTTAGACTCCTTTATTCTATATAATGATGGGGATATTGATGCTCAGGTCCACCGAGTGCTGAAAATGTCTTTTGTGAAACACATGAAATCAAACACATCTTGTACAACAAAACACTAAAACCGAACCCTTTTGGAATATGAGTTTTGATGGTTCTTGTACTTCGGAAACGGGGTCGAAGTAAGGTGTGTGGCTCTCAAATTCGGGAAATAATCACTTAGAAGGTCATTCATAAAAATTACATTTCAATGTACCAACAACATAGAAGAATATGAAGCACTTATTTTAGGCTTGCAATTATTGAAGCAATTAGGTGCCGGAAAATTTACTGTTCATGGAGATTACGAATTGATAATTAAAAGATTAAAGGAGAGTATGATGCAAAAAATCCTAGATTGACGAATACGGAAAAATTGTGTTTGATTTATTACACACTTTTGTAGAATATGATCTTGCTTTTATACTAAGAAATCAAAATTTCCTTGCTAATGGTACGGATTTTTGACCAACACGTCGAAAAATGCCTCATCTAACAGAGACAATATACAATGGAGGTCGCTGCATCCATCTTGTACCAAACAACATGGTATCGACGGATTTTTTTGGAAATGATAAGAAAATGAAAACTTTCTACAGTCCAAAGATGGTATGAGGAAAATAACATTGATTTAGATGGTCAAGTAGATAATCAGATAGTTGTGCATAATAATGTGGGAAAACAGTTTAATGAAGTAGATGTAAATATCCTGTAAATGAAGTTGTACATACATTATAATTGCGTAATTGATCCAAAAAAGAAGAATTTGAAGTACTTCAACTTAAAGATAATTTTTTTCTTAGAGGTTTAGTTCTATTAGAAGAACATTTTTATTTTAATGATGTAGCAAAAGCCAAAAATAGAGCCCACATGGGCGAGGTGTAGAAGAATGTAATATAGGTAGTGAATAAAATCTGGCAAATGATAAAACTTTGAAAATCTTTAGCACTATTTTTAGAAAACAAATTCATAGCTTTATTCAAAGAGTTTGTTGATGTCTTTGCTTGGAGCTATGAGGATGTAAAGGATATGATACTAGTATCATACCACACAAAAATCTCGATCAAGGAAGACCGAGAAACCATTCAAACAAGAGCTCAAGTAGAATAAATCGTCTTCTAATGCCCTTGATTGAGAAAAGAGGTCAAAAATACGTACGATGCTAAATTTATTGTCCCTCTCGAGGATACTCTAAATGCTGGGTATCTAATATAGTACCATAGGAAGAAAAGCTTGGGAACTTCGGTTGTGTATTGATTTTAGAAATCACTTACAAGGTTTATCTAAAAAGCTACCCTTTGCCCAAAATGGATCATATATTATAGAAAGTATTAGGGTAAAGTAGGATATAGTTGTTATAACGAGGTCCTAGTACATCCTGATGATTAGGATAAAACATCTTTCACTACTCCATAGGGGTATTCCTTGTATGTGAATATGCCCTTTGGGTTAATGAATGTTGGGGCTACATTTAAAGAGCAATGGACATTTGATTTTCTAATGAGATTGGCCATTTTATTGTGATTTATATTGATGACATTATTGTATATTAAAAGTCTAATAAGGAACATTTGAGACATCCTAAGAAGAGTGTTTGAAAAGTGTAGAAGGTATGGTATCTCATTAAATCCCAGAAAATAGTGTTTGGCCTTGAGGAAGGTAAGATTATTGGTCATATTATTTCAAAATATGGAATTAGGATTGATCCCGAGTAGGATTAGACGATATTAAAATGCAGTTGCAGAGGAAATGTCAAAGAACTTCGGTCTTTTATTGGAAGAATTCATTCCTAATCTTGCAAAGCTTCTTAGAAATATATGAGACATGCTTAAAAAGGATATAGAAATCATATGGATTGTGAGGATAGAATGTCATCTGATTTAGTTAAACATGCATTAACGAAAACCCAGTGTTTATTAGTCCATATTTTACCAAAGATTTTATTATCTTTTCTTTTGCTTGAACACATTGTTGCGATTGTTTTGTTGCGAGAAAAATGAAGAGGGATTTGAATAGCCTATTGCATTTTTTAACAAGGCTTTAAGAGATGCATCTTTAAAATACAATATCATGTAAAAACAAGCCTTTGCATTAGTTAAAGCAATAAAATATTTTAGAGTATATATTTTTATTCATATTATTACATATGTACCTAATTTAGTTGTAAAGAACATTTTGACACATAATGGACCAGATGGAGAAAACGAGGGAAAATGGTTGTTCTCATCCTTGAGTATGAATTATAAATCGAACCAACTAAGTTTATTAAAGGAAAAGGGCTGGCCAAATTGATGGAAGAGCCTAATTTCCATGAATTAGACATAAAATTTGTTGCAGCAACTGGATGATCAAGAGGAACGGGGAAACTCCACGGATCGATGAAAATTTTTGAACTCAACCTAGTATGTAGACTTGTTGTATGTTTTATTCAATTTAAATGCTCCTCCTGTTCTAACAAAAGAAAATGAAATATTTCTAAAATTAAAATCAGCTAATTTTTTATCATTGAAAATATGTTATATTGGAAAGAGGCTGGTGGCATTTACTTTAAGTGCTTGTTGAAGGATGATGCGGAAAAATAATTCGGGAGTTCCACAAAGGTGACTATGGTGGCCACCTCTATTGGAATACCATTGCTAATAAAATCCTCAGGGGTGGATTTTACTAGCCTACACTTATTCCCTGGCATTCATAAGAAGGTAACCTCATGCCTTAAATGCCATATTTTTGAAGGAAAAATAAAACCCTTACCCCTGCCATTAAAGCCTATTTGAGGTGAGACCCCTTTTCGGCGGTGGGGACTGGATTTCATTGGTGAAATTCATCCCTCCTTCCTCTAGCCAACATAAGTGTATCCTCATAGCCCAGTTAATTTTTTAAATGGATAGAGGCCACCGCTAGATCTTCTCTTGATGGTGTCATTATTAAATTTCTTAAGACCAATATCCTTTCTAGATTTGGTTGTACTAGAAAACTTATTATTGACAATGCAACAACTTTCAAATATAATAAAATGATTGAATTTTTGTAACCAAATACCACATTAATTTGTGACATTCAACATCCTACTACCCTCAGCATAATGGGTTGGTTGAATCCTCAAATAAAAATTCTGGTAAATATCATTAAAAAAGTGTTAAGGAAGACAATAAATCTTGGCACAACAAGTTGGTCAATACAATTTTGGACTGACAGAATTACTTCAAAGAAGTCAATTGGTATGTCACCATACTAGTTGGTCTATGGAATGGATCTTTGTTTCCATCATCTTTAGGAGTACCGATCATGAAAATAATACAAAAATTACAAATAATACAAGAATTACAGGTTGAGACAAATTATGGACATAGAAGAATCAATCAAACAATTAGGTTACCTTGATCGAGGAGGTCTATAACAAAACTCAAGTAATTCAGGAAATTTCAATATTTTTGACGGGGAGGACTAAAGGCGATGATTTCAACATTGGCGATAAAGTTCTAAGGTGGAATTCGAGGAGAGAAGAAAAAGGTAAACATGGTAAATTCGATAACCTTTGGAAATGGTCATACATAATTCATGCTTTCAGGAGATAATGAATTTTTCTCAAGGACCTAGATGGAGCATAATTATCAGGTAGTCTATTTTGTCAATGGTAGGATGCTGAAGTATTCCTTTTCTTAGCATAAATAATTTTTATTACATCATTGTAAATATCACATTATATATTGATTTGATTGGATAACTTGCTGATTAGGTTGAGACCCGCGGGAGAAGGCCCTAAGCCCTCATTTTGCAAGCTCTCCTCGTGTATCTTAACATAAAAAGAAATCAGATGCATACACATTACGGACTGTGGATACTCAAGGCTCTTGATCATATGTTCTTGACACTTCACATGAAAGTGCACCATCCCAGTGGAGCCACTATTAGGGTCCTATATTTTATAGGATATCAAGGTGATTGAGTATGTCATTATTTTGTAATTTTACATTGTAAATTATTTTTAGTTTACCAAAATGATTTCCAAAAAAGTATATATAAAAAGAAAGTCAAAGGGTATTTCAAAAGAAAAGAATATGAAGAAAAGTAAAAAAAAGAATAAAAAAGACAATAAAACCCCACAAAAGAAAAAGAGAAATAATACTAAAATTGCTGCAAATTTAAATACCACTACTATTAGATTAGTTTCCTTTATGTTAAGAATTAAATAAGACTGTGTACAGCTTGTCTAAAATACCACAATGACTAGATTTTGTTCCAACCATACGACTTAATCATGATGGAACAATTGTAAATTTCATGTCAACACTACAAGGAAAAAGACCCTCTAGCGGATGTTTTTGAGGAGCACGAGAAAAATACCCCATACAACCGTTTCTAGCGGAGGATGCTAGAGGATTGGCGGGGTGGAGGTTTTACGGATGTTTACGCTCGGTGTGCTTATCATTAAATGTCGCCCCGATTATACCGGAATACAAAAGCAGGTACGCACAAAAACATTGGCACATCGGACATCGTGCCCTCCATATACACCCTCCCGGTACATCATATTATTCTATAGCACCGGTGGATCACAACTCTTCCGCGTCGGCGCATTATAAAACACTATGCAAAAAATGGAAACCACCGGTGTGGTAGAAAGAAACGCAGATGCATCATAAAACAACACGCTAAAACACAAAGATTGGTGCGTTTGTAAGAAAACGGGGCGAAATTGCGCCTATAAACCATGTGCATTGGTAAAGGGTTAAATTAAAAAAAAAATTATGGCCAAAAGCCCAAATTTTTCATTTTCTAGTGCTCACACGAGCTCTTAATTACCGGTCGTGCTCTACCATAGAACGCACCGATGACTAAAACATTGGCACAGGATAGCGTGCGCGACGTACACACCTTTCCGGGGCATCCTATTACGGTCACGCACCGGTGCTTCAGTACTCCTCGACGCCGATGCATCATAAAAGACGTGCAAAACATAAACATGTCGGTGCATTCTTATCCAAGAGCAGCGAATGCCTTTATAAAACTCACGCACAAAAATAGCGTTAAATAAAAAAAAAAAATTAAGGCAAAAAACTGGTGCTTTACGACTATTACGCACTTTGGTGCTTTATGAATATTCTGCCCCGGTGCATCATCAAAACATCGCTTAATGAAACATCTCGGTGTGGTGTTAGGGAACCGCCAGTGCATTATAAACAACGCGCCAAATACGACATAGCCCGGTGTGGTTTTTAACAATCCTCTGGGGTGCGCCTATAAAACCCGCGCTAGAAAAGGGATGAAAATAAAAAAAACTATGGCCAAAAAACCACATTTTTCACTTTCCTCGGTGCTCGAGCTTTCAAGCACCGGTGCCATTTCCCCTTCTCTAAGTCGCCACGACATCGGTGCTCTCATTGCACCCATTGCATACCTTGCTACTTTGCATTGGCCACCAATCTCCGACTTGCATTTGAAAAACGATTAGGAAACTTTTACGACGATATGCCTCTGCGATGACGAAATGTACGGGCATTTTTCTAGTTTTTCCATAACTAAGCCTTTCGGCATATTAGAATTTGAAATAACCTTAAAAATAACCATTAAAAAAGAATAAGAAAAAATGTTTTTGCATGGTGCCCCTAAGCTATTCATCTTGCACCGAATAGCGGTGTTGCCTGTAAATTCACAGGCCGCACCGCCACCGTGCTAACGATATCCGCACCATTTTTGGGCGGTACCGAGATTGCCCGGCATAATTTTAAATTTAAAAAATTAAAATGCGGTGTGCTTATCTAGCCAGGCACACCGTCGACCATGGGAATCCCGATGCGGTGCGTTGACGGAATTATCTACCCCGATGTTTGTCGAGTGCACTGCATTCGCATTCCGAGAGGGTCAACGGTGTGGCCGGGTAAGGCCGCACCATTGGCCATGTAATTTTCATGAATTTGGTGCACTTACACGGCCCATACTCTGCGGAGCGTATATTTTAGTCGGCGCACCACTATTATGAACTTAGATATAGTCAATGGTGCTTGAAAAATAGACAGGCTGCACCGAGGCCGGTGTGCTACAAACTTAAGCCGCACCGCCACTAGTGCGTGACCGTTTTTGTGGTGCACCATGTTGTACCTTAAGAAAATCATACCATTTGTGATAAAAGAATACGATTACTTAAGACATTTATATGATTATGTCACGAATATATATGTCTCGGTATTATTAACCCTCAAGTATTTATGATTAAACCCTTAAATGTCAAATATGATGAATGCTTCACAATGCTACCATATGTTAATGTTGAATAAAGTGACTAGAAGAATGTGAAGAAGAAGTCCAAAGGCGATACATTGTTTTATATAGAAAATATCATTTCCAACCCCAGAAGAAATACAGAAGAAATCGTTAAAACAAAAGGAGCACCAATTAAGGTTTTTTTTAACTCTTATATACAGAAATAAAGATACACCCTTTCTCTTAACTTTGTTTATTCATAGATAGAAACACATAATGTAAGGCGGAATACATTTCAACATAAACAAAATATGAAACACCCTTTACTCATTCACCAATCCTTGAATTTCGGTAAAAAATAATTATGCAGAGGTCTAAAACTCGGAACCTTTCCTTCCCTTGAAAATTACATTAAATACGGTAAAAAGCGAGTTTGGAACTACGCAACCAATCCTAACTACCAAAACTACTTTAAGACTTGAGAATTGTCAATTACATGCCTTGAAAATTTCTTCATTCAATTACTGTTGTCTTCGAGAAAATAACATAAAATAACTATCCTAATCTAGGAATCGTTGATGATGTGGCTTCTTTTTCGCTTGGTCAAGTACAGTTTGTCTTTCTTTCTTTGCTTTGATTCTTTTGGCGAGGTATATTGTCAAGCTCTACAATTTTTCCATATTTATACCTTCGTCGTGGATAGATATTCGGATTGTGATATTCCAATCTGAATGCGATGGTCGATCATGAAACCTTTACGTGAAAGAGTCTTTACCATCCATAATAGTTAAAAATGTCTCTGCAAAAGTTGACCATTGTCTCTCCTTTAAACTTTGGTCTTATCATGCTGTTATAAACTTTCTTTTTTTTGTCATCACTAGTAAGTTATCATAAGAGCTCCATGGTAAAATATTTCCTTCATCTCCCCAACATGATGGCAAGCCTACTCATAATTTTATCAAAAGACTTATCAAAGCTGACTTACTTCTTCCTTAATTTCCATTAGCTTCTTTTTTTGACCTTTTTAAGATCATTTCTAGCAATCATTTTATTAATTTCTACTGCATAGAACATTCCATATCACCACATATCATTCTCCTCCTAATTCTTGATCTGATTTAGAATTAATAAAATCAATAAATCTTAGAAGGCCCAAATGGCTCTATTAATTCCTTTTGCTTATCGGACATGATTGGTTCTTCACATTCTAAAATAAGGCTTTTTTTCTTTTGCAATTATCATCCGAAACACCAATTAGATTTCATTTACGAGATGATATCGGTCAAATGATATCTTTGCTTGTATCAATGAGAGATTTCCTTTCGGTCTTTCTTTGAGATTTTTAATCTCGGCTTGAGCCCGGAAATCCATTTTGTTCTTATCATCTTCATTTTCAGCTGACTTTCATCAATTTTGTTGCGGTCTCAGATCTGTTTGAGCCTTCTTTCGATCTTTCGGCCATCTTCAACTCGGTATTTAATTGAACAATTTGTGTGAGGGTCTTCATTACGTAGGAAAAACAAAAGTACAATTATGATTATCAATATGATTTTGCAATGAAATTACGGTCTACTTAATTTTGGAGAGTTCTTCATCTTTCTGCATGAGTTGCTGCAACAGTTTTCCTTTTCCTTCTCTACCTGCGCAACTTTTGTGACCGTGAATGTTCTCCGGTAGGTAACTTTTAAGCTTCTTCCTTAATGTGGATATTTACGCCTCAACCTTTGCATGAATCTTTTTACAACAATCTAATCATTGGGGTCTACTCAATTTTATAATAATTTTCTTCAATTCCTCATTAAAATGTTAAGGCTCTTGAGTTAGCCTTCTCTAACTTCAACTATTTAATTACTTTTTAACATATTCTCTTCCTTTATTTCCATTTCATTAGCCTTTGTGAGGCCATATATAATCAATTGACTTTGCATATGCAAATTCATTTTATCCATCAATGGAATTTTTTTCTTCCTCCACGATCCCATATTGACGGTCTTCAGAAAGCATTGGAAGAACCAATTGACATATATGTAAAGATGTGGCTTGAGAGAAATTCTAAATTGATATTTCTCAAGATCCATTACGGTTAACAATCTTGTTTTCTCGGTAGTAACTTGATTTTAGCTGTGGCCTTCATCCTACGATTTCTTTCTTCAATTTTGTGAAAACAATTGTTTGATCGAGCACCTTTTCATGAGAAGCTTCATGATTCTGGTGGAAAACGGGAGCATTTTCTCTTCTCCCAAATGTAAGAAAAAAACCGGTGCATTAGATGTAGGCTCTTCGGTAAGTTTTTTTCTCTTCTTGGCACCACTGCTCCTCATCATCTAGATCAATAACTAGTTCCTTGGTTCTTTTAGTTGTTTTCTTTGCTATGACCTGGGAGGTTTGAATGAATTTGCATCTACTGAACTCATCACACCTTTGTACTATCTTCTCTTGTTCTAGCCTACTTCATGAATGACGATACCCATTCTCAATTCTTCTATTTTAAATAACACTATATGGGTCATAAGCCCAACTTTCTCCTAGTAGCATATGCATGTCATCTAAAATTTTTGTTACTTCATCAAATGCTGCCCTCATATTTACTATGAAAGGGCCTACAAACATAGGTAATTTATACATGTGTCCTTTCTTCATAGGCACGAAATGGACTTGATCAAAAATTTAAACTTCTGTCTAATGAACTCTAAAGCAAAAGCCTCATTCGTACAAAAGTTGGGGGTCTATAAGGCTCAACACTTGCTCCCATATAGCCTTATTTCAGAATGTTCACTCAAAAACAAACCAATATCCATACTTACAATTGTTTCTAAATGCGAAACTCTAAGCTTTAGGTAAGAAACGGGGAGGAGGACTTCCATTCAATATTTTATATGCGGTTGGCATGCAATAGCTAGCAAAATCAAACAAACTAGCCTCATTTTGCTCCATTCTAACTACATCTGTCCGAATATCACTACTTGCCTTATTTTATTTACATCCATAATATTTAGTCCTAAATGCATGAATTCTTCCACATTACGATATGAAAAAATATACAATCAATGAAGGAAATTTTAAAGAACTTTGTTAATGAAAGGCTCTCGGTTGTGAATTGATTGTTTCACCGCCGATATGGTGGAATATCCGGCACCATTCTGGCTTCATCATCATGGAAAACATCCCTAGGACTGATTTATCCACTACATTATCATCATCTTTACGGAATTTTGTAATATTACTCATCTTTGGACGAGTCTTAGCATCAAAAACCCCATAGCAAACTCTTTGAAATCTGGTTGAAACTTCTTCATGTCGGGCTTCAAATAAAACATGAGCGATTGAATTCTTCTCTGCAGATTACCATAATATTGTACGAGTGACTCTTCAGAAAATTGGATCGGCGGTTTGATTGAGGATAACAAAGGCTTGGCGATTTAACGGGGTAGACACACGAACGTTCTCTCCTTGAGAATTCATGACAAAACACTTCTGGATACATGAGAAAGATACCAACCGATGAATAAATTCGGGGAAAATATGGTTTGGAATGCATGCGGAATAAAACTCTAGACTTGACCATGGAAGAATACCAATCATTATCATTCAAGATAACTGGCGGTAGAAAGGAGGTGAATTATTGAATAGGGGTATCTTGAATATCCCTCTTAGTGTAGATGAGAGGGATATGGCTAGATGAACGTGGAACCATTTAGCCATGGTTGAAAATTCTGCACACGTGAGAACATTTTACGGGGTGGTTAAATTTGCAAGTGGCGAGAGAAAGATAAACGAGGTGCGATGCAACAAATCACAAGTAATTTGAAAAATAGATAAAAATTTTTCTTTAAATAGGTGTCGTGGGTTTAAATTTAATGTTGACAAGATGTGCCGGCAAGCCGTTAACACGCTCGACATGGAAGACGATTTGTGACCAGCTCGGGGGCGTCTTACATCAGCTGCGGGGGCTCTTGGGGTACGGAGGAAAACTTACTAGTGCTTCACACTTTCAATCTCCGTCGTTCATCTCAGTTGTCCCCACAATCCAACTTTGTTCAAGCATGGAGAATTCATCATAGTATCCAGTGTGCTAGTTGTGCCCGCGAGTTGGGCCTTTTGATAAGGACTTTAATTATCAACACTTTACGCAGTCAAACCAATCAATGTTTAACATTAAATATTTGAACCCACAACTATAAAGTTTAAATGTTTAAACTTTAACTTATATTTTGACAAAAATACATATTTTTTCATGCTAAAGTATAAGATTTTGATACTTTAACATATTTTTCCAACAATTTCTTATTTTTATATTTTCAAATATTTGAAAAAAAATAAAAGGATATGCATATGATCCACAACATTTGGCTCCACCTCGAGATAGTGTTTTTGCCACGAAACGCTAAGAACTTGCGGTCCGGTGGCTTCACTTTGGGCATGGAGTCAAAAATTTCTTGATGAGAAGTATACGGTGAGGAAACTGAATATGTACAATAATGAACTAAACGCCTTTAGTGTTGGAAATAATGTTTAGGATACTACCCATTTACGGTGGATTCTCTTGATTCTCCATCAAGATCTTCCGACGCATGAAAGTATTATTTGATACGGCTTCAAAGATTTTTTAAGGACCATACCATAAAGGATCAAATTTACCATTTTTTTCCTTTTTCTCTTCCCTTCTAGTATCCCATCTTAATACTATATCTCCATCACGAAACATGATTTCTCTTGCCTTTCTATCCGAAATAGACTTCATTTTCTCCTCATAAGTGACAGAAATTTTCTCTAACTTTATTTCTACTTTCACTCAATTTTATTACCTTGTTTAGTCTTGATCAAGGCATTAGGTTCCTCTTGAGAGTCTTGAAGAAAAGAAATTACTGGTCTTGCTAGGCTGAGTGGAAAACAAAGCATGAGCACCATATACCAATTCATAAGAACTTACCGGTGGATCTTTTAGTAGTCATCCCTCTTACTTGCCCATAAAGCAAAAATCGACTTTTAATCCCAATCCTTCTGGTTCTCATTGATTATTTTCTTCAATATTTTCACCAATGTTTTATTAGATGATTAACTAATCCATTTCCTTGAGGATGATATCTTTGCGAGTGAAGATAATATTACATTATAAGTTTGACAAAAATTTATGAACTTGTGTTGAGTTGAAAGCGAGCATTGTACGGTACAATCTTTCTGGACATCCAAATACATAAAAATGTTCTCTTCTAGAAACTTCATCACTGCTTAAATCATTTGCCTTTCCTGGTAGGAATTGCCTCTACCCATTTTGTAAAATAATAAACGGTAGAATCCATTAAAGCTAGCACTTGATGGTCAGTTAATCTCTCTAATGAAATCAATCCCCACTTGCAGAAAAGGTTCTTCAAAACAAAGGGTAAGGAGCTAACCTTTTATTTTACGCAAACAATTGGCATTTACGGAAACTTCTAACGAGTTGAATACATCAGCAAATAAAGAGGAAAATAAAACTTGATTTAAGAATCTTATGAGCAATTAATTTCAATTTTGTAATTACCTCCACACGTGCATTCATAATATTCTTTAATCCACCTCCATGGTTTCTCATACTGTCCAAACATATGACAATATACCCGTGAGGATCTTTCCAATACAACTTAGCTTCAATTATAACATAAGGTTGAGCTTTAAGCTTTGAGCTACTATTATTTAGCTATGTTTATTGAAGGAGGACAAGAAAATAAATAGAGATAATAGAATGATATCCTTATACCCGATCTGCACAAATAAATTTGTACTTAATTGCGGCTTAGTCTTAATCGATCTGTTTCTTCGGTCACTTCATCTACGAGTGCAAGTAAGCTAATTCCCAAAGCTTGGAAATTAGATTCTTTTCGACAATTTAGCCGATCTTTGTCCTTTGACTAACTTTGTTGGTTTGATATCCAAGTCATATTCTTGGATTTTTGGCAATCCCATTTTCCCTTTTTTCCTTCCACATCCTCACGTACTAGCATCCTTTACAACATAATTAGGCACATATGATGTTATTTGAGAATGAATTACATAAGTTACGAAAGCCTTTAATTATTTAATTAAATCACATACACATTTTGCTTCTCCGGATATTATGCTTGACTCTGCATCTCATGAGGACTTTTCTTTGAAAAAGGCTATAGGTTGTTCAATTCCTTCTACCTTTTTTTGTAATAACACGGCAACAATAGTAGAAGATGATGCAAATGAGAATATTTGAAAAGTTTAAGTAATCTGGATTGATTAGGACAACAACTTCTTGGAGAGCTTCTTTAATTCCGCTAAATTATTCTCTTGCATCTTTGTCCCATTTTACTTGACATTCTTTTAACATATACATTATTCTCTGACAATCTCGACATATTTGGAACAAATCTTCTCGGAAAATTGATCTTGCCCCGAAACTTTGGATATCTTTTTTTGCTTCTAGGCGGTAGGTGTCTCATCTGACTTCAACCACAATAGGGTCAATCTTCCTCCTTGTTTTGAAATTATGTGACCTAACAAATTACCTTCCTCTAAAGAAAACAAAGATTTCTTGGGATTTAATGATAATCCAAATTTTTTGCACTTCAAGAAAGCTTTCCTCGAGGTGTTCGAAGTGCTCATCATGAGAACTCGAAAAAATATTAACATCATCAATATAAATGACTACAAATTTATCACCCACAAAAGCAATATCCATTTCCCTTTGGAAAGTAGCTCCTGCATTCATGAGGCCAAATGGCATCTTTGGCATAAATGAATGTTCCCAAGGTGTGGTGAAATCGGTTTATTTTGATCTTCCTTCTCCCACAGGCCCTTTGATTGTACCCGGAAAAAAACCATCAACCATGGATAGCTTTCGAATGCTCCGATTGCTTTACCGCATAACAAAATCCATCTTTAGTGAGATATTTATCTTTTAGGGAAGCTGTTCAAATTTCTGAAATCCACACATAATCTTATCTCTCATTTTCTTCTTGGCGGTACGGTTAGGCTTAATCTGAATATCTTAGTGGAACTATGATTTTTTTCTTGCAAAATTTCTTCACCTCTTTTTCAATTGGAGCCAACAATAGTGAGTTAATTTGTCTAAGCACGCATATTTGGCTTAACCCCATCTTTCAATGGTATTTTGTCTTGAATAATATCTAAATCTTAAGTTTTCAAATCTTCATATGACCATGCAAATACATCCATGAATTGTTTAAAAATATCTACATACCTTTCTTTGTACTCATTAGGAACTCCTCTAAACAATTTGATTATTTTAGGCTCATGTTGAGTTCTAAATTACAATCCTCCATTTCTCCATCTTGGGATACCTTTTACGGTTCATTGACACATCATTAGCATCAAAAAATCTTTCAAGAGGTACCAAACCTCTAGGCAAAATATTATATTTCAATTGAATTATCTTCGATCACCAATTGAATGTTTCATATTTTTAGACATATCACTTTGACCACTTACGTCAACTTCTAAATCAATTTCTTTGTCTTCAAAATTTCCAATCATTGTTAAAAGCTGATTAATTTTCTCATGCATCCTCAAGACCTCCCAATGTTTTACATTATTATGGATTGAAGGAATGTATCTCAATTCAATTTCATATCTCAATCTTGGATTAATTGGTGGCTTAAATGTGATGGGCGCAAGCGCAATGAATCTTCCATTCTATTCTCTTCTCTTGGAATAAGCGCATGAATTAAAAGCTTCAAAATAATTTTCAACTAAATCCCACACCTCATTTCTATAAGACCTCAGTACGGGATGTTTAGTACGGCACCAATTCTTAATTTGTCTTTTGATTAATTCGAGTCACCAAAAATAGATATAAACTAAATTCCCATATGTTTAGTGATTTCATGAGACTTAGAATCAATGCTTCATATTGACTAAATTATTAGTAGATTCAAATTTCAATTTGAAGGAAAAAGGTAAAAATTTACCTTCGGGAGATATAAATATGAATCCGGCTCCGAGTGCCCTCCTTAGAAATGCACCATCAAAATAACACTTCCAAATTTTATTTGAACACGGCTCTTTATGTACATTGGCTGAAGAGAGTTTCTTTTGTGAATATTCACCAAATTACCATCTTCATGCAACATAAAACAAGAGAGATCCTCCTTCTATTGACCATAAATGGGAGAATTACTGCATCTTTCTTGGTAGTAGTTTTCAAAAATCTAGTTTCTATGTATAACCTCCCTTTCCTCCCCATTAAAAACAAGTATATTAGCATATGTGAAATCCAATTTCAAAACTCCTCCAAGCTTTTCCCCCAAAGATCTAGACGACAACATACCAAATACGGTTGGAATATCTTGCTACTACCACATCCATCATAATACTCTTAGCTGGAATTTGAGCCAAGGAAGCAACCATATCTTTAATAAGACCTACACACTTCACCCTTTTTGAATCAAAGGAATAAAGGTCTCTATGTGTTTTGGTGATTTTAGAATTTAACTCTTTCATCATAAACGGTGGCATTAGATTATGTGATGCACCGGAAATACGGCATACAATTATGTAAAATGAAATCTTGTAACCAGAACTGATATATAAAAGGTGGAACAAAAGAATCTACCTCTTCAACATGAGTTCCAAAAAGTAACCAACGGTTCTCTTCTTGTGATTCACTATATCACCCACCTCATCGGTAAAAGACTAAATTAATAAACTGTACCAGTTCTTTCTTATGACCAAGTGTTTTAACCAACTCAAGTGGTACTTGAATCTTTAATTTTCTAATTCTTTAGACAAACTGAAGTTTTGAATTTTTTATTAACTTTTCGAGTTCTTCTTGGTTTTGTTTGAATTTTATGTTGATCGGCAATTTTCTCCAACATATTAGGGTCATTAGGCTTTTTCTTCGGAAGCCTCGGCTTGTTGCTTCTCTTTTTCTTTTCTTGATTCATGGGCTGCTTCCCCTTATCTGATTTTTTTGATTGAATTCTTCTGTGGTGGAGTCGCCATTGGAGTAGGTACTGATTCCTCTTCTTCATCATCCTCGGTTCTCAACCTCTTATTTGACCTTAGAGTATATTTTTTGCATGTACAACTCTACTTGCATGAAATCGATAAATTTTTGCAATAATCATCCATTTCTTCTGATCAAATGAGACATTAGCTTCTTTACATTCCTCTACTTAATATTTCTCACTCTCTTCTTCCATCTCACTATCTTCCATTATACACAGCAGAAATTTGATCTTCATCTTCATTCTGATCATTATCAACGAGAATGTGATAATTGTTGTATCTATATATAAAGGTGCTTGGACTTGATCTTGATCTTTTATTTCTCTCTGTAGAGATACGTAAGGGTTGTTTTCTGAATTGAGGATTGAAAACCCCTTTGTTTTTTTGTGCAAGTTTCTTGTTATCTAATTCCATTTTTACTAATTTTTTTGACAAATTTTTAATGACATTAGTCATGTCATCTATCCTTTGATCTTGTGATGAATCTTCTTCTTTAGCTTTTCCTTTGTCTTGAACCTTTCCCGTGACGGTCATGTTTTTTCCTCAATCTCTAAGGCATGCGGTGAATGTTTGTTCAAGAGTGGAGGCTCTTCTTTCTCTCAAGGTAAAACTGAAATATGAGTAAATGCCCCAGCAAAAGCAACCCTTGCTCCGATAGGAGGAGGTTTCATTTCCACGGAGCAAACTATTGTACAACTTATTAAATATTTTAATAAAATCACTCATGCTTTCATTTGATTTTTTTCTTTATAGCATTAAACTCTATTAAAGAATAACCATGGTCTCTTTTTTCACCCCATCTGCGGATGAATTGTGTTTCTAATTCATCCCAATCATTGAGTGAACCATTTGGTAATCCTTTGATCCATTTTCTTGCCTCTCCACTTAGGGCGCACAAAAATTCTCATTACAACATCAAGATGTTCTACATTAAATTTTTCGACCAAAAAGTGAAAAACAAAGGCAAGTGTTGTTCTGCAATTATTTCATCTTCACCAATAAAGATAGGAAGAAACTTAAGGTATACGAGGCATTGCATTCATTGGTTGGGGTAGATTTAATGGTACATATATCTATTCAACAAGAAAGCGAGGGGACTACCATGTTTATGCTGATTGTTGCTCACGAGCGGGGGTAAAATGAATACTAGTTGTAGGTGGGGATAAAACGGGTGGAACAACTGATATGGGAAGGTATATGAATAATGAAGAAATGGCAACTGAATTAGGTTGATATTCTTTGAATGGAAATAATCTGAGACTCAAAAGATAATTCTTCTAATGTTGGTTCTTGGAAATGAATCGGTGATGATAAGGATTATTTTTCGGGAAAAGGAGTATTTTCAAAAGAAATTTTCTTGGATGGCTTAGATATGAGAACTGCTTCTGGTGCAAGCAATGTGGCATCGAGTGTAGAAAAAATATTTTTTGTTTTTCGGCCCTTCTTTGAAACTAACTTTTATGGATGCGACGGAATAGGGACTTTTTGCTTGGGGGGGGTATCTTACCTCGTGTGAGGCCTCTTAGGAGCCAGGGGAATTATATAGAATAAAGCATAGCTTAGTATTTCCTCCTCTCTGAACAACCGGAAGGAAATATGAACAAAACCAAGGGAAAACTTGAATCTTCGCTCCCAATAATGGCGCCAATTAATGTTGTAACTTGAGAGCCAATCCCTTAGGCATTGTGATAAGGAATTAGTGCTTAAGACATTTATATGATTATACCACGAATATATATGTCTCTGTTTTATTAACCCTCAAGTATTTATGATTAAACCCTTAAATGTCAAATATGATGGTTGCTTCACAATGCTACCATTTGTTAATGTTGAATGGTGACTAGAAGAATGTGAAAGAAAAAGAAGTCAAGCGATATGTTGTTTTATCACAAAGGAAAATATCAATTCCAACCCCAGAAGAAATATATGAAATAAATAGTTAAAACAAAGGAGTGCCAATTAAGGTTTTTAACTCTTACACAAAAATAAAAAGAGACCTGCTACTCATAACTTTGTTTTACTCATAGATAGAAACACATAATGTAAGTAGGAATACATTTCAACATAAACATAATGCTAAAACTTTCTTACTCATTCATTAATCGTTGAATTTTTTAGTACAAAAATGATTTCTGAAGGTCCAAATCTCGGAACCTTTCCTTCCCTTGAAAATTACATTAAATACGGTAAAAAGAAAGTTTGGAACTGCTATAGCAATCTAACTACCAAAACTACTTTAAGATTTCGAAGAAATTTGTCTATTACATGCCTTGAAAATGTCTTGTTACAGATACATTGTCTTGAGAGAAAACAACATAAAATAAATATTATAATCTATAGGAATTGCTGATGATGTGGCTTCTTTTCCTTGGTCAACTGATTTGACTTTCTTTGCTGCTTAACGATCCTTTTGAGGTCTATTGTCCAAGCTCTTGCACTTTTTCCATATTTCTACCTTCGTCCTGGATGAATGTGTCATATTTTGATATTCCAATCTGAATGCATTAATTCGATCATAAGAAGGTCTTTCTATGAATAGAGTATTTACCATCCACAAGAGTTGAAAATGTCTCTGCAAGAAGCTTACCATTGTCTCTCCTTTAAGCACTGAGTCTTTTCATGCCTATTATCAACATTGCATTTTGTCATCACTAATAATTTCTCATAAGAGCTCCATGGCAAAGATTTCCTTCGATTTTGCCCAACATGATGCCAAACCCTACTCTTGTCATTTTATCAAAAGACTTATCAAACTGACTTCTTGCTTCCTTAATTTCCATTAGCTTCTTTTTTTGTAGCCTTTCGAGAGATCATTTCGGCAGTCATTTTATTAATTTCTACTACATACAACATTATGCCACGCATATCATTCTCCTCTAGTCTTTTGCTCTAATTTAGAATTAAAAATCAATAAATCTTAAAGCCCAAATGGCTCTATTAATTCCCTTTTTGCTTATCGGACATGATTGTTTCTTCACATTCTAAAATAAGGCTTTCTCTTTTGCAATTATCATCGGGAAACACCAATTAGATTTCATTTTACGAGATGATATCGGTCAAATGATATCTTTAGCTTGTATCAGTGAGAGATTTCCTTTTAGTTTTCTTTGAGATTTTTAATCTCGGCTTGACATTTTGGAAATCCATTTTCTATATGCTTCATTTTCTGTGAATTTCATCAATTTTGTTAGGTCTCAGGATACGTTTGAGCCTTCTTTTGATCTTTTTCGACCATTTGCACCTCAATATTTAATTGAAAAATTTGTGCTTGAGGGTCTTCATCACTGTAGGAAAAAAAAAGTACAATTATGATTATCAATATGATTTTGCAATGAAATTGAAGTCTGCTTAATTTTGGAGAGTTCTAGCTAAATACTGCACGCAGGTTGGCATATGACACCTTTTCATTCTCTAACTCTTGCCAACCACATGGTCATTGAATGTTCTCCGATGCATTAACTTTAACTTCTTCCTTAATGTGGATATTTCTACCTCGGCACTTTGCATGAATTTCTGCACGAGTATAAAACTGAAGTCTACTCAATTTTTATAATAATTTTCTTCAATTCCTTATTCTAAACGTACAGGCTCTTGAGTTAGCCTTCTCGAACTTCATTGTTTAATTACTTTTACCCAACATATTCTCTTCCTTTATTGCCATTGCATTAGTCTTTGTGAGGTCATTTACAATCAATTAACATGTTTTCATATGCAAATTCATTTTTTCCATCAGGGAATTTGTTTACATCCACAATCACATTGACGAGTGTTGAAATTGTTGGAAGAACCAATTGACATATACGCCAGGATGTGGCAGGGGCAATTCTAAATTGATCTTTCTCAGATCTTATAGTTAAAAATCTTGTTTATAGAGTAACTTGATGTTGACTTAGGCCTCCATGCTGGCCTTCATCCTCTAATTTCTTTCTTCAATTTGTGAAAATAGTTGTTTGATTAGGAGGCACCTATTCATGAGAAGCTTCATGATTCTGGGTGAAGCGAGGAGAATTTTTCTCTTCTCCCAAATGTAAAGAAAAACCGGTGCATTAGATGTAGGCTCTTCGGTATTTTTTGTTCTCTTCTTGGCTCCCTGCTCCTCATCATCTAGATCAACCTTTAGTTCCTTGGTTCTTTTAGTTGTTTTCTCTGCTATGATGGGAGTTTGAATGTTTTCATCTCTTGAACTCATCACACATTTACATGCTATCTTCTCTTGTTACGGCCTACTTTCATGAATGAAATCAGTACCCATTCTCCAATTCTTCTATTTGAAATAACATTATATGGGTCATAATCCCAACTTTCTCCTAGTAGCATATGCATGTCATCTAACATTTTTGTTACTTCATCAAATGCCTACCTCATATTTACTATAAAAAGGCCTACAACCATGGGTAATTTATACGTATGTCCTTTCTTCATAGGCACCAAATGAACACGATCAACATTTAAACTCTGTCTAATGAACTCTAAATCAAAAAGCCTCATTGGTACAACATTTGGGAGTCTGTAAGGCTCAAACTTGCTCCATATAGCCTTATTTCAGAATATTCCTAAAAAAAAACCAATCTTGTTGAAAAATTAAATATTACGAGAGCAATGAAACACATAAAATATACGGAAAAGCTAGAAAGCACACAAAACACATAAAACCGAGAGGAACACATATATACGTGGTTCACCCGGTTTGGGCTACGTCCACCCCGAACGGCCGGTCCTTCCTTTATATTATCCAACAAAATGAAGAGACAAAACCTACGAAAGCTGACTCCCGTGTAATATCCTTTGTTCTCTCTCCGTTCTCTCTCTTGTTTCTCGCTCCGAGAGCCACTCATCATACACGGCCGCAATACAATGCCCCCATATATACAAGGGGTTGCCTTCTAGGGCAAAAAACCTAATCTAAACATAACTACTGCGAGTCGGATCATTTGCCTATTGAACGGCCTAGATTGAATAGAAATTACTATACTTTTACAAGGCAATTTTACATGTTGTTTTTAGCTTCGGGGGGCGCGCCTAAACCCCCGCCGGGGGGGGGGCTCGAAAAGCGCTGTAGCCCCCACGGCGGCGGTGGGGTTCGGGCGGCGTTGTCGCCTTTTAGGTACGGGGGTCCAATGCTATGATATAAAGTAAACAAGATAATCGGGCTCACACCCAACAATCTCCCACTTGGGCGGTGTAGCAACTCCTTGACTGCTTCATTTCTTCTGGACAATGACTCCTCTTTGGACACCGTTTGTTTCTCATCTTCATCGTCATCCTTGAAGACCAATTGAAACTGAGCATGTTCTCGGTTTCTCACACAGTTACACCTTTGTTGCAGCATATACGAGTTCGGCTAGTGTGTATATTTTCTGACTTCAACTCTCCATCTTCCAATGCGGCCGTGTGAAATGGCACTTGAAGTGTATGTGTTTAGTCCTGGAATAAAATGCGAGTTCTTTGCAAGATGAATAGCACTTTGGCTATCCTTTGTATAGTGTGCCCATATCATGCTTCTTACCCAATTCATCCATAAACCTTTGTAGCAAATCATTTCTTTACTAGCCTCACAATAGCGACAACATGCTCGTACATTGTTGAAAGTGCAGCAACACTTTAGTTTTGAAACCCAGCGGCAGTACATTCACACCTACGGTAAATACATATCTGTGAGTACTCCTCCTATTGTATCTACATCACCTGCCATATCTGCATCAACATATCTGTAGAGAAATGTTTGAACCACCAAAGCATAATGCTTGATTTGTGGTACCTCTCAAATATCTGAGAATCATTTCTTTGCCATCCAATGTTCTTTTCTTTGGATTGTTCATGTATACCTACCTTGCAACTCCCCCTTTTGCATGTGTCTCCGGACCTTGTGCAGAACCATTGCATACATTAAACTTCCAAGCTATTTGATGCATATGGAACTTTAGACATATAATCCATGTCTTCTTGGGTCTTTAGGCACATCTCCTTACTAAGTTTGAAATGAGTAGCAAAAGGTGTACTAACTAGTTTTGCATTACGCATATTAAATCTTTTCAACACCTTTTCTATGTGCTCGATACCGAGACGAGTGTTAATTTGTGATTTTCCTTTTGTCTCTAGTTATCCTCATACCAAGGATTTGTTTTGCAGATCCCAAATCCTTCATTGCAAATGAATTTGCAATTTTCTTTTGAACTTGTTGGCCTACTGCATGTTAGACACATAACAAGCATGTCATCTACATACAATAACGAGTATAATGTCATTGCCATCATTTTGCCTTTTCGGATAAACACAATGATCGGAGTGACATCTAGTATAACCTTGTTCGGACATAAACTTGTCAAATTTTAGATACCTTTACTTGGGGCCCCATTTTAAGCCATACAAGCTCTTCTTTAACTTTGCACACCAATTTTTCTTTCCCTTTTACCTCATATCCTTCTGATTTCTTTGCATGTATATCTCTTCCTCCAAATCTCCATGGAGAAATGTTGTCTTCCCATCCTAGCTATTCAAGATGTAAATCTTCATTGCTACAAGACTTAAAAAACAATTGGGAAGTTGAATTCATTTTAACAACGGAAGAAAATATTTCATCAAAATCAATACCTTTCTTAGTACAGAAGCCTTCACCACAAGTCTAGCTTTGTACCTACATTTTCCTCCATCTTCTTCCTTCGGCTTCCTTAAACCCATTTATTCTGCAATGCGGTTTACTGAGGCAACTTCACTAAGTCCCAAGTACGGTTATGCATTAGTCCATATCTTCTTCCATGGCTAGCTCCCACTTCTTCTTGCTTTCAACCTTGCATTGCCTCTTCATAACATTCGGGTTCACCGGAAATCGATTATTAATAAATAATACAATGAAGGAGAGTATCGTTCGGGGGGGTCTACTTATCTTGGTAGATCTTCTAACACCATTTTCGAGGTGTTTGAGGTGATTTTCTTCATTACGGTAGTTGTTGTTGCTGTGGTTGTTGATTATTATTATTTTCGGTACCTTTACTTTTTTGATTATCTCATCAAGAACCGTGTATTCCTTGCTTTCTTTTTCTTTGTTTCTTTTCTGCAGTTCTTATACAAGACCTTTTCATTGAATATTACATCTCTACTCCTAATGATTTTGTGATTTTCCATAATCATATAGCGATAACAAAATCATTAGCACCATATCAATAAAGGTACATTTCTTTGATTTTTTCCTCAAACTTTGTTCTACATTTTTTCTTTATTAATATGGACAATGGCCTCACAGCAAAAGGCTTTAAAAAAGAGTAGTTTACCTTTTTATCCATGCTTCTCAAGAATACCATCCAAGGAACTTGAAGGCCCTCTACTGTTTATTAGATAAATAGCGGTATCTGCAAACATCACCCAAAATTGTAAAAGGCAATCCTGCATGCAATCTCATGCACCTTGCACGCTCCATAGTTATTCTGTTCATCCTTTACGACACACCATTTTTCTTGTGGTGTTCTTGGGCTTCATCTTCTCTCTACAAATTCCATGCTACGAGCAATTACCTATCAAACTCTTTGCTGCAATATTCACCTCCATTGTACGTGTAGAGACACTTCAACTTCTTTCCTGTCTCAATCTCAACCAAAGATTTCCATTTCTTGAAAGTATCAAATACATGAGATTTATTATGAATACAATAAATCCATGTTTTTTCTAGTTGCATCATCAATAAAAATAACATAATAACGAGATCCTTTGAGAGATGATGCTGACGGTCCCCATACATGCAGCAATACTGCTTCCGAATTTTTCTCTCTTCTTTTCTTTTCCCGGCTACGAGAAATCGACTCTCTTCTGTTTTCCATAAATGCCAATTCTCACGAAATCCAAATCAACATTCTTCAAACTGGCAACAAATTTCTTGAGTGGAGAATCTTCATTCCCTTCTCACTCATGTGCTCAGAGCCTATGATGCCATAATGATGCACATCTTGCTCCTTTGGAAGTTAAAGCATTAACGAGTTAGAAATACCATTGCATAAATACAATGTACCAACCTTTTCGCCTTTTGCTATTACCGAGGCTCCTTTGGTGACCTTCCAAGTTTTATCGTAGTTGTCACACAACCTTCACCGCCTAAGCTTTACCATTGTTGAAATCAAATTTTCTTAGGATACGGAACATGCCTTACCTCCTTTAGTAGCCATTGGTTTTCATTCGTTGTTTTACAAGAACTTTACCCATTCCAACAATTTTACGAGGGTTTATCATCACCCAAACGAACTTGTCCAAAATCTCCTTGGACATAGTCATGAAAATATTTCTTGCTCCAGTGTGGCATGGAATGAAGCCCTGAATCTATAACCCAAGAATCAATAACATTTTCGAAAGAAAGAATCAAAGCATCTTGTAACACATCCCCTGTCACATTGCTTCATGATTGTTTTTCTTGTTGTGTGTCTCCTTCTTTTTCCCTTTCGAGATCTCGGTCTTTCTTTAGGTGTCCTTTCTTTCCGTAATTCTAGCACACTATCCCCAGATGCGGACTTGGATGCGCCTTTCCTTGATTTCTTTGCGATATCTGAGCTCTTTCCTCTTTCCATTCTTCTTCCCCTAGACTGCCTCAAAGCATTACGATGTCTCTGCAGGCCACCGTCGCATTTCCTCGCTAAGGATAGCACCAACAACATCATCAAACTTTAAGTACTAGATCCAAAGAAAAGGTTACGAATGGCCATTACTAAACCATTCAACTCTCCCGGAAATGAGCACAAGAATAACGAGCTCTAACTTCATCATCAAAGTTTACCCTACGAAACTTAGGTAGAAATTTGTGCTTGTATTAGAATTCATTTAAATGGTAACGGATCCACCTTGAGCATCTTCATATTAAATAGTCGTTTCATAAGAAATGCCTTGTTTGAGGCCGAGGGCTTTTCATACGGTTCGCCAACGTTTGCATCAAACCCTCTTTGTTGTTGTTTCCTTCGAAATATTGGCGGCGCGCCACAAGACACAACCGTCTCTTGTTAAGTGCCTTTCTATCGAGAATGTTCCATTCCGCGTGTCATGGTCGCCGGCTTCTTTGTTTTTCCGCTCAATGGTAGGTACGAGATCTTTCGATACGGATAATCTTCCATACGCATCTTCAACTGCGCAAAGTTTTGGCCGTTAAATTTCTCGACCCTAAACTTACCATCGTCGCCATTGCTCCCTCGAACCGGGAACCCTTTTTTCCTGCGAGTTTATCGGCCAAATATACCTTCGGCTCCGATGCCGGTTGTTAGAAAATTAAATATTACGGAGCAATGAAACACATAAAATATGCGGAAAATACAAGCACACAAAACACATAAAACGAGAGAGACACGGATATACGTGGTTCACCCGGTTTGGGCTACGTCACGAACAGCCGGAGTCCTTCCTTTATGTTATCAACAAAATGAAGAGACAAAACCTACGCTTGACTCCGTTGTAATATCCTTTGTTCTCTCTCACGGTCTCCCTCTCATTTCTGGCCAGAATACACTCATCATACACGACCGCAATACGGTGGCCCCATATATAGGGGGTTGCCTTCTAGGGAAAAAAACCCTAATCTAAACATAACTTCTACCGTCAGATCATTTGCCTAATGAACGGCCTAGATTATGAATAAGTACTATACTTTTACAAGGCACCGCCCCCCTGGACCCCCACGCGTGATTAAATTTGAGGCAGCGTTGCACCGCCCTTTTTAAAATACGGGGTCCAATGTTGTGATACAAAGTAAACAAGATAATCGGGCTCACACCCAACAAATCTCCATACTTACAATTGTTTTCCCTAAATGCAAAAACTCCACGAGCTTTATGTAAGAAACGAGGAGGAGGACTTCCATTCAATATTTTATATATGCGATTGGCATATAATAGCTAGCAAAATCAAACAACCCAACCTCATTTTGCTCCTTCTATCTACATATGTCCAAAATATCACTAATTGCCTTCTTTTTATTTACATCCATAATATTTTGTCCTAAATACATGAATTCTTCCACATTACGATATAAGAACAAATATACAATCAATGAAGGAAATTTGAAAGAACCTATTAATGAAAGGCTCATCGGTACACGTGAATTGGTGACATTTCACCTTAATATGATGGAATATCCAACACCATTCCTAACTTCATCATCATGGAAAACATCCCTAGAGAGGTGATTTATCCCTTTTGCATTATCGTCATCTTTACCGAAATTTTTGCAATATTACTCAATATTGGACGAGTCTCGACATCAAAAACCCCATAGAAAACTCTTTGCAATCTAGCTAAAACTGCTTCATGTGGAACTTCAAATAAAACATAGACTAATTTAATTCAACTTCTCCTACAATATTATCATAATATTGTATGAGCGACATCGTTAGAAAAATTGGATGGTTGATTCGACTCCAAGATAGAAAAGGGCTTGGCGAATTAACGGGGGTAGACACACCTGCAGAATGTTCTCTCCTTGAGAATTCATGACAAAAAACACTTCTGGATACATGAAAAATACCAACTAGTAGATAAATTCAGGGAAAAGTGTGTTTTTGGAATGCATCTCGAACAAAACTCTAGACTTGATCATGGAAAAATACATAGGGGAAGCATTATCATTCAAGATAACTGGCAGTGAAAGGGAGAATTGAATTATTGAACATAGGGTATCTTGAATATCCTTCTCGGTGTCCATGAGAGAGATATGGCTAGATGAACACGATAAGGACAACCATTTAGCCATGGTTGAAAATTTGCGTGAGAACATTTGACGGGGAGTGGTCAAATTTGCAGGTCGCCGAGAAATCTAAAACGGGGTGTAGCGCAACAAAAAATAAAAAGTAATTTGAAAAACATATAAAAATTATTTAAATAGGTGGCGTGGGTTTTTAATTTAATTCGACAAGACGCGCCCCGGCCATCCATTAACTTTGCTCGATGTGGAAGACAGTTGTGACCAACTCGGTGTCTTACATCACTTTGAGAGCTCTCGGGGTATGGAGGAAAACTTTGTTTGGTGCCCTCGCACTCAATCTCCACCGTTCATCTCATTGTCCCCACGGTCAACCCGATGTTGCGGAGGCACTCATCATGGTATCCGGTGTGCTGGTTGTGCCCCACGGTTGGGCCTTTTGATAAGGACTTTAATTATCGGCACTTTCATAATCAAACCAATCAATGTTTAACATTAAATACCGAACCCACAACTATAAATTTTAAATGTTTAAACTTTACTTAGATTTTGAAGAACATCGTCTTTTTCATGCTAAAGTATAAGATTTTGATACTTTAACATATTTTACAAAAATTTCTTATTTTTATATTTTCAAATATTTGAAAAAAATAAGAGATGTGCATATGATCCACAACATACCAGCTTGGTTTGTTTGTTTTTTTCAAAAAAAAAATAATAATAATAATAAAAATATATATATATATATATATATATATATATTCCTAAATACATGTCTATTTTGATAAAAAAAAAATTATTTAATATGTCAATGATTCGAGGAGAGAAGAGGAGGAACAACATCAACAATAGGTAAACAATATGACATGATTTGCCAATGGGGGGCAGAACCCGGTGAAAGAGATGCATACCCTCGCCCTATTATGACGGTGCAAGGGATCCTTAGGTAGGTAGGCCTCCTCAAGTTTTATGAGAGGCTACTTCCTAAAGGCCACGAGTGTGTTTTTGAGATATCTTATCTGTGAGGTGGAATGCCTAAGAAGCGGGCTCGGAGTTGGTCTTGACCGGTGGAGGCACACACCCACTAAGGAGGATATTTGTTTGTTACGGGATGTCGAGGAGAGGGGTGGATTTTCCCTCATTCCCGAGACATGCTAGCTAGTTGTATAGTAGGGAGTCGGTAGGTTTGCACCGGAGAGATACATTGGGTATGTACTATCTCCTTCGAGTTTCGGGTACCTCGAGGTCAATTATGTATAGGTGCATACTTATCATTTAGACCATTTCGCACAACACTAGTGACGGGAAACGCATTGTCGCTTTTATATTATGTGATTCTTTAGTACAAAAGCCACGACTTGCCGGGTGGTACGCCATTTTTTTTACGGTAGTTTTGTACGGCCTTAGATAGATGTCGTGCTCATGCACAAGGGAGGGTCAACTTCCTTTTGCTTGAGCTATTTTTTTATTTTTGAGAGTTCTAGAGATGAGACCTAGTTTTGTTCGACATCCTCATAGGCCGATGTTCGAGGCTCGGATGCCCATGTGGAAGATGATGCCCAGAGGAGAGACACTATGTTTCCATCCAAGATATCGCATGATGCCCTTTGGACTTACTAGCCGAGTTGATGGGGTTTGCATCCCTTCATTATGGTCCCATGTCCTTACTATGTTGGATTAGATTGGCGAGGGTGTCCCAACATCATCTTCACAAATGATGAACCATCGAGATGATAGAGGTAATAATGCTTGTTTTATTTATATTTATTCTAACATGTTCTTTGACTTGTTTTTTTATTTAATTGTGTAATGAAATTGTCTAATTATTGTTGTGTACTTTTATATATTTCCTGAGACATTGGCTCTTTTAATGGCGAGATGCAGGATCCACCACATGCTTGCGGATAGTGTGTATATGTGATAGCATGAGTTATTTGACATGAAATCTATATTTGATGTTTGTGTTGTGATGATGTTAATATATAATGTTAATTTGATGTTTGAATGTGTTTTTTAGTGAAATATGATGTTTGTACAATGGTTATCATGATCGTGATGATGTTTATTAATTAATTTAATATTAAATGACCATGATATTTATTAAATATTATGTCGTGATTGTAATTGGAATTTAAATTTTAATTGTATGTAAAATTGTAAAATTGTATTTGTATTTGTACTAATTGTAATTTTAACTTTATTTTATGTAAAAAATATTTATTAATGTAGAATTTTAATTTTAATTGTAATATTTTAATTTATTGTGAAATGATTGTAATTGTATATATGAAAAATTGTAAAATTGTAATTGTAATTCTAATTGTATGTAAAATTCTAAAATTGTAATTGTATTTGTAATTGTAATTTTAATTGAATTGTATGTAAAATATTTTTAAAATTGTAATTGTAATTGTAAATGTAAATGTAATTCTGTAAAATTGTAAATGTAATTGTATGTAAAATTCTAAAATTGTAATTGTATTTGTAATTATGTAATTTTAATTGAATTGAATGTAAAATATTTGTAAAATTGTAGCTGTAATTGTGAATGTAATTCAATGTAAAATTGTAAATGTAATTGTATAAATTAAAATTTAATTGTAATTCTAATCGTAATTCATGTATGTGAAATTAATGTAAAATTGTAATTGTAATTGTATGTAAAATATTTGTAAAATTTTAATTCTATTAATGTGAAAATTTTAATTGTATTAATGTGAAATGATTTTATTAAAATATTTAAATTTGTAAATTTGCAAATAATTGTAAAAAAATAAATCTAGAATAATAAGAATTTTTGTAACATATTAGAAAATAATGAAAATAGATTCATGTACTTTAGGTATCAATATTTTATTAAAGATCTTACATACAAAAAAAAAGAACTTTATACGAGTCCGGTGTGCTTATCATCATAACACGCACGGGTGCGTCATATTACATGGAAACGCATCGGTGCTTCACAACTCTTCCGCACTAGTAACGAATAAACGAAAATTAAAAAAATGCAACTCTATTTTCTTTGAGTGAAAAAAAACGACAATTTGAAAAATGGGTGGAAAAATATTTTAGAAATCTAATTTCATAAAATAATTATTTAAATACTAAACGCTTTTCATTATTTCACTATTTTTACTTTAAAATTTTCAGCGAGATATTTGCGGAGATAGACTTGGAGCAAGAAACCATGAGAGACGCGTGACACGGTAAATATGTTCGAGGAGACAGTATTCAAAAAATCGGGGGAAACCAAACCTCTAGTGATTCAAGCCCTATATCATAGAATTTCAAACCATCTAGTGTTTAAATTTTATTATTTTTTACTTTTTTTTCTGCGGTTTTTTACTTTTTCTATAGTTTTATCCATTTTACCTAAACCCTTCATTTTTTTGTTTTTGTGCTTTCCTTTCCCTGTTCCTAAGATTTCAGAATTAGGTTTTTTCATTTTATATTGATGTCCAACCCACGGGATGACTTGCATAGTCGGATCCCAATCCATTTAGCCATTGTGTGAATCTTTGGAAAAAATGGATGTTTCTTTATCGGTGCGCCCTATGTACGCTACCGCACGGGGTGCGCTATATTATACGGCGCACCGCGCAAGTGATGTGTAGTAAAAACATTGAAAACATTTTTTCTAAATTCATGCGCCAAATGCGAAATAGAGCATTGATGCTCCATTTAACGAGGATATGCCATAGGGTGTACACGGTTTTACGGTCGTTTATAATACCCAACACTTTTAAATGCAGTCTATTACACTATTTTTGTGGTGTGTTTATAATACCCAACGCACCGTACGGTCTATTATACTATTTTGCCGGTACGTTTTTAATTTCCCCATGCAGGAGTACAACGTCCGTACCTCATGAAAGGCTCATAGGTGTCTTGAGATTTATTTTCTTCTGAAAAGTTGAAATTTATTTATAAATATATTAATGAATGATATGGTACGGGTTTCAAATTGATAAAGAAATGATTGACAAGAGATCAAGTAACAAAAATAATGTTAACACATCAAAGAGAAAGAAAAAAAGGCAAGTTCTTGTAAATTCTTTATAAAAAATATTATTTTTGAACTATATGTAAGTTTAAATAATATGTATTGCCTACTGTGTATCATGCAGAGCCACAAAAGAATGAGAAGCTCGATATGATTATTTCTGATCTAGGACCAAAAGAGCGTAAAGTTTAATGGAAAAATTGCAAAAGGTTGAATCAATTGAATGAAAAAATACTATCGATCCAATATGAGTTTCTCTTTTTAATTATCATTAATAATATACTTAAAAATTATTAGATAACATGTGTCAAATAGTCTACTAATTCACATCTATTTAATGTTCTACGGGGACCAACAACTCGGAAAGGAATGTTGTTCTAAGAAAAGAAAAAAAATAGAACATGCAAATGAAAATGAATTGCTCAGCAAGCTCATGCGGAATGGTGATGGAAGTTAAGGTAAAGGGGAAAACTTTTACAAAATTTTGAGAGATCTGGTGGAACGAATGTATGAACGTTCTTTCCCTTACAAATATAAAAATCAACCCAATGATTCCAAGAACCAAATTTTGTCTAATCTACGGAAGAGTTTCCGAGAGAATTGATCAATGAGACATGTCGGACTTTTAATAGCAAAACGTACAACAACAAAAAAGAAGGAATGAAAAAGTAATATTTCTTTAAATGTTTGTCTAGAATTATTTATAAATATCACTTTTGTTATATTTAATTTTCATATATCAATATAAAAATTAAATATTTTTATTGTCATGTTACATTTTTCAGGAAGATTATGAAAATCTCAAAAGATGAACAAGTTGATATCGGAGAAATATGCTAGTAGGAATGTCCAAAAAGGTGTACAAGGAGATGGTCAAAGAAATGGACAAAATTGCATCGCGGAGGAGCCATCGCAACAACAATGTGCTTCAAATGTAACATGCAATCATTGAATTTTTTCGATCATTACGTACAATAAATAAACAATTTAGCATTAAATATTAATTTTCAAATTTTTTTTTGCGAGAGAAAGAAAAAGAAAATGGAACCCATTCGGCACATAAAATAGGACGACAAGGAAGAAAAGGTTGATCTATAAGTTTGTGAGTAATTGCTACTTCCTTATAACAACTTAACTAGATTTAATTTTTGTATTTTTTAAGTTGTTTTACAAAAATCATCATTGAATGTCTTCAAACGGTGCTAACATACAAAGAAGAACCATCGGATGAATAGATTGAAATTGGGTTAAATATGGGTTGTGAGCATATGTTGGCATATCGAATTCATTGTGGAATTTGTAAGCATCTATCGATCTTGTTTTAATTAAATAAATGTATAATTAATACAACAAAAACATCTTTTATATTAAATATATGATGTGTTATGGGGTATAAAACTTGCGGGAAACAAGGTATGGAGCTGCGCCACCGGATGAAATTTTTGAAAGATGGCATGGTACATGGTTTGAAAGAATGTGTATAGTTTATGATTCAAGAGAAGAATGATGATCACTATGTTTGGATATCAAAGCAAGGCATTTTATTTTATGAAACATGTAAACAAAATCGGACATTTTTGTTTAATGTAATGGACATAGTGTCCCAATTGAAAGACAAAGGGATATGAATAATTGTCCCATTTTGTATGATAAAAGTATCTTATATATATATATATATATATATATATATATATATATATATATATATATATATATATATATATATATATGTAATCATAAATATGTTTTAATTTATTCTACTGTGTTCTCCATTGTCGTTCTCAAATGCACTAATAAAAATTTAATCCATATGAATATTGTTATAAGATATATATGTGTCGACTTTTGATGAATAATGAATTTTTAAAAAACCACAATAATTCTGATATGATATAACAAATTAATCCAAACATCACATTCAAATGCATTAATAAAAATGTAATTAATATGAATATTGTTATAAGATGTGTCGAATTTTGATGAATAATTAATTTAAAACAATCACAATAATTGAATTGTCGATAGTTGCGTTTATGTGTCTATATGCACCGGTGTCGTTGTACAATCTATAAAATACCGCACAAATAACGTACGATTATAAATATTGGTGTGTTTGTGTGATACGTAGTATCGGGGCGTTTATGTATCTATAAACGCGGTACAATTTACGATCAATGGGCACCGCACGAATACGTACACAATTATAAATCTCGGTGCTTTTCTATGATACGACGCAGGTGCATCCTAAAGGTATATGCACCAGTGCGTTGATACAACCTATGGGCACCACACAAATCCAAGACCAATTAGAATGACCCGGTGCCCACGCCGGTGCAATTTTACACACCTAAACGTCCTGGTGTACGTTTGACTAAGACAACCCTGGGCGTCGTCTTCATGTACGCAATTGCATTAAATCTAGAGTAGCACTTTCAGATGAAAAACATACCAATAACCTCCGACCACCCATTTTTTTAGTTGTGTTGAATTTCCATTAAAATCTCACTAAAACCTCCCGTAACCATAAATGGATGTTGTAGCAAATGTTCTTTTTGAAAATTTTGGCCAATTTTATAACTATAAAAACCTCCTTTATAACCTCACTTTAGAGGTTTTTTTTCCTTGTAGTGAAAATGGGATTTAGTTGATAAATATTTGTCAAGCAGTCTAATCTTGACAAATCAATAGTTAGGTAGATAATGAGATTGATTCAACAATTTAATCTGAATCAATAGGAGGAATAAGTGATAGATTAGGTTATATTGTTATAAAAAATATATACGACGGGTTTGGTAGCTCAAATGCACCCTAAACAGGATGAGATAAAAAAAAATGTTAGCTTAGAAAAAATAAATTGAAAAGGAAAGGGTAGGTAGAAATTCTGGGGATGGCTTTAAAAAAGCATGAAAAATGTTTATCTAAGTGTTTAAACTCACAAAATTATTTCATGCGTAGAAAGGCAAGATAAAACTTTTTCCTAAGTGTTTAAACTAACAAAATTATTTCATGCGCAGAAAGGAAAAGGAATAAAACTTTATCATAAGTCTAAAGGGGTCGGCATATAAAAATGAAAATACGGAGCATTAACCCCCCAATCCTAAGTTTTACCTTTTTATCAAGCCACCCGCTACCCAAACAAAACATCCTATCCAACTCCACCACTGGAGATTAACCCCCCTCCATCTGTCCCATCATCCATTCCCTGCACATTCCATCTAACGGTCCATATTCCACCGGTCCCCCCTCTCCATCGAACTTTACCGTGAGGGGGGAGGTCGAAATGGGCGATTCTGTATTACGGGCCCGAGGCTAACGTGGCGCCCTCTCCCTGGTGCCCTCCCCCCCGTGAGAAACTGCTTCTTGCTTCATACCCCCTCGAAAAAGAATTTTTTCTGGTATATTAAAACCATTAATATTCCAATTGAGCGCTAGTCTCGTCACACCATCTGGATCAGTCGTTGCCAATTAAATTTTTTCCCACGGTAATACAACCGTTGACAATTTAAATCGCCCCTAACCGTCAATCCAACGGATCACTGCGCCACCATCCAACGAGAAAATGACCCATCTACGTATAAATTAATGCCTAATCAACGTTTAATCTATTACCTTACTATTTTCATTATTACGTATAGTTTTTTTGCGGGTTGATAGAGCGCCGGAAAACAAATTCAACTGTTGGTACACTCTCTAAAATTATCGCCAACCTTTCCTCATTAGAGCTTTTTCTCAATCCGGAACTCCATTTTTTTTAACGAAGCCCTCATTCTGCCCTAAAACCATAGTTTATCACGCCTCCTAAGAAATCAAATCGAGGGTGAAGATTGTGGTCACTGCTCATCCCTCAGTGTGCTTAATCATATTCCTTTGGTCTATATGGATTACAAAATCCATGAAACCCTATGCGACTAGAATTAATTGAAATGTATTGCTAGCTTGAAGACAAATTCATTGATAAAAATAATGACATTGGGTGACAGGAATCCAATTTACCCTATTATAACTTTCCCCACCCATAATGCCCCCGAATTCATTAGGAATTGTTAAGCTTGTTATGTACCCAATCAAAGAGTTATTATTGCACCTTAAGGAGATATTATAATCACTATAAGCGCGAAACCATAGACCAAATGATGCGGGCTATTATGAGAATTCCACTCCTTTTTCTCAAGAAGCACTCATTGAACTACATCAGAAGCTAGACTTTTCAAAAATGGCTAAAACCCTTGAGATTTTAGAATTTGAAGATGTGACTACCTAAGAAGAAACCTCCCTATCCATCTTCCATGTTCCACTGAGAACTAGCGGATCAATACTATCATCTCCTACCTCCTTGGTTATTACTAGGATCGGTGTGTAGATGAATCTATTATGGGTTTCCTTTCCATTTTCTCTATAAGATTCCAAGCCTTTTGTCTTATTCAACTTCAGCCAATTCCTTGCGGGTTCCATTCATGAAACATTTGTTAAGTTCCACATTGAAGAGGTGTTTAAATATACCTTTGTTTTAGTATATTTGCTTTTATATTTTTAGGGAGACATATTTCAATTTTGCATTACGAAGTTGGATGAAGATGGAAATCAACAATCTGTCATCTTCTAGACTACAATGGTGATGAAAGAGAAAAAGAATACTCATACAAATAGTTCATAGAACTATTTTTACATCCGGCCTCGGTCTTCTCGGCCCGGCAATTCGGAGGGCCAAGAATTGGTGAAGAAATAAGAAAGTCTTGCGGTTGTCGAGCCAAGCCTAAAACGGAGATTGTTACCTCTATCGAAATTACACGAGCTTAGGATTTATGGATGTGAGCTTGCCCCATATAAGCTCCCAAATTTGCTCCCAATGAGAGTTTTTTTCCATAGAATACATCAAGAAAATGTTCAATGCCAATGAGGTACATTTTTGTCTTGCTAAGAAGAAATCCTAGTCTAGAATTTAGACACAAATGGGACCTTTAATTTGTAATATTAGATCAGCGGGGAGGAAGAAGATAGATTACTGAAAGAGATGCAATTCAACCTCAATTTCACATGGTCATGTATGATCCATTAGGTGCCATATCCAAACTAGGGTAGAGAACAAATCTACATATATTTCATACCCACACACACTAGAGATTGAGGTACATGAACCGGCTAGAATGGACTGAAAATATTCTACAAGAGGCTAAAGAGAAATTGGTGTCAACTTCAACATAACACCTCCTTTCCCACGGGAGAAATTAGGAAAAAGGATCGGAGAACAAAGTCCCCTTTAGTGACAGAGACATTTCCACTAAAGAATTCACAATCATGTACGGGAAGAGGACCAAACTCCAATCCCAAAGGTAAATCTAGACAAAGATTCACAGCGGGAAGTCATCTCATCATAAAAACAAAGAGACACCTACTTCCTCACAAGTAGGGGATCAAACTCCCTCTACTCTACTTCTACTTCTCCCGGAAGGGATAAGCGGCCTCATTCAAACCGGCCACTGGATTGTTACGGGGAGAAAGAGAAGACTATTTTTGATACATTCGGGGAGATTAAATTGAAAAATGAAGCTTTGAAGACAATACATATAATCAGTTTTGGAAGCATGCTTCCAGCTCCCATAATAGGTTGTTTTCATACTTTGATTGAGAGAAAGGAAAAATACGGATGGCCTTTCTCCAAGCACAAATTCCTCAACCCAATACCTCGGTGATTATAAAAATACGCATTTTAGTTTGATGTTAAATATATACATCCCATTGATCAAATGGAGATGCATAAGTAGACAAGTGAAATGATTTCATCTACACTTACCAATGTTGCTATGAGTTTGTCCAATTGAGTTTCTTTAGCTAATATCCAATCACAACTCAAATGGAGAAAGTCTCTTCTATGGCTAAGGATTCAAGGATTAAGTATTTGGAAGACTTAGTAATCATAATTGGATATGATCCCTCCAATATTAGAGAGGCTGCGAGAGGTGATTAAAAAGAAAAATGCTGACATAGTAGCATTAAGGGAAAGCGATTAAAGTTGCCGACGACGGAAGGACCCGCTTGGCCAAATACATTGAAGAACATAGTCACAAAAAGAAGATATGATGAAGCTCATCATGTAGGAGAATGCCCAGCTGAGGTAGATGGAAGGCTGGATGGGAAAAGATTATAAAGGAAAAAAGAGAAGGCTGGCTATCAGTAGTTCCTTTAGAGGTTGTGCCTCTTACACCTCTTTCTACAACCACTCCTTCCCGACAAGTACGGCGGATGGAGTTGAGTAGCTCTCTAAAGTTGTGAAGGAGCTATCAATACGGATAAAGGAGATAAAGAAGCTTCGGGACCAAGTAAAATTGTTATAGGATCTAAGTCAAAGTGACATATCACATGTGGTAAAACCCAAGAGCACGAGAGGCTAATTGAAAGGTTACAAAGTCGAGGAGGAGTCTAGCAATGCATTACCTTGGGCCAAGTTAAAAGAATAATTTGGAATGATATCATGGAGTCCATCAATGAAATATGGCTTTGCATACATATCATATTTGAATACGGGGAGCTAATAGAGAGGGCAAATGATGCCATTACAAAAATCAAGGAAGATCTTAAAGACAAGCCAACCACTACTAACAACATTATTAAGTTCTTAAGGAAACCATAATAAAAATATGAGTTGGAGGATTTAGGAGTGGATGACGAGTTGAAACAATCTTGGAAGTAAAGAAAGGTTCCTACAAAGAAACCTTATTATATAGGCGGAGGAAAAATGTCACGGCAGGTTAGTTGTAAACGGGTTTTTGTCGAGTCTTGAACCTTTAACTCATAAAGGTCTTCCTTCCCTTTTTGTAATCAATAAAATACTAATACACGGAAAATATTATGCAAAGAAGTTGCAAGAGACTTGAGAGATACAACTAAGGTTTCAAACATGAAAGGCATTATGACGGAAAGCATTCTTGGAGGCATTAACGCATGACCTTTTCATCGATTATGAGATAAACCACATTTTTTTGGTAAAACCAGCCTTTGTAAATAGGCGAAATTGGATGAAATCTACGAAATTCATCAAATTAACTGTCCCGGATGAAGAAGATAGGATAATTTAGCGAGTTCCGAGTTAAAAGGTAATAAATTGTAGTCATCTGCATCCAACTCACATAACAACATTACAACTAGCTCACAGAACGGCCTCCACCGATTGAGCGTAGCCTACGATAAGAGCTTACTCATCAAGTAATTCCTTGAAAACGATTAACGACGAGATCACTTACATCGAAGCCTATTTTTTGTATTTAATTAGATTTTATTGTTAGATTTAGGCTAATAATACCTTGTCTTGTTGAGACAACATTTATTCTAAACAATATTGTAATTTTCGGTATAAATACTTCGTTGTTTGAATTATTAAGCATTGATTCGAACATATTTTTGCCTACTACGCAAGTGTAAATTCCGACTTTTTTACGGGAGCATCGATAATATAAAGACTGATTTGAGGATTCATGTGGTGTAATTGCGGTGAAGTGCTACTCATTTCTATGTTTTCCATTGTTATTTCCTTTCTTTGTCTATCGGAATTCTTAATTGTAAAAAAAAAAGTGTGATGAATAAGGACATGTTAATTGAAACACCTTATTATGGTTGCATTTACAATTTAAATTTATTCTGCTTGAATTCGAGATTGAAAAATACTTAGAATTATTTTGATGCGAACTAATATTCACTCTTCTGCTATATCCATTATTCATTTAAAATCTTAAAAGAATTCAAGTAAATGCAACCTATCTTGGCTTGTTATAACTCTTTTAAAAATTGATGCAAAATTTTGTTTATGTTTTTGACTTCATTGCCCAATGGGAAGATAAATATTTAATCAACTAAATCAATCAAAATCAAACAATCACCAAGCACAATCATAACTAGCCTAATACCTATTCAAAACAAAGTTAAATCTTAAATAGAATCCCTCTCTACGGAAAATTTGGCGAGGCTAGATCCAAACTTCAAAGTGGTTTTTGATGATGTCTTTGCTTCTTGATTTATTCTCAATCTTAGAAATTACGGAAGCGATAACGAGGACCGATTTGATCAAAATCATCCTTTTGTCCCATCAAAATCCACTTATGTGACAAAGGAACATCTTGTTCTCAAATTTCCTTATAATCCAATCCCAATCCTTAATCTCATAGGTATTTGGTTTAAAATAAAAACCCATATATATGAATATGACGTCCATAGAGATCAATTCCACCTCAAATATTCTTGCAATATCTAGCTTATTGATTCCTTTATTTATGAAATTAAAGTTGATTTGTCTTTTTTCATGTATAATCTTTGATCCGTTCCCAAAGCTAGAGAAAATTTGATGAAATGCACACTATTAAGTGATTGAGACATCCCCCTATTGAGGCCTTTTGAATCTTTTAAAATAAAATTATTGAAAGCCCATTTATGATGACTACAAAATTCACCGACGTAATACATTCCATAATCCATTGTACTATCTGGACTCACAACTAATCTTGTGAAGGATAAATCTTAAAAAATTCCAATCCACACTTCAATAAGCTTTAATCAAATCAATCCTCATAATAAACACAACCATATTTCAATGTTGATAGAATTAATGCATTCTTGCATTATGTAATATTCCAAATCGGGGAAAATGCTACAACAATGAGAATATCTCAAGATATTCTAAAGTTGGAAGCTCTGACAATAAGCAAACACAATAATGGTGTAGCAGTAACACTCAACTCATATAAATGTGAGATAAATCCATATCCTTCTCATTAAATAATACTTGTAACAAGTACATACAAGATCTTGAGGAAGAAGGTCACTCAAGATAGGCAATGATCGGCCCTCAAGAAACAAGTACAAGATACATGATAAAATGTTGCTACACATGGATGCTCAAGCTATGACAGTAACCGGTTTATAGAAAAGCCACATGCTACATATGTCAAATACATGGATATATCAATATATGGCTCAATACGGCAATGGGATTGATAATCTCAACTCCCAAAGACTACCTCTAGTCAATCCTAGAAGGATTGGCAATAAAATAAAATCTGCAAAATGCCGAAGTTCTTTAATTGTAATGATAACTCGAAATAAAACTGGATGGATATGGTTGTAGATGATAGGAAGCTGAATATGCCTCCTCCAATGGATCTTTATAATGAAAGTTTTATCCCTTCACCAAAGAATCTCACCCTCCAACAATGCGCAAAAGCCCCACTACAATTGCTCCCTTTGAAAATAAACGCGATTCTTGGATGAGCTAGCTATGAGGCAAGGAAAAGAGAGTTGACCCTCTTGCCAAGATGTGCAATAGGTACTAAAACCTTCCTCGCTTCTTCCCAAAGGAATGGAGACTCCCTCCTGCGAAAATCGGCTCGGAAATGGTGTTGAGGGTCCTCCTTTGCAACACCTACAATCTGAGAATTATCTTTCTTCTTAATAGCAGCCCATCTTGGAGGAGGAAGATTTGGCCTTGAGCCAAGAAATGTGGAGAATGAAGAAAAATCCTTCAAGAGACCTCTCAAGAAGGAGAATGAATCCTAAACATGAATTCCCCACAGAAATTCTTGCTAAACGACAAAGAATGCACAATTGTCTTAATGGATAATTGAGATGAATAATACAAAGAATGAGAAACAATGATTTGCCTTGTCCTCCTTTTAAACAGGTAAGCCCCTTTCCATAGGTCCCCCTCCTATTAGGGTATCCTCCACCAAATAACTCTTTCCTCATTCATCTTGCCTTTGCTTCTCTAAGTGTGCTCCACCTCTTGACGATCCTATTGACTTGGTCAAACTTGACCTTAATCACTTGCAAATAACCACCATTTCACACATGAGGTGTGAAAGCTTGACTCCAACAATGATCCCCATTCATAATATAGCGTATTTTATTGTGATTATCACTATGCATGGGCCTTCACCCCATTTATTCTCCTCCTAGGTGAAATCAGCAAAAAATTAATGTTCCAAATTATTGTCGGAAAATTTGGGAACATTCGATCCTCCCCCTCCCAAATGTTTGTTTGTCCTCAAGCAGACGCAAGGATATTTGGAAAGCCTCTCTCAAGGAATGGAGCCTAATATGTGTTGAAAGACATCTTCCTCGCTGTGGATCCTCCATCCCCAAGCAATCATCCACACAAAATGAGCTACCTCCCAACATGGCAACTCACAGTCATCTTCCACCTCTGAATCCCCCGACAAAGTAGGTGGGCTGAAAATCGACCTTGGTAGACAAAATGGCTACCCGCGTTGTCCTCCTCTCCACTTAGGATAAGCGTAGAGTGTATGTTGATCTAGAGCTGCAATGACATTGCCCTCAAATGGAAAAATGAAGGTTAGACCTCTAAGGATCTCCTCGAGCGTTATGAAACATGTTGGCCCAAATCATCTCATATGTGATGAGTTGGAAGTGTCTCATATGGCATCTCCTCCATTATGTGGCTCATCTCATAAAGTGACAAATGTGTTGTTAAGGGGACCATATCATGTCCCATATTCCCCTTAGAACATGTTGTGCAAAATGTGTGGGGAATTTCTCCCTCAAGGACACATTCACCCAATGTGTCTCTCTACCAATCATGCTCCCAAGAAAATCTCTAGCAATATCAATCAAGGGAACCATAAGGAGAATCATGCTGCATTTGCCATGTGAAGTAAAGGAGAAGGACAATGGTCCCTCAAATGTAGCCAACGCAATTTGACTCTCCACGCACATAGAAAATAAAATGATGGGTGGCCTCCCCACCATTTGCTTTCTGCCCCATTCTCCTGAGAGAAGTGAATGATGTAATGTGAAGTTATTGTGGCTACTCCATAAGAAATTTCCTCCCCATTTCCTCTTAAGGGATGATCATCCATAATGGCCTCATGTAGACCATAAAATCTAGAGGAAGGATATTCCTTCTTTGATAAAATCCACACTCTTCATGGTAGAGAGATGCATACATATAGAAAAATCACTATGCAATCCAACGATACTCTTACCATATTTTTTTCTCATATCAATGGGTAGCTCATAAGTTACGCCTCATCCTCAAAGGGAAAAGAGTTGATTGTGCTAACTCTTCCATCTCCTCATGATCTATGGAATGCCTCCTCAAGTTCTTCAAGTGGTTCCCCCCACAAAGAAGTACAGAAATATAATGTGGCATTCATGGTTGTATAGCTCCTCCCTAAAATGTACGAATGTATAGTAAGGAGAATCATGCTCCCAATGGGCATCCTCAATCTCAAGCCCTCTCTACAAAAAAAAATCCTCCCATGAACATATACATATATCAACAATACATGAGAAGCAAAAACCAATAGAAACAAGTTGTCACATGACAACACAAAAGGTGGATCAAGGTCCCACAAAAACGAACGTATGATGCATCCCGCACTACGCATCAAATCAAATAAAAACAAATTTCTTTTCCGGCCACTTGTATGCGCCACAATCATTTACAAAATATAAACATGAAAGTACAATTGGGTGCCAATGGTGCACACCAGAATCCATGTGGCTTTCCCCACAATCCACCAGTGAGATAGCCAATATCAATGCTACAAGTGGCTTCAAGTACATCACTATACAATGTATGCAGAAGGAATAACCCTCCTTGGTACATTATGCTGCTCACTTAAAAAGACAAGAAGTACAAAACATAAAGGTAAAATTGTACATTGTCCATCATGTACTCGAAGACTTGGTAAGGAAATGAAAATAATTGATAATGCTCCCCTCACTCCCAATACAGGTAGGAAGGTGGCTATGACATCCTCCATCATCATCCAGATTTCTTGCATCTCTCTCCATATGCTAAATATGTCTTTCTAAATTCCCTCCCAAATGAACTCCTGCGCGAGAGCAGATATGCATCAAAATGCAAGGAAAAGAATTCCTCATGTCTTGCATACGCTTAACTTCTCCTTGAGACTAGAATCTCTAGTCAAGAAGACTCTACCATGTGAATATATGACCCTTATCATCCACCATATACTCATCATCTCTATTCGGGTCATCTAGAATCATGCATGCAAGATCCTTGGAGTACTCTACCAAGAGTTGAGATCTCCAATACGGATCAATCCTCCCAGAGCAAGCAGTACGGCATGTGAAGCTCTCCTCTTGATTTTAATGCCGCTACTTTGACATCTTCCATGCCAATTTCTTCTCCAAACTCTTCACCTCTCCAAAATCCAATAGTGTTGAATCCAAAGACAAAATGTCTCTCATCAACGATAGATCGGGTGGCCTCCCTAGTGGAATGCCTCTATGTAGTGAGACATCAATGTCGAGTGGGTACATATGGTTGGGAAACCTTTCCCTTGCTCTCACGATGCAATACAATCTGCCTCCTCTTCACTATCTCTCTGAAATAGAAAGGGTGTGTGCCTCTCATCACACGATGCTTTGCTCTTCCTCCCTTCCTCCTTCTTCCCCTTCAAGTGCTGCACAATCATCTTCCCGCTCCAGTACATGTTGGGACCTCCATGTATGAGAGGCCCCAGGGACTTCCTTGCAAAGTTACAATAATCCCTCTATTTTGGAGCAAGAGCTCCTCCTTCCTCTGCATGAGGTACTAGATCAACTCTAGAAATGGCAGGCGTTGTTGCCCTGAAGGCCTCCTCAACAAGGGTGGGCAACCCTCCAATGATTAGATCCTCTTTTGAAAAGAGGATCTCTTTGCCTCCTTGTGCCAATCCAAGATGAAGGTCTTGCCTCCAACGGATTCCATGCAAGATATCAGCCTCCTTCATGGTTCTATGGAATAATTCTGAGTCTATGGTTTCCTCCATCACGTAAAGGTTTTTGTTTGAATGTGTTTGTTTCCACCACATGTGTTTCGGAGAATTCCTCTGCAAATCTCTCCATCAAAGTTCTAATGAACATTTGCATAGGAAGAGGTATTTGAATTTTTCAAATTAAATGACTCAAATAACCACCATGCATAGACCTTACCTCCCATTGCAATACTTGCTTTCTGCGATGGCTTCATCTTGGGAATGTCGATGCGCACGGAAAAAAGGTGTCTATCTCTTCTATCCAAGTGGGGGAACCATCAAAGATAGATGAAAGAAATCTATCCTCATTATGTTGCTTGCTCTTCCTCACCATGATCTTACCAAAACTCCGAAAAAGTAATATGATCTCTAAACTTCTAAGTTTGGGAATTCATACTCATGCAAAAACCTCTAAGATTTCCTTTCTTGACATTCCTCCTTATTCTTCTCTTCCCATGGAAAAGTTGACCATGTGAGTAGCTATACCTTGTAGGGTGTGTTTTGCATGCTCATATCTCCCATAAGAAAAACTAGAGTTTGACTCGGTTTCAAACCTTCTTGGATATCCTTAAATATCTCCTCATTAGCTTCTCAAATTCTTCATGAATGCTCTGTACAGATTTTGGAAGAAGCTTTGTAAGCTCTTATTCCCTCTTTTCTCCATATAACGGAGTCTTCATCTTCCCTCTCTCCTTGATAGCATGATGCATTGAGATCCATTGGGCGGGCCGGTGATCATTCTTTGATACCTTTGTAATATTCCAAATCGGAAAATGCTACAACAATGAGAATATCTCAAGATATTCTAAAGTTGGAAGAAAATACGGCAATAAGCAAACACAATAATGGATAGGTGGCAACACTCAAATCATATAAATGTGAGAGAAATCCATAGCCTTCTCATTAAATAATAGCAACAACAAGTACATACAAGATCTTGAGGAAAGGTCACTCCAAGATAGGCAATGATCAACTTTGAAGAAACAAGTACAAGATACATGATAAAATCTTGCTACACATGGATGCTCAAGCTATGACAGAGTGTAGTTTTATAGAAAACTACATGATACATATGTCAAATACATGGATATATCAATATACGGCTCAATACATCAATGGGAGTGATGATCTCGGCTCCCAGAACTACCTCTAGTCAATCCTAGAAGGATTGGCCAATAAAATACAAAATACGCAAAATGTCGAAGTTGTTGGAGTAGAAGCGACAACTCGAAATAGAAGCTTGGATGGATATGGCTATAGATACCCAATCTGAATATGCCTCCTCCAATGGATCTTTATAATGAAGGTCGATCCCTTCACCAAAGATCTCCCCTCCAACAATGCGCAAAAGCCCCACTATAATTGCTCCCACTTTGAAAATAACGCCGGTTACTGGATGAAACTGCGTTTTAGGGGCAAAAAGAGCTTTTCTGCTACCAATATATGCAATAAGTGCGAAACCTTCCTAAGCTAGCTTCCCAAAGGAATGGAGACTCCCTCCTGCGAAAATCGGCTCGAGGTAATTGTTGAGGGTCCTCCTTTGTAACACCTACAATGCAATTATCTTGTTGCAACAATAACGTTGTCTTGGAGGAGGAAGCTTTGGCCTTGAGCCAAGAAATGTGGAGAATTAAGAACAATCCTTCAAGAGGCCTCTCCAGAAGGAGAAGGAATCTAGCAATTCCCCGGCAATTCTTGCTAAACAGCAAAGAATGCACAATTGTACGAATGGACAATTGAGATGAATAATAGCTTGAAACAATGGTTGCCTTGTCCTCCTTTAAAACAGGTAAGCCCCTTTCCATGGGTCCCACTCTAATGGGGTTTCCTCCACCAAATAACCCTTTCCTCATTCATATTGTCTTGCTTCTCTAGAGGTATTGTCCACCTCTTGGCCAATGGCTTATTGACTTGTTCAAACTTGACCTTGTCCACTTGAAAAATAACCCTATTCACACATGAGGGGTCTGAAAACCAACTCAATGATGATCCCCCCATTCATAATATGATGGATTTTGCCCTTGATTATAACTATGCATGGGCCTCCTTACCCATTTATTCTCCTCCTAGGTTAAATCAGCAAAAGTGTTCCAAATTATTGTCGGAAAATTTGGGAACATTTTATTCTTCTATTGTCTTGTATCCATGTGTTGTATAAGAAGCCAAATTACTCCGAAATGTATTTAGACAACATTGATTTAATCCTATTAGCAATGATTTTTTATATCATTTTGTACATCGTGTTACATAATGATATGATACTAAAAATCAGAAAAAGTTGAGTCTGAACATTTTGGGAATGAGGGCTATGAACGTAGCATTAATGGAACCCAAAATCGAAAAAAAACATCATGATTCCTCGGGCATATCGAGTATATACTTTACCATAATATCGAGAAAATGAAGAAATAACTTGTATGTCCAACCATACTGGGCTTGGGCTCTCGTCCTAGCCAAAGAATTTTAGAAACTCAATCACTTATTCCTTTTTAATCGACCTCCCCATTTGGTCATTTTCCTTTGCATCAACCATTATTGGGAATAAGATTAATGAACCCCATCTAATTTTCAGAATTTTACGCCTTCTTTGACTGCTGTCTTGATTGTTGAAAAATCTCACTCCCCTTCTGCTAAATTTCATTTTTGTGAAGTAAGATGATTTCCCTCACTACCCTTTATGTTCCATATGGAGATTTTCTAAGAAATTTTATCTCCTTACGCCAATACCGCTATGATAATTTTACTTCACTCCTCCTCTTGCAACTTTAATATTTGACTCTTTCTCTCTAGATGGAATATATTCTTTTTTTTGCCTATGAAAAAAATATTCTTGGTTTGTTGGACCATTGAAATTATTAATCTCTAATGTTATCATCTCCTTTACAAGATCCTTTTTTATTTCTTTCCCATTTTCTCACTTCTTGCCTTAAAATTTTTCAATTTATAACTAATAATTTCCATCATGGACATCACTCGAACTATAACACATTTATGCCAATATCCCCTAACAACTCAAAAAAATCATTTCTTTTAACCAAGAATGGTTAAAATTAAATGGAAATGATTTGCATTCATTTCCCCGAGACCATTCTAGGAAAATCAGATCATGATCAGAGATATTGGAATTGTGTATCCATGAGATGGAAACCTACCGAGACTTCCAATCGGATACTTGCTTAAACAAAGAAAGATCTGGCTTCTTCGAAATTCCTCATCCAATTCGTCATTCCTCCAAGTTGGCCTTTTCGAGCATGGGGTGATGTCTTGCAACAGAATTTTGGGAAAACTCACCCTTGAAATAATCCCCATATTATCCACTTTACTCTTGTATCCCCATACATCCTCTTCTTCTATTGTCATATTAAGATCTCCTGTCAAAATTAATGAACTCACATCCAATAAACCACTCTAATCAAGATGATTCCGGAGACAACTTTCTATCGAAGAGTAGACATATATGTTGATAATATGCAAACATATACATGAGCCTCTCATGAATCCTGACAAAATGATCCCTCCAAAATATTTATATTCTAGAAATTTAATGATTCTTGGATCCCAAATGAGTTTGTCAATCCTCCTGAATTTCATCGTGCACTAGTTGCACATACATTTCCATATGGGACAAATTTTAATTAAAGTTCCCATGCCTTCTCACAATTTACCATTGTCTCCTAAAAAATAACTATCTTAGGCTTCTTTAACTAAATAATGCGAAGAGATGCATTCGTTTTGGGAAGATCATACCCTAATCTTAATTCACATTATGATCATTAGGGAGGATATTCGACGAATTGAAATCCTACAAGGACCCAAGGTGGATAAATAAAAAATCACGGTCACATATGAAGGAAAAAAGGATCACATGGAGGAGGATGTGGGTCATCCATGACCTCTTGAAAAAAAAAGAAAAATAGAAGGTCGGTAGAGACCAAAAGAGAAAATTGAAACTTTTTTATATTTTCACCTCTCTTCTTCTATTAAGCATTATTTTTTGGGAGTGGAGCTAGCAATAACCTCTTCCACGGGAAAAAAAAATGTCTTTATGGTGGCCGACTCCAAGACAACAAACTGGATTACCGAGATAGGAATCCCAACTTAGGATCCTCGGAAATAGGAGAAGAAGGATTCACCAAGAATTTTTTGAATCTAATTGGAGATGAATGCATAAACCATAATGAAATATGATCCCCCACCCCTATCAATGACTGCGATGAAGATTGATGCGGACATGGATTGACTTATACGAACCCAATAAAAAGAGAAAGGGTGGAATACAATGTAGATGAATTCCCTAGTTGCCACCGAATGATAGGTTGCACATTTTTAGATTGAATGTCCTCATTACCAAATTTTTCCTTGTTATTTTTTATCGCTTTGTTATTTGAATATATAGTATTAAAATCGTCATTAATGGGTGAAGGATCGCCTTAAGCACCGAAAACTTGTGATCATGGTTGTCATGAAGAAAACAAATTTATTGCTATGAATTTGTCTAAAAAAGTATTCCTTTTGTCACAATGTTGAACGTAGATGATCACTGCAAGAAAAAAGCATTGGTGAGGGGCCAATGGTCACCATAAAAGCTCATTGGTGAGGGTCAAAAGAGCCTTCATCACCAAAGCTTGAACGTCACCAAAATTGGCGTCGCCGAAAACATCGTGTTGTGGTGACATTCAAGGTCCATCACCAATAATGATTTATAGTGACGAATAGTGACGTCACCATTTCATATGAGCGATGGTGACGGACAACCGTCGCCTCCGTCACCAAAAAAATGAACGTCACCAAAGGCGGCGTCGCCCGAAAGTATAGTGTTGTGGTGACATTCAAGGTACATCACAAATAATGATTTACGGTGATGGACAATAGCCTCCGATCACAAAAAAATTGAATGTCACCAAAGGTGGCGTCGCCGAAAGTATGTGTTGTGGTGATATTCAAGGTTTGTCACGAATATTGATTATAATGACGGATAGTGACCGTCACCATTTCATATGAACAACAACGATTTTTTGTGATGGACCTTTCATGGCCGTCACTATTGGTGCATATATATGGTGACGTTCATTGACCGTCACCATAAACTCATTGGTGACATCAAGGTCCATCACAAATATTGACTATAATGACAAACAATGACCCTCACCATTTCATATCAACAACAACGATTTATGGTGACGGACCTTTAATGGTCGTCACTATTGATGCGTATATATGGTGGCGTTCGTTGACCGTCACCATTTCATATTTTGGTGAGGATCGAAAAATGTCACCATAAGCTCATTGGTGATGGTCAAAAGAGCATCCGTCACCAAAAATTGATCTTCGTCATTCCCTATATATGAATATCAGGGCACGATGGAATCGAACCACCAACCTCCTGCTTGTAAAGCAGGTGCTCTTCCATTGAGCTAGCACCCTTTAAAGAATTAGACTTTAAACTAGCAATTGCCCCTAAGGGTGCAAAGATACACCAAAGGAATAAGAACCAGGAAAACCGAAAGAACTCAGTGTCCTTGCTCCTATTTTTATTCTACGACACTCTACAAAGTATGATCTTGATCTATGATGTATTTGTGCCGAGTGGTTCTAATTTAATAGTAAATGTTATATTAGATAAAATAAATGAATAACTGAGAGGCCTTACGGGCTAATTTTTAATCCTTACACTAAAATCTCTTAATATTCAAGTCTATGGAACAACTCGTTCAAAGTTCAAACTGAAGTAGATTTTAAATGGAAAGCCTAAAACCAGCTAAGTAGTTTACAAGTTAACATTTTGGATATAGCTTCTGTTCAATTTATATGACAAGTTATGCCATAACCTTGAAACTAATTTTTTACCTAAAAGACTTTCTTAAGTCAACAATGACAAAAAAAGATAGTCATGGCAAGCAAAATTCTCTTGTTTTTTCTAATGAGGGTGCATGTAACTTGATAAAGGTTGTATGAGAGTATCAAACCATAAAAAGGTTCACTAAAACATGGAAATGACAAAGTCTGGTTAAGCAAAAAAAGTTTAGTTGAATATATGAAAAACATCGAGCTAACTGATATATTAAACTAAAAGTAACTGTAAAAAAATGAAATTTCCATCATATACCATCTGGTTTGGTTAGTTCTTCAGAAAGAGATAGCGTAATTCCATGATCCAGCTCCTCATCTTGATTATGTAATGGACCATCCTGAACAAAAATGTCCACATACAACAATCAATGTTATTGTATTGGTAAGACTTTGATATAATCTATCAAAGCATGTACTATGTGTGAGAATAACTGGAAAGCACAACTAGAAATTTGAATCACAACATAACAATATAAAACAACATGCAACAGGAAATGAACAAATCCACAATTTGAGAAATATGAACAATCCATGAACCTATTCTTATATATTGATATAGATAACGAAATAGAAAACTAGATTTATGAAATTCAAGTATCACACAACAATGTCTTGAACAAATCTCAATATGTAAAATAGTATTTTTTGCATTTGGATTTACCTTGCAGAACCTCAAGAAAAAGTTTCCACAGAAACAACCAATAAACATAACAACATGGACCTCAGGAGAAATTGTGGATAAAATATGAAGGTAAAGCACTAGAGAAGTATTCAAAGAAAATGATGAAAAGCGTATCTAGAAATAACTAAGAACCCTCTGAAGTAAACCACACATTTAACATCGTGACTAGTACACTTGCAAAAAAAGATCAGAATAATTTATGAGCTATTCCACCAAAAAGCAGTGAATTTTTCCACTAAAATACAGTTTCAAATTAATCAACTTTGTTAAAATTTACAGATAGAAGATTTAAGTTTAAAAGACAATACACTCTGATGAATTATGGATTATCATGGCATTAGAGGGCACATGCCAAAATACATTATCATCTCCAAATGCACCCCTACGTAGTGTCCATCTAACACTTTGTGACTTGAACCTTTAAAAGGCTTGCTCAGCCACTTCATCATTCAAGATTTATTGTGAGTACGATGGTACAATGTGACCTGCATGTCCCAAATAACATGAGCCAACAATGAAAACCATAATTAAATTATTAATGCCTTACTAATTTAATCCTTGAAAAGACGAAAAACATGAATCCAAAAAAGAAAATGATAAGGTTCTCGTTAACCAACTATTATATTTACAGATATGGCAGAATTTTTGATTGGTTGTTTTAGAATTTAAAGCATTTTACGTATTCTCTCAAACATATGAAAAGACACTAAAATTACCAAGGTCATATTTCAACATAAATCTTGCAGAAAATCTTTTTCTTTGAAATTTTTGTTTTCGTTTGGGTTTGGGTTTGATCCGTTTCGGCTTCAGGTTCAACTTGTGATTAGATTTGGATCAGGTTTGGGCTCAAGTTTGAGGTTAAACTTTGACATTCGCCAAACCTCGGCAAATTTCAAATTTTTTTTAGGTTTGCCAAATTCCAAACTTGAAGTTTCAGGTTCGGCAAAAATTGAAAGTGACACATTCACAATTGCACCCCTAGTCATTGAAATCCTAGTTTTTTCACCCACAAACGTCAAATTCTATGTTTTAGGAATCTATCCGAGCTTAAAATGAAATGTGCAGTGGAACACACTTATAATGACCATTCAAAACTGTCACATTTGAAAATTCCCTACGAAACACGCCAAACCTGCAATATTCACAAAATATTAAAATACGGCCTTGGAAATATAGTCAGCACGGTATGTTGTATACACTAAATAGATTTGGACAACTATATTCAGGTCAAAGTTGACAGCTAATCCACATTTTAAAGTTTCAGAAAAAAGGCAAAATATACTGCATCACAGTCTAACCCAGATCAAGATGAACATAAGCTTTATCAAAATATCATATACAATTAAGTCGCCCATTTACAATTGTAAATCTATACAGCACATGGCCATCTTGAGCAAATGAATCATTCACCTAAGGCAAAAAAGGAAATTGCATTTTGTCATTTGCCAAGCAAAACGAAGACCAAATATAGTTGCCATTTGCCTGGCCCCCTTGACCAAATAAGTTGTCCAACTAGATCGTATGATGAGGAATTTGCATCCCTGCCATTTTAAGTAAAACACAAAACTACATGTCTATGTGGGTCAAATGAGCTTCATTCCTAAAATACTATTAGCAAGCCTAGTAAAACATTAAACTGATCCCAAAATCCTACCATCAGCCAAGAAAATGCAGCAACCACAATGAAATTCTTTGGGGTTAAAATGACCAAAAAGACATGAAGGCATTGGTTACTCTTTAAATAAAAGAGGCAATTGAAAGAAAAGAAAAAAAAATGTCACAAAAGAGAGACAAAGAAAAGCCAGGGAACCTAACAGAAATACAGGAAAAGAAAAATAACACAAGGAAAAACTGAGTATAACTGATGAAAAGTGAAATAACCAAAAATAAAATTTCAGCAGATTTCAACAGAAAAAATTAGAAGCACCAGTCAGAGAATGTGAAGCACCAAAGAAATTAAGTGACTAGCAAAACATCAATTTCGAAGTTCACACCCTGGTTGAAATCCTCTATATCATATTACTTTTGCTTGTCAATTGAAATTCCCAATCTGGTTAGGGCATTTCAAGAAAGTCCAACAGAAGGTGGATAGATGAGCAATTCAAAGCAAAACCAAAGACAATTTGACCTTGCAGATTAGAAAAATTTTAAAAATGTAAAATAGATGGTTGAAACCTAAGCGACCACAACAATAACAAAAAAAAGTTTCAAACACAAATAAGATTCCATGTAAATGTAAGCACTGCAAATATTAAATTAAAAGGGGGCAGAAAAGAGTAAAGCTAAATGAGAAGGCTATAAAAAGGGTAAATGGGAAGGCTAACAACAAATCAAAATGTAGCAAAGAAAGACACCAGAAACAAGAAAGCTAACCAAAACATAAAATCAAAACTAATTAATGATTTTACCAAAATGGCATTCATCCTCGACCAAAATTTAATGCAATTTGTAGCCCCACTAGCCTATTTTTTATCATATCCAGTATCTAGCATTGCCTGATGATGTTGTGATGCAACAGGAAGAGCATCTTTGCCTTGGAATCCCAAACCTGAATCATAAATAAAGTAATCAGTTGTGTTTCTTTGTATCATGCAACAAAAATCGAACTAAATTAGGATTTATGGATCAAGGAACTTACACTCACCATTCATGGTGATGCCACAATCCCTGCCAGGTCTGGTTTTAGCTTTTTGTTTACCTCTGAAGTGCTTCCATCCAATTCCGAGGCAAACCTGAGATAAAGAGACAATTTACAATCATTTTTCAATTTTACACAAGGAATTGCCCTCAGGTATGCTTCCATATATAACAAAGTTCCAATTAAGACTTGATTTATGAAAAGAACAAAGGCAAGAAACAGATATGATCTTGATCATAACATACAAAGCAAACAAATAATACTTTCAGAGACAATCATTGAAATAGATTTTACCTTGCATCCCTTGTTTTTTTCTTGTCATCTTCCAAGGAAGCAGATTTCACATCTACTCCAAATCTAGCCAAACGTGCTTTCTGCTTTGCTTCATCATCAACAGATGAGTGCAAAGAAAGTCCAAACCTATTTAATAATTTGGGCATTGTCAGATTCCAATTATTTTGGAGTAAAACAAATGCATATCATAATTTTGGAAAAAAATATTAAGAAAATTAAGCTGACGGTAAATTAGACACACAAGATAAGGAAAATAGCATCATCATAATCTCAGGAATCTGAAGACAGAAAATAAATTCCTGAATTTTGGAAGAACAAACCTCTCAGACCTCGCTTTCCTCTTTTCTTCTTCCGATATTTTTGCTTCTCCTATTCCAGGAGAGGTAGGTTTTGGAGTACCATTTGCTGACTCACCAAATCTGTCAATAAAACATACCCGAAGGTAATTCCTGTCAATTAAGAGATTAAACATATTGACTGATAAGATTGGGGACCATGTGCACTAACCATTCAATACAGAAATTACTTCCATAGCTATTAATCACTTTAAATATTAGCACCAGAACTGACAGTCCACCAAACTTAAAACACCATTATGACCAAACATTGTTTAAAATAAAATACAACATATATTTAACAGAGATGATGAACATTTAAGTTAAACAAACATAAGCCTTGAAAATTCAAGAATCCCTAGAACCTAAATCATACAACAAGATTTTTCCACCAATCCGAAGGGTGGCATTCTAGGTCTGCAGCAGTAATTAGTGCCAGAACAAAAAGCTAATCATATATACTATACAGAGATTATCCACTGCACTCCATGCCTTCGAGGACCAACCATTTTTGCTAGCTACAGTATCAGTATGCGTCTTGAGAATGATCTGTCATGATCTGTCACGCATGAGGTGTTGCCCTCTGATTGAAGAATCAATGTAAACAGGGTTGTCATAGTATCCAAAACATTACAGGAGCCTCACTGGTTCATGGATAATCCTCACGGCCAAAAACAAATTTTGATAGATTCTCCAATGATATTAACTGAGCTCAGAATTTTTACATTGTGATCAGGATTTAGTTATAGAGATCATATGTTGTATAGAATTCTGGTTTTGTTCAACACTACCAGTGGTTGCATCACGTTTTGAATGGGTTACATTCTTTCAACGATTGTGATTTGTAACCTTTCCTGTTGGGTTGAAGATCCACATGTGTCCTCGTAGTTGGGAGGTAGTCTGTGGCACTTGCAGAGGCAAGATTGACTCTGATAACCATTACCTTGGAGGAAGATAAATGGTCCAGGATTCATGTTGGGACCTCTCAAGGGAATATCAACTCCAACACTTTGTATGCCTGATAGTTACTAGACTCTGATAACCATTACTTTAGAGAGAGATAAACAGTCCAGGATTCATGTTGGGACCTCTCAAAGGAATATCAACTCCAACACTTAGTATTCCTGATAAGTCATTGAAGTGGAAGTTGGATTCACAATCACTGCATGGTGCCTTCATAACCAATGCCAAAGTTAATTTGGGCTGCCAGGATATGTTATACATTTTTATTTGGGAACTGAAATAGGTCAACATGGAGTCAAGATCTGAAACACTGATTCACATTTGCTGGAGAAGGAAAATATGGAAGTCAAACTGCCAACCAAAAATGGAAGCTCATAAATAGCCTCAAAGTTGTTTTGTCGAGGATTATATAGAAGTCAAACTGCCAACCAAAACTAAAACTGGTAGCTCATGTATAGTATCAAAGGTGGCTTATTTAACTGTTTAATGCCTTCTTAACGTTCCAAAGTTTTCTACAGTTTCAATAGTTCCAAAAGTATAGTTGGGCATAAATTTGAAAGGAAACAGGTCTTACTGGCTCTTGGCCCTCAAGTCTATGCATGGATATTGAATTTCAAAGATTGTAGATGAATGAAAATAAAGCTTATGTTGTGTAGTGGCATTATGGCTTCTGTGTTATTTAAATTTCTGTTGTGCGTAAATAATTGATTTGCTTCCAGAATTTGTGCACTGACTATTTGCGATGGTTATCATAGGTGTGGGTCAAGTGAATCTAACTTGAACTGACCGGTAAACTCATATAACCATATAACCTATGATGGAGGTTTAACAAGACCATTTTCAAATTTCAACAATGCTATCATGCCAATCAGGTGATTTTATAGAATTTTCTTATTTAGCTATACTGCACCAACATAACTATTCAAAAAAGGGTTACCACAGCTCTGAATCAAGAGAAGCTACTTAAACTAGACCAGTAAATTCCATGTAAACATAATCTCTGAATGAGGTTCAACAGGACCATTTTCCAATTTCAACCATGCTATCATGTCAATCAGGTGCTTTTATAGCATTTCTTGTACTGCAGAAACATAATGATTCAAAATAGAAATCATCAAAAGGCTTTTTATAACACGGTAAAGCTCAAGGAAAAAAATGCTACCATATATTTCTAGATTTTCAATCAAACATGGTAATATAAAATTCAGGCTTCAACAAATACTTTGGGTCTTAAAGCTTCATACAATGCACTATAAGCTTATTTATCCAACTTCGTTTTTTTCTTGAATCAGGTAGCAGTAACACTAAGTTACATTGAGTTGACAAGACAACAACAAAATTTTAAATTGAGAAACTTCAAAATTTTTCTCACAAACAAGTAACACACATTCCAAGTTATCCTAAGGCCTTGTGCAACAATTATCCCCAAATTACCCCTTTCTAACAAGAGGCAAACATAATAAATACATCAACTAAAACATGCAAGGTAAATATACTGAATGTTAGATTTTTTGTTAATCTTCACATATCCTGTAGACCTGCATCTCCTAGAAAGCAAGGTTGTCTTACTGTCTATGTAATATTACTTTAGGAAGGTTAACTGACCTTTACTTTATGAATAGCCCTTTAGCCTTTATCTATAGAGAAGTCTTTAATACATTTTATTAAATAATATAAAAATATATAATGAGACAACAAAAATTGTCACAAAAAGACAGACAGAGTAAAATGCAACAGAGAAGACAACATGATAATCAGGAAACTTGCATAGGTAAATTGTAGTCACGGTCCGGAAGTGTTGGGTAATTCCAGTTTATGTAAGGTTGACTCGTGCATTTTATTTCCAAAGCACTGCAATTCTCTATCATATATTTTACTCGCCAATATTTGCCCGCTGTGAATACATCATTCTTTCTGCTAAAATTAAAATATTTCAGTGGATGGTATGTCTTTTATTTGTGGTACATTCATGCCTTAATCTATAAATCTGATTCCAATTGCTTAGCACTCTAGTGTTGCAAACACAAGCTCAATATCTCTCTTAGAGCACTGAAAATTTTTCCAATATTATTTTAATTTGCAGGTTGGTTACCTAATTGGAAAAGACAAAGGAATACACAACAAACACCCATGAAAATTAGAAGGCTCCAAGTACACCAGAGCCATGGCTGTAGCTAGTGTGACTTTCTTCTTTGTCTAAAATGGATCTGGTTGAAAATTTTCACAGCATGGGTTTTCATCTGGAAGCTGCAAATGGGAATTTCGTTATTGAACAAGATCATTTAACATTCTGGAAGAAGATGAAGTCAAACATACCATAGGAACTACAAGAATCAACAAATGGGAAACTAATAATCACAGGGATCTTACTTGTAGCATTTTGAGCATTAATGATCAAACGACTCACACCAGCAGTGCCAAAACACCAACAGAAGAATGGGGCACATGTGTGTGAAAATAAAGTTGTAACTGTGAGATTTTTCTGAAGGAATTTCACCAAATAAAGAGGAGGTTCCTAATATGTAACCAAGCACAATAATCACTTGGAATTCAAGATATTTAACATTTATGAATATCAAGCTGCCATCCTAAGATATATCTGAGGAAATTTTCCCAAATAAAGATGACAACATAAGATGTGATCAATGAGGCAGGCACCAGTTGAGGCACCAATGTACATGCAATCATCACCTTGATTGCTTTACTAGTCTAATCTTATGACAGTCTAGTCACTTCACTTGACAGAGGGCCCAGATTAACCTTGCATAATCTCCATACTACTGCAAGAGAAGACATGAAAGAAATATTCAAAGTTGATAACAAAAAAACAGAGTTTTCTTTCAGCAAGTGGGAACAAAAAGTTCAAGAAAAAGTTTGCTGATCTGATACAAAAATGAGATTCACTTGCAATTAGACTTTTTGTTGCTAAAATAACAAGGTATAGATGCATTTAATGCAGAAAGCAAGGGCACCACCACAGGAGCATTGGAAAAGGATTTCAGTTGAAAAAGAGGATAAAGAAAATCTGGCAATTTCATTTGTTTCCACTATTTCAGATTCTTCTAGAGGTTCCTAGGCTCCAGGGCTGCTACTTAACAAACGTCCCTGTGAACAAAGCAATTCATTTCATTCACCAAAGTTCCAAAGAGTTTTTATCTTGAGTAACAATAGCAATCATAAGTAGTCAGATAAGTATGGAATGACAAAACTAGATTGCCCACCAATTCCCTACATCAAAAGACACTACATTTAGTATGGAATGACAATAAATGATCTCTTAAGCATCTTAGAATGTTCACACAGGTGCGGCTACATACCAGTAAAAGAGGGCATGCACTTGATGACAAAGTTGTCCAACGTATCATGACTGGTTACAACTTAGAATTTGAAGGGATATAATATCTTATAATTAGATCAAACTTGAATTGATTGTCAAGGGGGGTGTGACTTTCGATGGATATTCACAGGTGAATAAATCAATGGAAGTTGAAGACATCGTATGGAATGGCAACAAATGATCTCTTGAGGATCTTCAAATGTTCGCATAGATGTGGCTATATACCAGTAAATGAGGCACACACTTGATGACAAAGTTGTCAAACGTATCATGATTGGTTACAAACTTACAAATTAGAATTTGAATGGAAATAATTCCTTATAAGTAGATCAAACTTGAATTGATTGTCAATGGGGATGTCACTTTGACAGGTAAATGAGTCAATGGAAGTTGGAAGACATGAGACACATGAAATGAAAATCCAAGTCTACTAAATGTGGCTTAAAGCGCTCGGAGACAATAACAATAACACTATGGGATGAACAAGTTGTAGATAACCCAAAAGTGGTTGACCATTCTCCACTTTGTAGGTCAAGTAAAGCACGTAAAGCTATCCAAAAGTAAAGAATTCTTATGTTATGAGACGATTCCAAGAAATGGAGGCTCTAAAATACCATCAAGCATGAACAACGCCAAGTTGATTCCAAGAAATGGAGGCTCTAAAATGACATCGAGGATGAAAATTTAATCAGGTAAATAAGTCCATAGGAGTTGAAAACATGAAATCAAGGCAAATCAAAATGAATGATGGTCCAGGTTTAGTAAATGAGCCATGAAAGATCAAATACCAAGCAACAAGAAGCCATGTATTACAATGTAAAAATCAACAGGATCAACAAAATAGTATATCAACCAATAGTGACCGATCACAATCAATTTGAAGTTCTACTTGAATGTGTAAACCTCTAGCCAGAAAGCTTTGAAATATTATGGGCATGCATTCTACATATCACAACCCTTAGTCATGGATGCAAGCCCTTAAAAACCATCATGCAGTTGAATGAAGTATAACTAACTGATGCCAAAAGGTATGTGGCCCTTAACCACACTTCCATATGGCAGGAAAGCTAGATGGAAACACTGTTTAAATTGAAATTCAAAATAGATGGTACCAAGCCTGTTCAGTAACAAAAGAGTTACACCCAAGATAAACAGATTAACTACAATGATAATGTTCTCTCTTTGTAAGGAAGAAATCATTCACTGTTGATGGAAACAGTAGCATTTAACTAATAGGTTGCACTTGGGTCTAGACTCCTCCAGCCAAAAATATTGAGAGAAGTGTTATCCTCTCCAACCAAGTCCAATTCCTGTAAGAGACTACCCTTGGAATGTGATAAAGGCAGGTTTCTCCAGGATGTACATTTCACCTAAAAAAGTTGGCATAAGAACATATGTGGGCTCGAAGGAATCATCAAAAACATGTTTGGATTCGTCCCTGACGGCAGTATTTGTCCAAGCAAAGGCTTATTCTAGCATATGCATATCGGCTAAAAAATTCACTCAATTAAAAATATTGCCCTCTATGTTAAAACTAGCAATACGACAACAGACACTCTCACTAAGAAACTACGAAGAAATAAGTTTAAAATTCATGCAAAAGTTGTATCCGTTGCAGGAAGTTAATGCTGTGACTTCACAACCAATGTTTCACATTGTGGGACACTTTAGTTTTTGTGAGTCTTAACATATTCTGCGTATCCGAGCAAGTGGAATTTTCCCTACTGGCGTATGTAGCCATTGAATAATCCTCTAGAAATTTGAATGATAAGAAGTTTATGGCTAGAGACTTCATTATAAACTTATTTACTTGTACAACAAGTTTGGAGAAAATGTGACATAATAGAAGCAAACAAAAAGCTATAAATGTGCATATTTAGTGACAAAGCAAACAACAATATCTTCGGCTAAAATATTCAAAATTATTTACTTATATAGCAAGTTTGGAGAAAATGTATCATAATAGAAGCAGACAGAAATCAATAAATGTGCATATTTAGTGACAAAGCAAACAACAATATCTTTGACTGAAATATTCAAAATTTACTGGGATAAATTCAATAAAGTCATTAACTATGGAACAATCGAAAAAAGAGAGTTCGCAAAAATGATAACATATTAAATATTGTTGGATAAAAGCATATCTTAACTGTCCATTTTGTAAAAATATCATTAGGTGATAAAAAAAGAAAATTTTCTTGGCCACAAGGCCATCACCAGTGGAAGCAAAGTCGAGCGGAAAGTAGATGATTATATTTCTAATAATATAAGGCTAAAATTTGCCAAGAAACCACAGAAGACCACATATAAAGCCCTGAAAATTTTAGGATTAAATCTCATTGATTTGAAAAGGAGGAAAAACGTATTCCTTGAAACCTTTATTTTGAGAATTCACTTTTATAGGACTTTACACACACATCGTACTACCCAGATTCAGAAAAGTTTTCAACAGTAAATTCAACATGCAAGCCCTTGAAATCCTAAATAAAGCGAACAGAAACAGAAGATGAATACTGAAGAAAAGGTAAATGGATACCCTTCGTTCACTACAAAAACCCTAACATAAAATTAACCAGCAGTTGCCTACAAAATCTTTACCCTCACCTTGCTGCTCTCGAATTGCGCTTCTCTTCCTCTGACAACTGAAACGCCAATCCAAACCTCTCGGCACGCCGGTGCTTCTTTTCCAAGTCCGAAAATTGTAACGGCCCTGCAACGCCAGTGACTCCGTTATCTGCCCTCTCATTTGATGGCTTCTCCACGGATGCCACGACTGCCGTGACGGCAGCGACGAGGTCCACCGACTCTGCCATTATCGAATCTTCGCACTTCTTGGTGACAGTCTTGAGTTGGGATTTTTCATCTCCAGAAGGTGGTTCCACGTTAACTGCCTCAGCTTTTTCTGGTACATCTTCTAACAGAGGAACCGCCTGTTTTACGTCCAACTCAGGCCCTCGCCTCCGGCATTTTCCACCAGATCTGAAGAAATTCCCACGCATTGAGTTGGTGAAGGACCGGGAGCGCCGGGGTTCGAATCCCTCTTAGAAAGTTCATAGCGCAGCTCCTGGATCTTCAATTTCTTCCATTCTTTTGTGACCTTCGATGAATTTTCCGTCGTCGCCATTACCTGAAACCAAAGAATTATGTAATAGAATAAACTGAACCCACAGAAGCCTTCCACTGAAACCCTCAAAGCCTAGTAGTTCGCAGATACAACACAGATTTAAGGTTTTATTGTTGGCCTTTTGAATTTATAGGGATGTTATCAAAGTTGAGCCATAAGCGTCACAATAAGTGGTTTTGGGATGTGGTTTCTGGTTGCCAATGATTGTTAGAGGGACCGATGTTTACCATGATACTTAGGGGATCCTAATTTAACGTTCGTAATCGATAAGCTACTTTTATTATTGGGAAAGGTCACATGTCAAAATGACGTGGTGAGACCAAAATTTTCCCCTTTAAAAAAAAAATATTATAGTATCATAGTGTTAATAAAATACATTACCACTGCAGTAAAATATAGTAATATAGGGTAAGAGTTGGCACAAGATTTTCTCATTGCAATAAAATATAGTAATACAGGTTTAAGAGTTGGCACAAGTCTTGTTATGAACAGTAAGAAGCCTAAAGAGGAGCCAAGACAATTGGTGTTTTTGGTTATTGGCGGTACAAAAAGAGAAAAATTACAAATCTCAAAATTACACATTAAGGAGGGAGATTGGGAGGAAACGCTCGAAGTGCAGCAAAGAGAGCAATGCATTCATGCATATGGTAATCAATGTGTTCCACTCGACTCTCCAAGGTGTGGAGATGGTCATCTGTGCGTTGTTGCTGGTACTAGAGTCCTTCCACAGAGTCCAAGGTCTCATTCGTCACATGCTAGAGGTCGTTGATATAGGCAACCAATTTGTTCATGTCCTCGTACTTATGTTCCCTAAGCATATCAATGTTGATATGTATGTGGTCCAGCTGGGTCGTGATGGACTCCAAGGTGACCAGAGCTTCTACATGGCCCAGTGAGGGGGTTGGAGACAAGGCCATATCCGTAGCAGAGTGGTGACTCTCAATGGACTCAGAGTCTGAGCTAGGCTCCCCATGCTGTTGGAATTCATCCATGTGTGGCCCATCACCCCCCTGTGGGCATGCCCTCTCTATCGAGGCATACTACCAACTCCACCACCACCGGCAGCACCGCCACGAGTTGTGTACTGCTTGACCTGAGAAACACCCCACAAGACACTAAATTAACAATATTGAAATAACACGCCATTTACAATTCCAGAGTTGTTGAACATCATTACCCAACTGAGAAGGATCCCAAAGTCCTAAGCATTAGCACCACAGCGACAAGTAGTGAAGACGTAGGAAGACACGCCACAGGCCCCAGGGCCTGCAGAGCTCATACATCCCCAGGAAAGGCACTTGAAGCTGCTCCCTCCATCCGACTGGCGATCTAGTGAAGTGTGCACTAACCAAAGAAGGAGTCGGGTTGAGGAAAAATATGTGTCTGCACCCGACCCACACAGTCCAAGCTAGAGACCAAATAAATCGTTACACTGGAGAAAGAAAATGTCCCTCGATCACAAGGGCATGTTGCATGCAGGTGCCAATTCCCATCCCTTCTGCATTCAACATTCAACAGCCTCGTCCCGTTCTACTAGCCCTAGCCACAGCTTGAGCCAGGATGCAAACAAACCACACCTCGTTCTCTCCCAGCACTCTCTCCTCATCACCCAACATCTGCGAATGATTTGCGAATGATTTCTTGTTGGTCCCTGTGCGATATTAAACTCAACTCGCGGGGAGAAAGGTGTGCGTTCCAAAGCCCATTTATTGCATTTGTGTGGTGCATGGAGGCCCCTTCAGCTCCACAATCCAATGCACTGCCAACTGGCCCCTTAAATGATCACCCCCATCAGGGGTTTTAATTTTTTTCTTTAAGTAATATTTATAATAAATTTCTTTGAAGAAGAAAGGATGATATCCAATTTTAAAATCACTATACAAATAGTTTAATGGGTTATATGATATTTGAATGGAGGCTTATGTGAGTAGAATTATGTAGAGATTTGTCTTCTGAATCCATCACATAAATCTTATAGATTCTTAATGAGTTTTGAACCAACTAATATAGTTCCTCTTCACCAAAATTAGTAGGTTATATGATTTTTTCAAAAAACTTTCAGTTAAAATCACATGAGAATGAACTTTGTCGAGGCGTTTCGAACCAGCAAGTGTGGCTCATCTTGATCTCGTCCTAGAGATGAACCACACTTGCTAGTTTGAAACCCGTCAACAAAGTTCATTCTCATGTGATTTTAACCAAATTTTTTTTGAAAATTCCTATGGATCACCGAAGCCTCAATTCAATTTAGGTTATATGACATTTTCTAATTTTATTTTTTAATATATTTATAATTAATTTTATTGAGCCTAGCAAATGGTGATAGAGTGTCTTGTTAACGCACTCTATGGTGTAAAGGTCACTTGTATCATTGGTTCAAAACTCCGTGGGCAAAAATCCAACCATACTAAAGGCTAGTGTGGCCCACACTGGATGCAATCCTTGCCCGATTTTGATAACTTAAATACCCTTAGATCATGGAGACTCAAACCACAGATTAAACATGCCAAAACTCACATAACTTAACAAACAAACAAACAATAATTTTATTCATTAAATTTTAAAAATAAAAAAATAAAAATAAAAATTCCCAAAATAAATATGTTGCTTCTTTGCTTGATATTCTCCTTTACTATAAAATATATTTTGAATTTTGTGATTTTGTGTATATGAAATAATAATGAGATACATCTTATTTTGTAGTGTTTTAAAATTATTTTTAAAAAAACCATATATTTATTTATCTTCATTAAAATGTGATTTTAAATTTATTAACATACTTCAAAAAGCTCCTCGGATGCGGGTGACATGACGTGAACGTGCGGAGCCAGTTCATCCCATTTTTTACTTGCGTCGGAACGGCGACGGCACGAGAAACCACGGTTTGTCCGCCCTTGAACTGTCGCTCTTGCAACGAATATGTGTCGGAATAGCGACGAATTGGCCGTCGGAATTTCCGCCAAATTCTCTAGTGGGTAGGTGAAAGAGCAGGTTGACTATCAGTTGTGACTATACTGGTGCATGAGATTTTCACACACATTGATGGAGAAGCCAATGAGGATTGCGCAGTACATACTGGTGGGATTTGAACCTTGATCTCATGATTATCCATATTGGATTGCGCAGTAGAGGCTGGTTAACAGGTGGAGGAGATTTGAGCATGTGACTTGCTTGATTTGAGCTTGTGTAGTGTGTAGCATGTGAGATAGTGCTGAGAGATTGTGAGGGGCTTTGTGCTATGTATTGTTACATGTTCTCTATCATTATAATATACAGATAGTTGGGGGTTTTCAGCTTTAATCTTTCCCATTACATACTGTGTTTATATGTGTGATTGATTATGTGGTTTTAATGTGTGCATGCGATTGTTTATAATTCCGCAAATTGATGATCAATAGTAGAAGAGGTTATGTATTATGCATGAAGCTCAAATAGTGTGTGATCAGGATAATCTCGGTGAATAAGTTATCTATTATTCAAATTTCTACATGGTATCGGAGCAGTATTGATCATTGGAGCAATTGCAGACATTGAAGCGGTTGAGTTTTGTGCTGGTGGAATTCGAATTTGCAGCAGTGTTTTCTTGGTATCGAAGTTGAAATTTCTTTCAATGGATTGCGATTGGAGTATTCCCTTGAGGGAAGCTCGAATTATATTGCATGGAAGGACAGGATGGAGGCGGTGTTAGATGACAATGGGTTGAAGGAGTTCATAAATGCTGAAGTTCCAAAGCCTACTTCTAGCGATGTTGCCGTAATTGAGGCTTGGCAAAAGAAGACAACAAAGTGTCGAAGGATTCTGTTGGAGGGCATGAAGGATCACATAGTGTCTAGCCTGCATGGTAAGGCTTCTCCATTCTTGATGTGGAAAGCCTTGACAGATTTATTCCAAAGCAAGAGCGACCAGAGGAATTTGGCGCTCAAGGATAAACTCAGAAACATAAAGATGGAGAAAGGAGACAATATGCCCAAGTACCTCACGAAGTTCATCCAATGCAGGGATGAGCTGGGAAGTGTGGGGGTGACTGTAGATGATGAGGACTTGGTGAGCTTGGCTCTCCTTGGGCTTCCGAAGAGTTGGCATTCCTATCAGGACTCTGTCAATGGTCGGGAGAAATTGCCAGGATGGGAGCGACTTTGGTTGGATCTTGTGCAAGAGGAGATAAGGCGGAGTACCAGGGACGGATCTTCATCAAGGAACTCTGATGAAGAGAATTGTGCTTTGGCTGCCAAAGAAAAGAAGGGGAAGAGCAAGAAATCTTCTCATTCCGGTGCGAAAGGCAAGAAGCAGGACATGTCCAAGGTGAAGTGCTTTCACTGTCACCAACACGGACATTATGCCACAAATTGTCCGCAGAAGAAGAAAAATAAGCAGGTTGCTGGATCTGCAGCTGGAGAGGCCTTAGCCTCGCAGTTTGAGCTGGATTTTTCGCTGATCGCATGCTTGGTCTCAAGTGTGGCGGGATCAGTGTGGTTTCTGGACAGTGGTGCGTCTTTTCACATGACAGGAGATCGAGATTTGTTTGCTGATCTGGATGAGAAAGATCTTGGAGTGCACATCGAGATGGGCGATGATGGTAGATACAGTGCGACTGGTATCGGTACCATTTCCTTTGAGAGGGAGTCTGGTAAACCCTTCGTATTGAAGGAAGTGATGCATGTTCTAGGATTGAAGAAGAATCTTATCTCTGTAGCGATGTTAGAAGACAAGGGATATGATGTTGTCTTTAGCGAGGGAAAGGCTTTCCTATGCAGTAAGGCAACTGGTGAGACCCAGAGGATAGGGGTTCGAGTTAAGAACCTTTATCAATTGTAGGTAGATGGCTGCACAGTAATGGTAGGCAAGGCAGAAGGAGTGGTGAGCCGGGATGATGGCAAGTTGTGGCACCGGAGATTGGGCCACCTTCACCATGGAGCTTTGAAGATACTGCAGCAGATTTCTACTGGGCTTCCTAAAGGCACTCTTGCGCAGTCAGATCAGTGCAAGGGGTGTACCTTAGGAAAATTTGTGAAAGCCACCTTTCACGAGAAGGATAGTCACACCACGACGATCCTTGAGAGAATTCACACAGACATGTGTGGACCTTTCTCAGTAGCTTCGATAGCAAAGCACAGGTACTATGTGATCTTTGTTGATGATTTTTATCGGAAGTGCTGGATCTTCTTCATGCAGAAGAAGAGCGAGACATACTCAAATTTCTGTGAGTTCAAGGCGCTGGTTGAGAAAGAATCGGGGAAGCAGGTGAAGGATCATAGGAGCGACAATGGTGGTGAATTCATCTCTAGCGAATTCAAGGAATTTTGCAGCGCAGAAGGAATTCGAAGAGAGCTCATATCATCTCATAACCCACAACAAAACGGGGTTGCTGAGCGGAAGAACAGAACGATCGTGGGTGCTGCACGGGCGATGTTGCATGATCAGGGCCTACCCATTCACTTGTGGGCGGAGGCATGCAATATTGCAGTATATGTGCAGAACCGTTGTCCTCACAGGATACTTGGCATGAGTACACCCGAGGAGGCGTTTTCTGGTAAGAGGCCTGATATTTCCCATTTGAGGATTTTTGGTTCACCTGTTTACATTCATGTGACAAAGGATGCTAGGAAGAAGCTGGAGCCGACCGCAGAGGTTGGGATATTTGTGGGGTACACTGATACGCCCCACAACTATCATGTGTATTTTCCAGATAGTCGCAAGACTGTTGTGCGACGGGATATCAAATTTCAGGAGGAGAAAGCCATGAAGTGTTCGCTTGAGAAGGAGCCACACTTGCATGCAGATGAGGAGCTATTAGTTCCTAAGGATGAGCTTCCAGATGTGGATCAGCCACAAGAGGAAGATCATGGAGTGGAAGAGACCACTCATGCAGCGCCAACCATCAGAGGGCGCAAGCGCACTACAGAAGCTGAGCGACTGGCTCAAGATGCAGAGAAGGTTGTAGGACCACCTAAACATGCAGTAGCAGACAGAGATAGTCTGACTGGTATACGGATACATGGCTCTTGTGGAGCAAGTCTGTGTTAACTGAGCCATCCTCTTTTGAGGAAGCTGTGGAGGATCCCGCATGGGTAGATGCCATGGTGGAAGAGTATGATTCGATTGTCAGAAACAGTGCATGGGAGATTGTCCCAAGGCCGGAAGGGAAATCAGTGGTAGGTTCGACAAGGATCTACAAAGTGAAGCAAGCAGCTGACGGGAGTGTGGAGAAGTATAAGGCAAGATTTGTTGCTCAAGGCTTCTCACAGATTGAGGGAGTTGATTATGAGGATGCCTTTGCACACCGTGCTTAAGGTATTCTTTATCTGAGAACGATCCCTAGCTCTCTGGTATGGAATGGTGCTTTTATTCATCGGATGGATGTGAAGGCTCGTTCCTCAACGGAGTCATTGAGGAGAGGTGTACAGCAGACGTGAAGGTTTCGATATCTTCAGCAGTGAGTCGCATGTGTGCAGGCTCAAGAGAGCGTTGTATGGGTTGAAACAAGCACCTCGTGCTTGGTACACACGGATAGACAGTTATTTCACCATACTTGGATTCTCCAAGAGTGAGGCGGATCCTAACCTATACCAGATTGTGGTGGAGGGTAAGTTGTTGATCATTGTACTTTATGTAGATGATTTGATTTTGAGAGGTGATGAACTGTTGATACACTCATGCAAGGCTGATCTTGCAAAGGAGTTTGAGATGAAGGACTTGGGCCTCCTTCATTATTTCCTGGGATTGGAAATTTGGCAGTGCAGTGGTGGACTATTTGTTTCTCGGGGTAAGTATGCCCGGGAGATACTGGAGAAGTTCAACATGCATGGCTGCAAGCCTGTTGATACTCCTCTTCCTGGTGGATGGAGGAAGGAGGATGCTACTTCAACGGAGGTAGTGGATACTATTTTGTTTATGTGCGACGGTTGGTGGAATTGCTTTATATGTCTGAGTGATATTTGATATATGCTATGCGGTTAACTACATTTCTGAAAGCTATCGTTAAGAGACCAGCTCTTACGCCAAGGGCGGAGCAAGCATGTGTATTACGTTATCTCGAGAGGCATAGGATATGGTTGTGGTAGAGACGGGGAGGATGGGTGAGCTATGTGGCTTCACGGATGCGGTTGGGCGGGGAGCAACGGACGAAAGAGCACATACGGAGGGATTTTGGTATTGGGTCGACGAGTTTCTTGGTACGAGCGAGGAGACGGTACGCTGGCACTCATTTCGGCCAGGAGTATATGGCGGCGAGTTTGGGCGCATGCGAGGCTATATGGATGAGGAAGATCCTGGTCGGGTTGTTCAGTTCACACTTGGAGCCTACTGTGATTTATTGTGATAACCAGAGTTGCATCAAACTCTCAGCTAATCCAGTATTTCATGATAGATCCAAACACATTGACATCCGGTATCATCACATCAGAGATTGTGTGCAGCGGAGGATCATGTTACTTTCATACATTCCTACGGAGGATCAGGATGCTGATATCTTGACGAAGGCGCTTACCAGGAGAAAATTCGAATACCACAGGGGCAGGATAGGGGTTTTAGATAATCCATATCTTTTTGAGAGGGAGTGTTGAGAATGCAACAAGATGACAGAGCTTAGTGGAAGGAAGTCGCCTTCACTAAGTGGGCCCGCAGGGTATTTTTGGCGCAAAGTCTATTTTTAGACATGTCGATCATGATTCTATGAGTTGCAGGATGCTATTTGTGGAGGGATGGTCAAGTTGGAAAAATAGATGGACTTCTATTTTTAGACATACTGAGCGGAATCTATTTTTAGATTTCCAGTCTAAAAATAGATATGTCGAATATTATTAGCTCTTAATAATATTTGGACTATAAACATTATCTTATCCTCTTGGAGCACTTCAGTTTGATGCCTAGATGTGGCACATGCAGTTGACAGAAGGAATTACGCTATTCCTAGGGTCTAAGTGGAGCTATTGCATGATGACTTCAGTTAGAACTCATGTAAGTGAGTTTGGTGGAGTTGATTGAGGAGTTGATGGAGTTGTGTTCAGTTTAACTTAGTTAAACATAGTTGAGCTAGTTGTATCTAGTCTAACTGATTGATACACTAGTGGAAGTGGTGTGAATTAATTAATAATTAATTCACTAATTAATCAACTAATGAACACATCAGTTAACTTCAGTGCATGGACAGTTTCAGTGGAGATCAGTGATGGAGGTAGGTGAAAGAGCAGGTTGACTATTAGTTGTGACTATACTGGTGCATGAGATTTGCACACACATTGATTGAGAAGCCAATGAGGATTGTGCAGTACATACTGGTGGGATTTGAACCTTGATCTCATGATTATCCATATTGGATTACGCAGTAGAGGCTGGCTAACAGGTGGAGGAGATTTGAGCATGTGACTTGCTTGATCTGAGCTTGTGTAGTGTGTAGCATGTGAGATAGTGCTGAGAGCTTGTGAGGGGCTTTGTGCTATGTATTGTTACATGAACTCTATCATTATAATATACAGATAGTTGGGGGTTTTCATCTTTAATCTTTTCCATTACATACTGTGTTTATATGTGTGATTGATTATGTGGTTTTAATGTGCGCATGCGATTGTTTATATTTCCGCAATTGATGATCAATAGTAGAAGAGGTTATGTATTATGCATGAAGCTCAAATAGTGTGTGATCAGGATAATCTCAGTGAATAAGTTATCTATTATTCAAATTTCTACATGCTGAATATCACAAAGTAGCCATGGTCTTCCAACACCATGATGGAAAAAATATTGTTATTTAGACCTGGTAAAAACATCACATCCTTGAGCCTGAGAAGGGAGCCTCAAACCATTTGAAAGGTGAATATGTTGATCTCGGTCGAATTATACCTTCCATTATCTCCAAACTCAATGTTCATCTAGATATATTTCTCCTCCAAGTCACTAAAAATATATTTTTTCCCATCATGTGGAATGAGGCACCACTATCCAGATACCACATGCTTCCCATCCCCATGCTCTCCATGCATGTGATGAGAGTAAAATCATGATCAAACTATGAAGCCAATGCTTCACCTACTGCTACTACTACAAGCTCCTTCTTGCTTGCTTTCTTCTATGGACACTTCGTGGCATTGTGACCATATTCATGATAGTGAAAGCACTTGATTTTGGACAAGTATTTATTCTTTTCCTTTGGGATGTAATTAGCCTCACCTTTGGACTTCTTCCCCTTGGCCTTCATTCCTTTAATAACTAATTCAAATTACTCTTCCTCTTCTTTGGATGAGTTCCTATTTATGTTTCTCGGCCTTATTTCTTCCTGCACTAGACCAGACCATAACTGCTCCCACTGTGGTAGTTTTTCTCCACCATTTACGAAATCTTGATAACTATTCCAACTCTTGGGAAGTCCCAAGAGGGCTAGAGATACCATATATTATTATAGGACAGTAACACTGACCCCGCTAAGTTCATCATGACACTCTGTAAACCTGCTTAGTTGCTACAGAATGGTTTCATCCTTTTGCATCTTGATGTTTCAAATCTTTTCCTTGAGTGATATCTTCTTGTGGTCACTTTTATTCTGGAAAAAATATGTCAGAAATTGCCACATCTCATACAAATAATTTTTACCATTGATATTAGAGAAGCTATGGTCTCATACTCCCTCCAATATAATTATCCTCATGATGCTGGAAACACATTTCTTCCATTCAGCTAGATTATGAGCATCATTTGTTGCTGGTTTCAGAATATCATTATCAATGTATTACTTTAACCCATTATCATCCAATACTTCCTCCATATGGTCCTTCTATGCAACATAATTTTGGCTTCTCTCAAGGGCATACTCAAGCCTTAGTCCATTGAAATTCATCTTCTCAGTCCTAAAGAAATCCAACAAACAAATCTGCAACCTTGAATCCTCCTTCAATGAAAACTTCGAAATCTCTTTTGTACTGTGAATATAGCTTTTATACCATGTAGAAATTTAATGTCTAAATCCTAAATTTCTCATGAAATTTACTAAATGAAAAGACGAGAATCTACTTCTACTCATAATTGGAAACAAATTCGTGATCAAGAACAAAATTCAATAACACGCATCATGATTCGACACACATACACAGAGATATATCTAGGGGAAAGAAATTTCTCAAAACCCCTTACTATTTATATTGCATTAATCAAAGGATCTGGATGAATACAACATGATTATCTCAACCTTGAGCTCAACCTGCACCTATATCTTCTATCCTCTGCCTGACTGACTAACCTTGGACAACACTCAACCAATTTTCCAAGACTCTAAGATCCCATTTCCTTGTGTTGTTTCCCTGGGAATCATGCCATATTAAATAAGAAATTACCTCATCTTCATTGTGCAATTCATTTAGGTCAATCATCCAACTGCATGCACCACTTGTACAACTTGAACTAGTTTACAACTGATAGTACACTTCCATTGAACTCCAATCTCAACTGGGTAACTCAAATTTTGTGCATGCATGAGTTAATTTAGGTTGATTTATTAGTTAATTGGTTGATCACTGAGTACACATCCAATGCTACATCTCTCACTAGTTCCAATTGTCACTATTTCCTCCAACAATTGGAACTAGTTTAACATGCCATAGCTCAATTTAACTGAATTAAATTGTTACAACTGAAATTAACTCAACCTTGGCTCCTAAAATTTAGGAACAACTATACACAACTCTAGTTCATCCTCCAACTCATATTAACTAAGCTAACTAGGTGAAAATAACTCAGTTAACTTTTACAAGTTCTTCATTGACATGGAATTTCGATTTTTCGCAATTTTAATTAAGGAAAAAATAAAAATTGAGACTTTCTTGCTACACTTTAAAAAAAGGTGTGATAGGATAGCCAATATTAGAGAAATTCCTTATGAACCTCCTGTAATAGCCTGATATTCCCATGAATGATATGACCTCATCCACATTATTCGGAGTTGGCCACTCCATGATAGCCTTAATATTATCTGGATCCAATTTTATCCCTTCCTTGGAAACACCATGTGCCAAGTAATGAATTTGATTATGGAAGAAGCTACACTTATTGAGCTTGGAATACAACTTATGCTCTCTCAATAATCTCAATACTGCTTCTAGGTGCTCAACATATTCCTCCTCATTCTTTGAATATACCAAATTACCAATATATCATTAAAAACTACTATCAGAAACATATCCAGGTAAGTGCACAACACATTTTTAATCAAACACATAAAGGTAGATGGAGCATTGGTAATACCAAAAGAAACCACCACAAAATAATAGTACCCATACATTGTACAAAATGCTCTCTTGTAGATGTCTACTTCTTTGATGTGCACGTGATGATATCTTGATCTTAGATAAATATTTTTGAATATTTTTTCTCCCTTTAGTTGATCAAACAAATCATCAATCTGAGGCAATGGGTACTTGTTCTTGATAGTCAACTTGTTCAACTGCCTGTAATCAATGCACAATCTTAGAAAATAATCTTTCTTCTTTACAGACAACACTGGTTCTCCCCAAGGAGACACACTTGACCTTATGTATCCCTTATCAAGCATATTTTTATTCTTATACTTTAGTTCAACCAACTTGGGAGTTCTCATATTGTATGGTGCCTTAGATGTTGGTGTTTCTCCTAACATCAACTCAATAAAGAAATCTGCCTCTCTATGAGGAGGAAACTCTAGAATCTCTCCAAGAAACACATCCTAAAACAACTTCAAGATAGGATACTTCCTCATGATTTCAATATCCTCATCTTCCTTCCCTTTGTCTTTGAAAACATGTACTACAAAAAATAAACATCCTTTCATGCGGTTGTGCTTAAATTGCATGGTTATAACCATCCGTACTATTGTAGGCTTCTTATTTCCTTATAACACTCTATTTTCTCCATCCTCATCCTTGCACTCAATATAATTTCCATAGCAATCCACCTTGGTCCTGTGAATAAACAACCAATCCATGCCTAAGAGCATGTTATTTTCACCCAAAGGAAGAAATTCATATTTTTTTGTTTTAGGCATGCCATAAGCTCGAAATGCAAAATAATTCACCCAATGATGAACTCTTCTCTTAGTCCTTGTATCGTGACTCGCACCAACCAAGATTCTACATGCACTTCCTTATCCAAATGACTTTGATCCACCTATTTAGGACTAATATAGCTATAATTTGGTCCAAGATCAATCAAAATAGAAAAAATCGACCGTAGAGCTTACCTTCCATCTCAATAATGGATGCATGGTGTTATGCCTTGCTATTATCAAATGTTGCATAGATTCAAGAAATGCTATGACCCACATTCCCAACTATCTGCAACTCTTGAGCATTGTAAAGTTTTGGCCTACCACCTTGATATAAAGGAAAATATATCTTGTGATGATCTCTACCATAAATTCAACACTTCAATGTTTCTCTATCACTACCTTTATTCTTCTCCTCCATAGGCCGAGACCCATATCCTATCTTAGATGCATTGGATTTCTTATTCCATGCCACATTTTCCTTCTCACCTAAATCCTAGGATCTTCCTCACTTCTTAGGCCATTTTCCTTTATAATTCTCATTACCCTTCCCGAGTCATGCTTGAAATCAAGCTTTCACTTTGATTTCGTTCACAAAAAATGCTTCAACTTCTTAATGGATTCCTCCAATCCACCGAGGCTCATCAAAATCAATCCATTCTTTGAATGATAATGGAAATTATTTGATGAACCTTTGGTTATTTTATTTCTCATCCTTGAGATAGGGAACATATCTCAATAGCTCTAGAAATTTTGTTGTGTACTTTTCATCTATCATGGAACCCATCCCCGAGCTCATAGAACTCCTTGGCCTTTCCATCATAATACCTCTCAGACAAGTACTTCTTCCCTGAAGACTCTTTAAAAATTATTCCCAAATCATATCATATTCCCTAATGCCTCCGACATGCTTAACATATTCACACAATATATCTACTTTTCCTTTGAGATTGGAGGTGGCTATCTTCGCTTTTACATTCTCTAGGTAATCATGAATTTTGGAAATTTTGTTCATCCCAGGTAGCCAATTTTGCATCTTCTAATTTAGTCATCTCTTCATCAAAGGTAAGAGGCTTGGATTTATTTAATTCTTCCGGAAAATATCCCTTCTCACTCCTCCTATAATGATATTAGCGATGATGGCAATGATTTCTCGCAAAAGTAAAGCTAGAATAAAATACATGTGTGTTATCCCTCCTCTCGTGTGTATCCAATAGTTTTCCACTCCTTACTATACCATCCATGTCCATCCTATACCTTTTTCCGAGACTTGATTCCATATTCCCATTTAGCCTTTTCTTCTAGCCTATCTCCATGAGGGATCGCCATCCATCCCTACTTCGTAAATTTGAAAGGCTTTAAAGAGTAAATCGCATTGACCTCAACTCATTTTTTTCTTGAGCTTTAGCAAGCCTTTCCTATGCTTCGATAAAAATCTCAATATCTTATTTGAACACATGATATTTTCCTTTATAATTCTCGATGTATCCGCCGATTAGGAGAGTCTCCTCCTCCCTAGTGTTCAACCCGATTTCTACCATCCCTGCTAATTTATCTTTTGGCCTATGCGGGGAGTGATATGAACTATAATCCACCATTCTACTCTTCATCTCTTAACCTTCCATTTTCCCACAATATTCCATCGTTAGCTAAATAAAATCATAATAAAAATAATTACCTCAATTTATCGATGGTGAGGTTATTGCATTTGCACGGAGTCAATACATATTAGCATGATGAATAATAATAATATCAAGAAAAATACCAGTATATGCATGAATTAAGATACTAGAACAAAATTAACGAGTAAAATAATTGTCGTGTGTGCATGATAACATATAGACATATGCATAAAAAATTTCTTTACCCCGAGTTCCGAGTGTTGTGAACCTACTCCGATACCACTATATAACACCCCACCCCACATTTACCCACTTTTACAAGCTTACCATGGTAAACATGAGACGGTATTTAATATGCATGACCCAAAATCCAATATGCACTTATGGAAATGGGTCCTAACTTACCAAATTTTGCAACACTTATCGCAACATTGAGGAAAACCGTAGTACACCCTTAACATCCCGATTCCACCGGTGACCTTTTCTATGAACCGGAACCACTTTCAACCGAGGCTTTACATCCTAGTTGCATGCACAAAGGCTAGTCGGTGTGGCCGCGAAGGATCTAACCGCACGTAAAACTCGACCTCAATGTGGCTACAACCGAAATTATCTATTTCCGAGTGTGCGACCGGAGGCTATGTTCCATATTTTTAGGCAAGCCTATAGGCCAACGGCCTAGAATTTACTAAAACTTCCTAAACAATCCCGTGAGTCTTCAAGTTATGTTTCTAAGTATTACTCTTGTTGAAACTTTCCAAATAGATAATAGAAATTTATACCAACATATTAATTGTAGGTCATGAATGCATATTTGTTCAATGTTTCCTTAGTTTCATCAAATGTTCATCAAGAAGGCTTATTTCCCTATCAAGCTAGAAACAACAAACACTTGTTATCTCATGCATTCATATAACTACTCAATAAATTGTCAAACCACGAACAAGATCAATAGAAATAAAACATCATATAATAAGAGATATACCATGAATGTAACCAACATTTAACCAAAAATGAAGCCATGACAAACCAATCATAAAATAAACACAATATCCAATTCTTGTGCTCATTTATCTCAAGAATGAATAACACATAATAACATATGCATAGTGCCAACCAAGTCAAGGACTTCCACATACCACCCGACCATATATTGGGCTTAACCAAATCGTTCTTTCAACCAATCACCCTCGTGTCATATTCAAAACATGAATTTGAATCACACGTGGATTAAGCAAACATAACCAAATAGGGAATCCAAGGGATAAACCACCTCCACCCACAATCTAGAATGATTTCACCTAAACCGGCCTAGAAATCACCAAAACCAATACAAGCATGGATGCCTCAAGATTTATTCACCATACCAAAGGAATTTTTCCTGTCTCCACCCACCTGTCAAGGGCTTCCCTAAAGAAAACCATTTCCACCCTCAACCCTTGTGTTTTTTCCCGAGACCACCTCAACCAGTCCATTAGCAATCCAAATCTCAACCAAAATGAAACCCAATATACCATGGCTATCCAAGAAATGGAAAAGGAAAGTCTATACATCACTGTTAATCCAAGAAAATACCATGCCAATGAAAACAAACATGACTAATAAGCCAATGCATAAACCATGCATTCGCATCCTAGAAAGATAATCAAACATGCAATCATTACCTGCACAACCCTCTTATTTTCTCGCTCTTCCTTTGCTTGATTTCTGTCCTTTCTTACTATTGTCAAATATTCTTCTTACGCTCTCTTAATTTCCTTTCTTGATTTCTTATATCTTCCTTGTGTCCAAGTGCTCCTTCTCTTACATATCCTTGTTTTAATGTTCTCTCATTCTCTCTCTTCCTAAAGTGATTAATCCTCGAATGTTGTCTCTCCCAATTTCCTTTCTTTTTTCGTTTTCCTTTTTCCTTTATTTTCCCTTGTATGCATATTCTTTTCTCTTCATCTTCCTTTTCTCTCATTTTCCTTATTTCATGTATTAAATTTCCATTTATTTCCTTTTTTCCTTTTCCAATGACAATGCCAATTTCCATAGCCAATAATAAAGCACAAGTGGATCCCAATATAATGTTTTTTCCTCTCCATTCAACTTGGAATACGTGTCACATGACCTTGGTATTTTATTTTACCTTTATAATTCCCATTTATTACATGGAAACTTAACCATGGTTTTTTTAAAACTAGATTGAACAACCTTCTCCTCTGAAATGACACCAAACATTGTTAGCCATGGACAAGAACAATTTACACTTTGAAATATGTCCTTAAATTGTCATTGGAATGATGGATGGAAAAAACCTTCTTCTTGGAAATGGTTCCAAAGAATTTTTATTGCTCAAACTAGTAGGGTTGGAAATCTTCAACCAAGACTATTATGTGATAAATGTTACTGGGAATACACCCAATGTCGACTTAACATATTCCTCTCACTTTAGGTTAGCTTCTACAAAATGCCATAAGTGGTATCCCTACACACAACAACTCAACCAATACATAAATAGACTAGTGCCTAAATGAATTATATGGAATATGTATGAGTTAATATGATCTAATTAATAATATAACATACTTATATTGCATATTGACAAAGGAAAATACTTAATATGCCAAGTTTATAAGCTTGAAAGTGTCAAAAAATTAAGTATTCGAACTCCTTACCACAATAGAATATAAAATGGTGTTGTTATACCTGATATATATGGCTATAAAAATGAAATAAAATTATTTTTTCAAACACACACACACACACACACACATGTATATATTTTTTTTGAACATTACACCAGGCTATCATGCATAAGGCCACTTTGGAGGCCCGAAATTGGCTTTTGGTGGACCTAAAACTCAAATAAATTGATTGGATATGTTATTTATATAAAATACCATTCAAATGAGCACAAGAAAACTAAATTTTGGTAAGAAATTTGAGAGATATTGAAGCTGCAAATCACCTACCCGTAAAATAACCCACAAACTCATCAGGACTCGAAAATTGACTTGGCCCAAAAGGTTGATCATACCTAGAAATAATTTTGGGGAGACAATATTTGATCTAAAATTAATAAAATATCTATGAAGAACCTCTTTAGACCAATTATAAAGGATACAAAATATTTTATCTTGAAATTCACATATCCCAAGGAAAGGGATTTCCTCCAATCACTTCCAATTGTTGTAAAATGTTTTAAAAACCTATAATAAGCTTAAAAACACTTGGAAATGATATTATTATAGAAACATAGGTAAATGAATGGGTGGAATACATCCTTGGGGCTTTAGGGCTTCCCCAAATACATTTTTTGTGGTTATTGTTCCAATGAAATAATCAATACATGGAGTAGAAACCACAATTTAGTGAAGATATTCTCTATTCAAATATTTTTTTGGATTTTTTATAAGAAATAATTTTGTTTTTTTTGGAATATAATTTTTTTATGGTTTTTTTATATATATTTAATAATAACTATAATTTCACAAAAAATCTACAATAAATTTTGAGAGATAATTTTTGTAGAGAAATTGATTGTAAATTGTTGGAACAAGGATATGATTTTTCTTCCACAAGAGTCAAGAACAAGGAACTATTTCCACTCTTGATTTTAACATCTCATTGCTTGAGGTTTTGGAATGATAGGTGTAACACTAAGGATACAACCCTAGCATCAAAACAAGACAAGTAATAGAGCCAAAATCCTACTAGGAGGGCATCCGAAGAAATGAATCATTAAACCAAGAAACAAACAATGATATAAGATAACTTTATTTACCTCTATAGGGGAGAATGAATCATGTCCCAATAGAGAAAAATAGTACCTTGTATGAATTAAGAGAAAGTGTGAGATAAATCCTAGACGTCCTCTTCCAAGTATTCTTGGATTGATTTACTTAGCCTTGTAGTAACTTGTGATAATCCAAAATTGCTTTGAAAACTATTTTATCAACCATACAAGAGAAGAGAATTCCCATGTAAACCCTTTTGTCTCATGAAAAATTCACATTGTATTAGATACATATACAAGTACACAATTAGTTTTCCAAGGAGGAGAAGGCCTATATTTATAGATAAGGCTCTTCAAAATATTCTCTTTTGTCTCCTACAAAATAAGTAACATGTCATCCACAAAGTTATTGAAGGCTAAGTTAAAAATTTAAATTTTTTTAATTTTACATTAAGTAAACCCAAAAAGAGGAAACATGCTACAACAAATAGGCCAATAAAGGTTTTGTTTACTCCTAGTGACCAAGCATTCCGCTTGTGTCGTCATGGTTTTCTTGCTTGTAGAATGAGCTCTCATTTGATGGTGAAAACACTTGATTTAACCCTAATTTGATCTTGAAATAGCTAGGCTAGGTTTGGATGCTAGGCTATAGAGGATGGCTTCATTGGGTAGTCTTCAATTCTTGAATATGGCTTACTTTTTTCTTGAAATTAAAACTTCCCTTACTTTGGACCTCACACTTGAATTTTTGATGGATCTAACATTTCAACCTATAGCTTCCTTGACATTTTATCACATAAAATGAGGGCCCAGTCTCCCTTTCTTGTAAACAACTAACCGATCTAGAGAAAAAATAATTGAAATTAGGTTTGAATTTGACTTTGGAATGGTTGATATTTCCCCCGGAGGCTTTCCTTCACCAATATTTTTCCTCATATTTACTTGAGAAGGGCTTATCCTTTATCTAAGAGGACTTGTCCTCCATTTATTTTCCCTTAATCCTCCAATGGCTACCTTATGTGAGTGATAATGATTTTTTCTTTACCTTTAAATTAACCTCATCTTGTTAATTTAGAATTTGGGAGCTAACTTTCTCACTTTACACCTCAATTTATACCTTCAAAATATTTTCTTTCTTGAAGAATTTAGCCTCCTTATCTTCCTTGGAATGCTAATAGTCAACTTGAATTGAAGGATCTAGGCCCTTTCTTGGAGTAATTTGGAGTTGATAATTGACAATTAGCCAGTTGGGGGCTCTAATTTTCACAACTAAGCTTCAAAGTTCCATTATTTTCACTCATATTTCTTATTTACTCCATATAATAGCCCTAAAGATGATTTAGTGTGTAATCCAAGTAATTGTGTTATTAAGCCAGAAATAAATACACACTAAATCAATGCACAACCATATTACTTATTTACTCCATCTAATAGCCCTAAAGATCAAAATATTGCTCCATTTGTAGTATCCATGTTACGGGATCCTTGCCATCAAACTTCCTCATATCCATATTTGGAATATGGTGGTTCTTCAATCCAACATTAGAGTTTATGAAATAAAGATTAACATTTATTTTTTTCTCATCATGAGTTTCCTCTACTATATTTTCGCCATTAGGAATCATTTCTTGTGTCAAATTTGAGAAACCTTCCATGTCTTCCTTCAAACCTTCCATTTTTTTCTTCCATACCATTCTTCAAACCATCCATTTTTTTCTTCCATACCATTCTTCAAACCATCCATTGTATCTTCCACACCTTTCTTCAAACCATCCATCTTAGCTTCCACGCTTTTCTTGAAAACATCCATTTCATTTTTTTTGCTCTTTGCGAGAGAGAAAATTTGGTGCACCTACTCTTGTAATTTTTTATATGTCATGTTGCATTTCTTCATATTCATGAGCCATAGTAGAGCCTTTTGAAGGCCTAATGGGTGTTGAATTATTTTTTAGGGGGGAATTTTTAGAACCAAATATTGATATCTATTCTACAATACACCATTGGAATCAATTCAAATTGATTCTTCAAACAAGAATTATGCAATTCGGAAAAAAAATACACACATTTTTTCTTGCTTTTTGAGGAGCTCGATATTGAAATTGAATTATATCTATGATTTCGGATATTCAATATTTGAAATTTAGCCCCCGTAGTATCACTCGGAATCTTCTTTTTGAATGCCACGGGTTTGACTCCGATTTGGATTCTTCAAGGCAAAGTTATGCCCAATCTCCCACAATGACCTAATTATGGATCGGGTTCCGTAGAGCGAACTTGTACAACGTGTCGCGTGTCACTGCTTTTCCTCCTTCGGATTTGAAATTGATATAAAGGAAACTACATTCCGTGTACTTGTGGCCACTTTTTACATAATTCCAATCGACACTCCGAGAGAGAGCTATGATGATTTTCCCACGGTCACCTCTTTGAGATGAAATTTGGGAGCCCGAAAAAAACCCTAACTTCTATAGATCATATCTCCGAAAAATATTGTGAACCAAGATTGGAAATTTGTACAGGAAGTTCCACAAGATTTTAGCTTTGCTTTGTAAAACTTTTAGCTTCTTAACCTTCGTAGAAAACAAGTTATAGCAAAAATTCCACGATGACTTGTTTTAGGTGAAATTCGAGAGCCTAAAAAAAACCCTAACTTCCACATATCATATCTCCGAAAATATTTTGAACCAAGATCTGAAATTTCTATACAATGTTTCTCAGGGATTTCGGCTTCGCTCTATAAAAAATTTCAGCTTCTAGACCTTCGTAGAACAAATTTATAGTGAAAATTCCACAATGACCCTGTTTGGAGCAGGGTGAAACCCTAGAATCCAAAGGCTCGATACCAAATGTTATGAATCCAACTCTAGAAATAGAAGAAAAGAGAGATAAACACCTTATAAATAAGCCACTTCGAGGGGACAAACTTCAATACATTACATAAATGAACAATTATTGGATCATTACAAATGAAAAAATCTCATTTCTATATATAGGAGTCCATGGGACCACAATGTAATCCTAGCCGACCTAACAATAATAATGTAAGGGCACAATAATAACAATCTGGGGGGTTACAGTGGTACAACAATAACAATAAGGGGGTTACACTAACAACAATAAGGGACTATTCTAGTAATATAAGGACCTAACAAATTCCTACTCCATAAAAATCACACACCAACCTAGGGTATAAGAATACCCATCAAGGAAGGGAGTTAATGCCTACTAGATGGGAAGATAGAAATGCCACAAAGGTAGACATATCATGAAATAAAAAATTCCAACAATAGCCATGGTTTTCCACACCAATAAATATCTAAGAGTCAATTTTCCAAGTCAACACACACCCACATGGATTTACAAGGCTATATGGGACTTCCTTTTGGATTATATAGCATGGCCAAAAATTTCTAGAGTACCCCTCCTAAAAGTGGGATAACAAAACCATGAATCAATGGAACTATGATCGTTGACAATGGAATTTGACTCGCAATTGACTATAAATTGATGAAAAAACTTGGAAAGGTTGGAACTTGTAAAGTTCTTCCCGTTATATGAGTTTCACCTTTGATATGGGTTTTTATTCGATGTGTGTAACCTTCACAAATAAGCTTTATTAATAGGTGGGTTGACTCTACATAAATGCCAAATTAGAACCTCACACAAAACCTCGACTATTTCAAATTGCTATAATGTTTCTTCCTTTATGTGTGTAAGGAGTTCAATATCGTTTGATCACTTTGCAAATTATTAAAATAATCACTCCCGTATTCCCTCTATGTGGTTGTGCAAATTAAAAAAAATATTTCCCCTCGCTTAATAACACAATTAGTGGATTACACACTAAATCAATACGCACAACCACACCAATCGGTTTCCAATTAGAAAATATAATATAACTCTAAAAATTAACAAAACAAAAGGAGAATCATTACAATTTGACAATAATGTCACACTCCCTCTCTTTTGGTCTCTCATACCTCGTATTATACTCACACCTTTCATTATTTCTTCACACACCCTATTCTCCCCCCTCTCATATCCACAAAGACTGATTATATATAAAAGGACAATTTGTTGAGATCTACTACGGATGCATCAATTCATACGTACATGGAAAATATCTAATCTAAGCCTAAAGCTTATAACTCCCTCAACAACTCACTTGAATTAGAGGATTACATGTTGATGAGGAAATAACACCTCATTTCTCTAATCATTCTCTCTTACATTCATAAAATGAAATTTGTTCCTCCAACTTAAATGAAATGAAATTAAATTAAGGGAACCCACTCCCTTTAATAAATGTGGTAAGACCTTCTAGGTCTTGTTGAGAAACGTTCTGCATCGCTTTTAGGCTCTTTTCTTAAAAAAAAATTCCTTATTTGTTTTTCTTTTCAATCTATTTCACCTCTCGATTCCTATATTGGGATCGATTATCAAATTAGGGGCCCCACTATCAAGAGACACCTAACTTATTAGACCAATTTTTATATTGGGATAAATACTTAAATTAAGCTTCATATTTGATTCCATATAATGAGTTTTCTTCTAATCCGAAAACTAAGCCCTATTTCCAGCCTAGTCCCTAAGTGTTTACCTTCAAACTCAAGTTTTCTATTTTCTTCCTCAAGCCTTTCTTTTTTGAGTTCAAATTTGAGTGTTTTTTTTTCTTTTCTTCCTTTTCTATTTCTGTTGAGAAACATTAGATTTGGTTCAAAATTTTCAATATTTTGAAGGCTTTATTCAAAATTTGAATAGTCCTTCTCAAAGAAGAAGTCTTGGCTCAAAGTGTGATCAACCTAATTTGGTGATCAAATTTGACCTCCAAATCATATATTGTTTTCATTTGCTTTCCTCTTTTATTGTCTTGATTTGGAAATCATCCCTAATTACCAAATCAGGTCCCTTCTCCTCCAAATTACATGTTATAGGGATCAATTTGAGATTATGCCTTATCTTTAAATCAGGGTCCTCCTACTATTCTCCCAAATTATTCGAGTTCCACTCCTTTGCTAGACCTATTTTAAATTTAATATTTTCTTTGTTCTTATATTTTCTTTCAAACTTGATTAAGCCATGCAAAAGCCTAATATGGGCCTAATTTAAAAAAATGAAACCCAATTCTAAAATTCAGACCTCCATTCACCTACTCATCTAGTCCCTTGGCCTAATTTAGTGATTTGTCATGATTTCTAAATTGATATCTCCCACCAAAAAAACTAGAGTGTAATTTAAATTATTGAAAGGTTCGATGGGAAAATTGATATGATATTCAATTTAATTAATATTCTCTATGATTTATGCAAAAATGCATGACTTCAAATAGAGTTGAATGACCAATAAATAGGCCTAAACGATCTAAAAAAGAATGAAGTTTGAAGTGATTAAGAGGATCAAACATAGGTGTATTTGGATATAGAAATTAAACAACCAATAAGGAAAACAAATTATCGAGAGGAGGAGTTAGAATTAATAAAGGAACCAAACCCCCCAAGTTACTAAAAACAAAGACACTTGCATGGGATACCTAATGACCAAGGAAAGGAAAATAGCCAACAAGAGGGGCCAAAATAATGAATCTCCCTCCTATTATCATGTATACATAAGATAATCTCAATACGATGAAAGGGGATTTTTTGTTTCCAATTTTTTTAAACACCTATAAAATTAATAAATGAGAATCCACTACTAGCCAAGCTATTTTAGAGACTAATTTCAATTATGAAGATTTTGATGTGTAGAACTTATTCCACTATTTTACTAAGTTTTGGAATAGTGTAAGCATATTATTTTACTATGTATGCTTTTTTTCATGTATGAGAAAAAATATGTTATTTTATTTGTGTCACATATAGCCCATAAGCATAACATTATAAGTGGTTTTTATCTTCATAGTTTCTTAGTTTTCATATATTCAAACAAATACTTATCAAACAAATCAAACAAATCAAAGTTATTTCTCAACATCCATTCAACATTTTGAAAATACATAAAGGTCAATTTTATTGAGGGAATACAATTATGATTGATGAATTAATTTTCTATAGCAAGAGAAGGAGAACTATCCTTTTCTGTAGCTTTGTAATTAGAGTGATGAGGAGGAGAAATATTAGTGGTTTATAACATTTCTTTTTATTTTAGTGAGGAGAAATGAACTATAAGACCTTTCTCACAACTTTGTAATTTGAGTAAGGAGCAAAACGAGCCTCGGAGCACTACCCCTTTCTCAAAATTTATCAATATTTGGAAGGAAGATAAGAATCATAATCTCTATTTCATGCTTGTTAATTTTTTTTCATGTTATGGATAAGGATATTTAGACAGGCTAAGAGTTAGTTAAGTTCAACTTGGTCTAATGATTCTATTAGGTAAAGTGTGTTTCTTAGTGTGTTTTTTTAGTATGCATTAGTTGCATTGTAATACGATAGTCGTGATATATTCTAGACATAGAGTGACATGAAAAATCATATTATTATCAATAATAACAACTATAAATCCATGGTTTAACATCAGGTTGTTCCATGATATATATTTAACGAGAATTGATGGTCATGGTTGATGATTGATTGTGAGAACTTTCTTACATATTTGCATTAAATAAATTGTTTCAAGTGGTCGTGTTGGATGGGGTCATGGATTGCTTCCTTCTTAGAGAGTTTTAACCACATAAAAAATACTAGTGTTGTTATCTTCGATCTAGTTGTGTGAGTGGTTATTGAAGGTTTTGGTATTGTATGGAATGCCCTATTTGCCTTAGCAAAAATTGACCTCTCAAATATTGGAAACCAACATCTCCCATAATGGAAACCATATTTTGTATTGGAAGTTGACATATCAACTATTTGAAAAGATAACTTAATTATTGAAACAAAAATTCATGAAGAACTTATGATGGCTTAGATCAAATTTAGTATAAGTTTAATGAAATTGGGGGGTTAATAGAAAACATTAGTTAATCATATTTTTTTTAATGTCGCAATTTAAAATTAAAAGTCTAAGGGTTCTAAAATTGGAAAGAAAGTCTTCAACGAAAATAAAATCATTAGGGTTCTTAAGAAATGGGTTGATTTTTTCGATTAGCGTATCAAATATGATTTTATTTACCAAACATTTTTTTCTTTAATTTTCTATGTTGCTTTCACCTAGGGCATCAACCACTTGAAGGTGAAACTATAAGTCATAAAATATTGACACCCCTATGAGTCTATGAGTAGATTCATTTTCATTAACCCATTCATTTTTCTTCCTTGCATCCATGTGGGGTAATTTTTTTTCCCAAGTTGACCCAATAAATTCCTTTACTTCTCGGTAATTTCTAAATGAGATATTTTTCAAAGAAAAAATGGTGCTTTTAATACTTATCCCACTTGAAAAAAATTATATTACACTTTCTAAGTAAAAGTACTTGTGTTAATCATGTTTAAATCAAGTAGTAGAGAGGAATGATTAGTATCCACTCCACCTAATTTCAATTCCCATAAGTCACATGTGGAGCTCTTATTAAGTATATTGTTGTAATAGCTTCGAACCTTATTTGATTAATCCCAAATGAACAAAACAATCCCAAGAAATATAAAGATATTTTTACAAAGAAAAAAATAAAATGACTCTAAAAAAAATATGCCCTATGAAAAAAAATGGCACCCATGGAAATGCTTATGTAATAATTATGCCTCAAAGTTAAATAAAAAAAGATTAAAATAATAACTTTCATGAAATAAAACAAAAAATGTATGCAAGCAAACTATAAATAACGATTTAGAAATAGGCCATACAAGTGCATAGAGCATAAAACATTAGCCAGAAGCGCCTTACCCATGCAATCAAAGCATACTTTATTTACAAAGTTATGCTCATTAGAAAATCATTGTAAAAAACCAAAACGATAATGGTAGTAGTATTACACAGTTACACAAGAGTGATGACACATAGTAGTATTACCCAGAGTGATGACTTCGAACATGATGACATGGAAGTGATACTTGGAAAGGTTTTTTGTGTGGCCAGAAACACCTTGCCACACAAACATATGGATAGAGAGTAATAAGCACATGAAGAAATTGTGTGTGGAAAGATGAAAACATATGGATAGTCCATGCCAGTTTTGTCACGTTTTGCTTGCTAGTGAGGTGGTGATTTCCAATTGGGAAATGTGGCATTCATGTGGTAGTTAATTTAGGTACGCTAGTGTAACTCCAAATTCAATAAGCCATAATATTTTCAAATATTTATTTACTCTTCAATGTTTAAATTTCCTACGTCATAGGAATCACATAAAGGGGTTCACTCCTTTTGATATTGTTTCCTTATGGAGTTGTTTCCAGGAAGGAACATGAAGGTTCTAACAAAGTATCCTATGATTTTTTTTAAATATTCTCAAAGTTGCCAACAAAGGATAAGCCCACAAAAAAAAATAGCCTCGTGGCCACAAAATTGAGGGGCCAAGAAAATGAATTGGCTTTTCCTTCAACCAATAATTCACAAGGAGTGTCTACCTATTTCAATCCAAGAATAGTTGCTTTTGTGCCTTAAACATTTACCCTATAATAAAAGGATCAAATAAACATAAAAGAATCAAAACAAAATGCCGTAAATAAAAAGTATCATTGGAAACCTTTAAAAAAGTAAGAGAATATCAATATCTAGAGTATCAAGTCCCACTCAAGTAGATATATTTTGTATTCATTAAGTTTGCTTGAAGCATAAGGAATTGAGCATGCATAGAGTAATAGAAGAAAAAATGTGAAACTAAAATTATAGTTGAAATGTTAAATAAACTCACAATTGTGTGAGAAAGTTTTCAAAATAAAAACATTATAGATTGAATGTTGTTAGAAATAAATGAGAATATTTCATGTAAATGTAAGAATTTTGAAATATAATGAGAATAGATCTATTTTAACTTTGTATCTACCAAGAGTTGGGAGGGATTAAATTTGTCAATATGTGGACTTCTTTTTGCATGTTATGCATGATACACATAAAAATATATTTGGGAAGAAAGGCTTACCCTATCAAAAAAATTTAAAGCATAAAAACCATATCTTTGATCTTCATGATAAAAAAAAGTCCCTATGTTTATTGGATTGATTATGTAAAGGAATTGGCATATATCATATGAATGTATTATTATTATACATAGTCAAACTTGTAGACATTGTTATGTAGGATTTATGATTGCGGACGAAAGTATCTCCCCCTAGGTCTAGTGGCTAACCTAGAACAAAAGAGATACAAGGAACCCAATGCTTTTCCTTAAAGTAAATATATGATGGAATGAAGCCTACACCGGAATTTTTTCGCATGCTTCACTCCTTCTTGAGCTTGAACGCTCCAATTCCGACTACGATTGCCAAAATTAGAACATGCACAGATCGGATAACACAAGCCAAGAAACTACGGGATCTATGCAAGTATAATCTAAGTAATTTACTCAATATATCAAAATGGTATTGAAATATATGAAATAACGATATCACATATTGGAAAATAAATAATTATTTGCATTAATATAAATGGAAGGATTTACAACCATAAATATGTGTTGATCTTGTAGAAGAGATCCTCCAAGATGATTTGTCCTTTCCTTGTCTCAATGTGCACCTACAATCACTCCAAATGCATGAAATGAAACCTCTCAAAACAACATTATAAGGGTAAAATCACTCTCCAAAATATCACCTCTTTCATATGGAAGGCTATAAATATATGGAGTGGGGTAAGTTGAGTGTTGTTACACAGCAATTTGTCACCATCCCTGCAATTCCCCATCCCGCACAATTGGAGGGCTCATTCCGTGACCTGTGAGCAGTGACATGACTTGAAACCACTTTCATGACATCCCTCTGAACATGAGCTTTCATTGCCCTGAAGACAACTCCTTGTGAAAACCCCTAAAAACACCCCTTTTTGCATTGGTGCGGGAAGCCAGTTCAGTACCCGCGCCAATGGGGGAAATCATTCAAATAGGGCGCGCCAATTGGCGCTCTGTCTTAGAGTCGCACTCGTGCCAGCCATTTTAAGGAGTGTTTTTAAAAAATAAATGGCGGAAATTTTTTCCTAACCAATCCATAAACTGGTATCTAATTTGAGTTGAGAGGTTTGGCTCCGAATATCCATGTAGAGGAAGTGGTTTGCCACCTCTCATGGAAGCTTCCTTGAGGATAGGGCCAATCCCATGATTATAGGGATCCCAAATCCCCTTCCTCCATCTATAAAAGCTTGCTCATCTCCTTTGCAAGCTAGTTCCCAAGAGCCATCAGAGCCTAATGCTGCAAGAGCCTTGATTAATTCCCTTAAGGCCAAATCCAAGCAAGGAGATTATTGTCGAGACATCTGAAGAGAGAGGCTTGTCCCATCCCCGACAGGCTTTTTCGAGACGTGTTCCGCTGGCGACCCTCCGAAGGAGAATTCAGTGTCAGAGCCAGGTTGTATCCTCCTTTGATTGATTAATGATAAACAACTATTGGTTATGGTTCCACTCCTGTTGTTGATTATGATGATGAGTTATGTCTTCTCTGACTGACATATAGTTGCATATACTGGATTTTACGCTTGCGTTTGTTTTGTTTCTTACGTGTGCAGGTGTCCGATCACGGAGATCGTGAGGATCATGATCCGTCGGAGCTAAGGAACGGGAGTGCTACTTTCTCTACAAGCGACATCGTTGGATTCAAGGTAAACCTTCTTCGCAAGCTGGTTTATTGCAATTAGGAACTTGCGCCATTGCGTGTTATGATTGTTGCTAGACCCGATCTGGGCTAGTAGGGATCGCCTCTGCCCGCAGAGGGCATTTACCTCTTCAAAAAATTGGCGACTCCGCTGGGGATCGTCTAGCTTGTTGTTGTTCTACTTTGTAAGCTACAGACAGAGCGTGAAGTTAGCCAGATAACCTTCGAAAATCTATTGCTCTGCATTAGCGAAGTAGATCAAAGCTGCTTCAGTCAATCTCCGGTTTAGTTTATGAACTAAACACTTGGAGTATTGTCTTGTCTTTTCGGTTGTTTCTCGATTATGCTTGCTTGATCGGCTCTTTTGGCTGGCTTTTTTTGTGATTTTGGCTTTTGGTCAGCTTGATCATCACTGGTCTGCTTGTTGGATTGCCTGTTTTTATTTTTCCATAGCAAACTCGACTGGTGCGCTTTACAGCCTGACAGTCGCGCCCATTGGCGCAGGTTGCTAGTGTATTACCCGTGCCAATTCGTTTCTGGCGCTATTTTCAGCTTCACAGTCGCGCCAATCCTGTGAGGTACTAGGGTTTGCTCTGTTTTGAGCTTCCTGAGCTTGATCAGTGTGTTTGGTCTTTCTTTTTCGACTGCTTGAGTGTTCTGGAGCCTTGTTTGACTGGCTGTGACCTTCTTCCTTTGGTTTTTTGCCCGTTTCCATCGATTTCACATTCTAGCCCTAGGGCATCTAGGTGCTCTTGTGTGTCGAGCCTCCCTTGGGAGTTTTTGGTTTCTATTTGTTCAGTCAACCTTTTGATTTCTCCTCTGCATTCGTTTAGCGGTTGTTTATCATTTTATTGCGTTATTTGAGTGATTGTTCTCTTCTTCATTCGAATTTCGCTTTGTCTCGCTTTGGGCCTATATTACATGGTCCATTTGAGTCTTTGGGATTCTCTTGTTTTTGAGGGGCTGTTTTGTCAATTTGGAGATCTGATTGTGTGTTTGCATTGAGTGAAATTTGTTTGTTTTTCTCTTTCCTCATCACTTCTCAAATTGCTCTTTTCATTAGTTTTCATTTTTTTTAGTGCACTTTGCTATTAAACATTGAAAATACAAAAAAATCTCTTTTGCTTTCGATTAGTTAGTGCAAATTAAAATCTTTTCGGTGTTATTAGTGATTAGTGACTTTGAGAGAAAAGTTTTTGGTTTCCATTAGCTGCATTAGAGACTTTGTTGGTTGTTCTCTGATCATTTTATTATTGTGTGAAAAGCTCTTAACTCTCTTGTAATTAGCTTTCATCGAATGAAATGATATATTGTGGCATATAGTGTGCATTTAGGAGATTTCGAGACATAACACTCGCTAGGGCCTGAAAACTGAAACATAATTGAAGATAAACATTAAAATTTATTCAATTTACACTAAGGCAACATTGAAAAATTAACGCAACATTTAGTAGTCTAGGCTAGAGACGTGTTCCAGCGTCTTTAAACCTAGTAGTTGTCGTTCGCCTCTTGGCTTTAGACAGTACTAGTACGAACTTGTGCTCCCCGTACCGTTGCGTATATAAAGGGAGACCCCACTAGGTTGCCATCATTTATCCATAGGAATCCAAGTCTGCCACCCTATACCCGTGATACACCGGACACAGCATTTGGGGAGATTGCCTGGACGTACGTTAATTCCTTGGTTGATTTCTCTTTCATTTTGAAACCAAGGTGTATATTGCAGTTCACGGTTATTTGGTACACCCTTTGCCTAGAATTCTTGAGCAGTCATTTTGATCTTTTCTGGCTCCTTAAATTTGAAAATATCACCAAGCGCTTTTCCTTTCACGCTTGCTTCAAAACTGAAAGAGATAGAGTCATCTTTCATCCATTTCTCGACTCTTAAAACATGAAACGGTGAAATTTCTAAGTTTCAATGTGGTAAAATAAATCACCCGCGATCACATGCCCTTTTAGAATTTTCTTGTTGGCCGTTTGATTGTGTGCCTTGGTTTTTAGCCCATGTGCGGTTTTGAGTTGTTGATGGAAATTTTTCTAGAGTTCACCAACCAAGGAATCCCCTCCGATGGGAATCCTAGTCATTTTCCTCCTTTTGGAAATGTTGGTGCTCCTTATATGGCAATGTTGTCCCTTCCTGGGTTAACTGTTGGGTTGCCTGTTTGGTTGTTCTCAACCTCTGTGGTTCCGAATGTCTCGTCTACTGTTCAATCAATTCCTCCACCTGAACAACATCATGTTGATTCTAAGGTGGACTTCTCCCCTTCTTCGCCTGTTTCTGCGTCCTCCTCTTCTACTTCGCCTGGTGAAATTCTGGATTCGAGTAACCAGGTGGCTAAGAAGAAGAAGAAGAAGACAAAGAAGAAGAAGCCTGATAAGCGAGAGGCTAAGAGTGCAGCTACGGCTTCTGAAACATCTCCTCTTGATAAACCTTCCAACCCTCCGCGGAAAGTCAAGTTCCCTTGCATGTTGTGCACGGGAGACCATCTTCTTCGAGATTTCCCTAGCATCCCCAAGGTGCTCGAAGCATGGTCCAATGGTCATCCGTCGTTGCCTTTGGCTTCCGGGAGTCAGGTTGGGGGCACATCTTCAGCTAGTGTTGGTAAAACTCCTAAGAAGCAGGGTAAGATTACCAATCCCTGTAAGTTGTGTGAAGGCCACCATGCCATTCACCTTTGTCCGTATATGGATGAAGCCAAGCGAGTTTTGGACAACTCGGCTGTTTCTATGCCATGCCTTCCAGCTGGTTATAAACAACTTTCTTTGAGTCCTCCACCAGCTGATCCTACGATTGGTCAAGAGTCATCTTTGGTTGATCCTGCTCCCTCGGAAATTCAAATTCAGGAATCTGTTCCCGACCAACCATTGATCGTGGGATCGGTTGAGCTGGCCCCGTCTACAGTGCACCAGGTATTTTCCGTCGAGAGTGGACCCCACACCCCTCATGTTCTTCTTGTTTCTTCAGATTCCTCGGACTTGGAGAAATATTCTCTAGTCCCTATATCTCAAGAAGCTGCTCCTCTGCCTCCCCTGATGGAGGTTCCGGAGGATACTCCTCCCGCCTTCGAGATGGAGGTCATGGAGGATGCTCCTTATTCTTCCGTAACACCAGGGGAAGACCATCTTGGTTCGATGGTAGCCCCTCCGAGTAGTTTGGTCGCTTCTTTTGATTGGAATCGATTTTCAGGATACCGCCTTCCGTCTTATGTGCCTTTCGAGATCATAGTACGGGCTTTTGGTCTGCTTGTACCCAGCACCATTATAGACGAAGGCGCGTCTGTTAGTGTTCTATCCTCAACTACTTGGCAAGCTTTTGGCTCGCCGCCACTTGCGCCTATTACACAGAATCTGTTGGCATTTAACAGAAGAACGAGTCAACCCTTAGGCATCCTTCCAAGGTTACCTGTTACTTTGGGAGGTAAAAACGTCCACATGGACGTGATGGTTGTTCCAGGCCCCTTGGATTTTAATCTGCTCTTGGGGCGCGATTACACCTATGCCATGGGAGCGCTTGTCTCCTCTCTTTTTCGTGTGGTATGTTTTCCACATGAAGGACGAATCGTGACCATTGATCAGCTTTTGTTCTTTGGTCCTGATGTGGCAGCTGGCCCCCCATCATCCCTTCCTGGTTTTTATCCACCTGTTGTATCTGCCCCACCGCAGGTCAACTATGTGGCTACCTACCCCGTGCCTGTACTCAGTGATAATGCCATTGTACATCGTGTGCTGGGGGCATTGGGTCCAGACTTCTAGGATGTTTTCCTTCCATCGGGAGTGGAACTCTTGGAGGCGATGACTTCTTGTTCATTATGATGAAGTCTGTCGGAGCAGAGTTCCTTGTCTTGTGTCAAGCTCCTTAAAAAATGAAACAAGGTTGTCGGAGCATGGTTCCTTTCCTGTGTCAAGCTCCTTAAAAAATGAAACAAGCTGGTCGGAGCAGAGTTCCTTGTCTTGTGTCAATCTCCTTAAACCATGAAACAAGGTGTCTTGAGGATAGTTCTTTTAATGCGTCAACCTCGTTAAAACAATGAAACACATTCCCGTTCAATTCGATTCTTTGATCAGATCTCGTAAAATCCCAGTCGAGTCTTCATATTTATCTCGTAACTTGAACCTTCAGTCCATCTGCCTTTCATATGGATTGAAACTTGGGGGGCATGTACCTCGAATTGAGTCACCATGCTGGGGGCATGCTTACTTTTTCAAGCACAGTTTGTTTCCATTTCAAGCTTGTGTAAAAATGAAACCAGTTTCAAGCATAGTTTATCTTTGTTTCAAGCTTGTGTAAAAATGAAACCAACTTCAAGCATAGATTATCTTTGTTTCAAGCTTGTGTAAAAATGAAACCTTTCCCATTTTACCTCTTGTGATTGCCATTTTATCAGCCTGTTTTTGCCAGATGAGCCTTGGTTTTCTCATTCCATCGTCACTATCTGCTTGGCCGATCATATGCCTTCACTTGGTTGTTTTACTCGTTCCTGAGGAACCGCTGCGATGAGTGGTCTTGTTAGCCAGCCTCTTAACCTTTACTTGTTTTGAGCAGTTCCACCATTACCGGAACCAGTTGCTTCCCTTTATACCACTCGTTCCTCCAGGAGGACTCATCTTTCAGCTCTTTTCTGACTCTCTAAACATGAAAAGATTGCCGAGTCCCTCGTCGTTTTGATCTCGTTAAAGTGGCCACGAAACGACATCTACCCAGTATATGTTTACCCCTTTTTCGGGCTGGGATATATTACTTACGAAAAAGGAATACCCTAGCCTATCGCGACTAGGATGTTTTCTCAGACAAAGTTTTCTACCTTTTCGGATCTGAGAAACTATTTACGAAAATGGACCTTTGGAGTTTACTTTTCTGCTGTCTTTTCAAACTCTCTAAATATGAAAATACGCTGAGTTCTTCCTTTTTCAGACTCGTTAAACCCTGATGACATTGGATTCAGTCGTAATGACGGTATCCGAGTTCCTCTTTCCTAGGGCTCGTTAAATGTACTAGGTTGGATTCGTCTGAAGGACGAACTTATATGACAAGCATATGGTATCCTCTTCAAGATTGTGTAAAAATAAAGAGGTACTCGCCAGAAATGGTGGGGAAAATGGAACCAACATCATTGTCGTGTCGGCAGTATGTCGCTCTTGAACATGGCACTTGTCTGCATTCGTGTCGGGTTGGGGATATCTCATCTCGTTTTTTCACTTGCCTCCGTGGGTTTGGGTGATCCCTTTTGACCTCTCATTACCTATTTTCCTCGTCATCATGACCTTTGATCTGTTGATGTCAAATACTGCCAAATCCACTGTCGTGCCCCCGATATGTTCAAGAGAAGTTGACCTCTGCAAATATTAAACTTTCTCTGATTCTCATCTGATCCTAAGTCACAAAGACATTATGTTCCTCTGTCTCATGTCGATGATGTGGGAAACACTATGGCCCACCTTCGATCAAAGTCACTTCCTGTCGACTTCAGCTCATTATCCAGGAAGCTAATCTAGAGACTCCCTTTTGGTACCTTAGAGCCTGCATGCCTCAATGGCAGGTTTTTCGCATTCGACGTGAGGTTTTCATCATTGGCCTTCGATCGAGTGATTCTACGAGTGTTCGATGCCAGCTCATTGATTCACATGTCGTAGATTGTACCTATAGTACCTTGAGGGCCATTGTCATCATTGGTGGTATCTCTCGCGTCTGTTAACAGCTTTCATCACTGGCTGGTAATCAGACAATGTTCTTGCATGTTCGACTTCAGCTCACTTATTCGTATGCTTGAACTTGTACTTTGTTCGGGTCGAGATGGAGTGCAAGATCCTGGATTTTTTCTGTTGGAATCCAGGCTGCGATTTTGTGGATTATTATGATTGGTTACATGACTCATTCACTAGATGGCTGCGACCATACCTGAGTCTATTTATCGATCCTCACTGGATGGCTGCGTCCATGCCTCGGATCTGGATTATTACATACTCTCTTATGGAAGGTTGTGCCCATACCACATATATATCATGTATTTGAGATATCAATTGTACTTCTCTACGCAGGTTTTCCGACGGCGGTGTTTTCAGTTGGACACGTTCTCGTAAAGCATTTCACCCCTCTCTCTCTTTTGGGCCTCATGCTTTAGGGGGCATCTGTTACACAGCAATTTTTCACCGTCCCTACAATTCCCCATCCCGCACAATTGGAGGGCTCATTCCGTGACCTGTGAGCAGTGATATGACTTGAAACCACTTTCATGACATCCCTCTGAACATGGGCTTTCATTGCCCTGAAGACAACTCCTTGTGAAAAACCCTAAAAACACCCCTTTTTGCATTGGCGTGGGAAGCCAGTTCAGTACCCGCACCAATGGGGGAAATCATTCAAATATGGTGCGCCAATTGGCGCTCTGTCTCAGAGTCGCACTCGCGCCAGCCATTTTAAGGAGTGTTTTTTAAAAATAAATGGCGGAAGTTTCGTCCTAACCAATCCATAAACTGGTATCTAATTTGAGTTGGGAGGTTTGGCTCCAGATCTCCATGTAGAGGAAGTGGTTTGCCACCTCTCATGGAAGCTTCCTTGAGGATAGGGCCAATCCCATGATTATAGGGATCCCAACTCCCCTTCCTCCATCTATAAAAGCTTGCTCATCTCCTTTGCAAGCTAGTTCCCAAGAGCCATCAGAGCCTAATGCTGCAAGAGCCTTGATTCATTCCCTTAAGGAAAAATCCAAGCAAGGATATTATTGTCGAGACATCTGAAGAGAGAGGCTTTTCCCATCCCTGACAGGCTTTTTAGAGACGTGTTCCGCAGGCGACCCTTCGAAGGAGAATTCAGCGTCAGAGCCAGGTTGTATCCTCCTTTGATTGATTAATGATAAACGACTATTGGCTATGGTTCCACTCTTGTTGTTGATTATGATGATGAGTTATGTCTTCTCTGACTGACATATAGTTGCATATACTGGATTTTACGCTTGCGTTTGTTTTTTTTCTTGCGTGTGCAGGTGTCCGATCATGGAGATCGTGAGGATCATGATCTACCGGAGCTAAGGAACGGGAGTGCTACTTTCTCTACAAGCGACAGCGTTGGATTCAAGGTAAGCCTTCTTCGCAAGCCGGTTTATTGCAATTAGGAACTTGCGCCATTGCGTGTTATGATTGTTGCTAGACCGTCTGGGCTAGTAGGGATCGCCTCTATCAGGAAGGATTTACCCACTCCACAACAATATCATTTTAGAGCGCCATCTTTATTAATTATCCGGCCCTAGATCCATCCCTAATCCGAGATATATCAAGCGCTCAAAGCGATCTAATCCCATCACAGGTGACACCTCTTTTTTTAGTGTGAGGCTTAATGAATGGATTGCGCCTCCAAATATTTGGTGAAAATGTCAACCCTTAATAGATCTAAGGTTAATATGGATGCAGGATGTTTATATAATACTATATAATACCTATATTTTAATCTATGTATATCTCTCTTGTTCCTTTATCTCACTTAGAAAAACATACATACTCTATTTCTCTATAAGTATCTCTCTCTGTCTCCCCTCCCTCTTTCTCTCCCTCGTCTCTCTTCCCATTCTACATATCTCTCTCTCCCTTCCCCTTCTCTCCCTTACTCCTTCCCTCTTGGTCTCTGTCTCACTCTCTCTCCATTTCTCCCTTGTCACTCTCTTTCTCTCTCTCCACCTTTCTCCCTCTATGTATTTCTTCTTCCCTTCTCTCTCTTGAGTCCTCTCTCCTATTCCTTCATCTCTCGCCCTTTCTCTCCCACCTCCCTCTCTCTCCCCCCATCTCTCTCTCCTTACTTCCCTAGGATAAGCCCTTGATAGCCAAAGTCTGTTTTCTTGAGCTAAGAACCTTGCTTATCATTCAAAGACAAAACACATTGATGTTCAATATCACTTTGTTAGAGATATGGTTGAGGTTAAAAGGGTGTTGGTGGTAAGTACCCAGTTGTCTGAAGATATTTGCTGAGATGCATTCATGAAGTTTGTGAGCACTCAAATTTCTCTTGGTGTATAGAAACAATGAGTTGTTGAAGAGTGGGCCAATGACTAAGCTCTCCTATGGCCCCCTGCGGAAAGAACAAGCGGGGAGAATGTTGGGTATGTGTTATATTATCTTCGGTGGGTAGTCGAAAACGCCCATGGTTTTGTGCATGGTTTTGCACATGGATTTTGGGGTACGATGGTTTTCGGCCCCTAGTATTTTGTAGATCCGGTCGAAATATGGTTATGTTCTAATCTAGGGTTAATGGATTGGGGTTTATGTATCCTTCGAGAATGTATATATATGTGTTGTAACACTAAAAGGAATAGAATGAAAAATCAAGCTAGTCGTCTGATTTGGGATCCGGGGGAAAATATACGTAATTTATCTATTTTATGTTTTATGCTCTAGCTATTGTTTATTTTGTTATAATATTCGTGTGTAGATAATTTTTTGTTCGAGTTAAAACCTACATGGTGTCGAGTGTGACTCTTAATATAATAGAATCCGAATATTGGAAAGAGTGTGAGGAAAGAAAGAGACATAGAGAGAAAGAGGATTCATAAGGGAGGAAATAGAGGAGAGGAGAAGAGAAGACATAAACAAATACTTGAGAGATGTATGGAGAGAAGGGAAGAGAGAGAGAGCAAAAATATCAAGGGGGGATAGAGAGATTTAGAGAGGGAGGGAGATATTGAAAAAATTGGATAAGAGAGAGAGAGAGAGAGAGAGAGAGAGAGAGAGAGAGAGAGATGGGGGGAGAGAGGGAGGTGGGAGAGAAAGGAGAGAGATGAAGGAATAGAGAGAGGACTCAAGAGAGATAAGGGAAGAAGAAATACATAGAGGGAGAAAGGTGGAGAGAAAAGAGAGTGACAAGGGAGAAATGGAGAGAGAGTGAGAAGGAGAACAAGACGGAAGGGAGAAAGGGAGTGAGGGAAGGGAGAGAGAGACATAGAATGGGAAGGCAGTGAGAGGGAGAGAAAGAGGGAGAGAGAGAGATAGATAGTTGTAGAGAAATAAATGTATGTTTGTGGAGTGAAGATAGAGGGAATAAGAAAGATACACATGATACGGATATAGGTATAATATAGTATTATATAACCGTTGTCCGATCCATATTAACACTTGATCTATCAAGGGTTGAGAGGGACAAATCTTTGGAGGCGCAATGCGTTAATCAAGTCTCACACTCCAAAAGAGTGTCACTATATGGATTCGTCCTTTGAAGCACTTGATATCTCAGTTAATATGAATACAATTTGGTTAATTAATAAATATGGTAGTCTAAATTAGAAGAGTATTAAGAAAAGAACCGATTTCCATGGATTCAAGGAGAGAGAAGAACTAATATTCCTTAAGAAAAATAACTCAATTATTTTGGAAGGAGCTTCTGACGAAGTAAAGATGCAAACGAAAACAATATTACAACTTCTAAATGGTTTGACTGTCAAGAGACAACTTTATGAGCGGATCCCAAATTTGACCCTCATCCTTTAATTGACATTGATACAAAACTCTTCAAAGTGCAAAAGTGGAATATATATTTCAAAAGTTAGGCATTGGGAAAAGAAAAATATGTATTTGAACTCCAAGTAAGTCTAAGTGGGGCTTAAAATTTCTTTCCTCACCATTTAAACATTTTCAACATCATCATACAACAATGCTTTCCCGGTGATTTGGACAACTAGTTTTAATACCTCTTTTCAAGAGTGTTGATGTGAATAGCCACTCAACTATATGATACAATGATACACCCCATGGTTGAAAATATGTTGGAAATATGTTAAAAAATAAAAATTAGCAAGTGGGAAAAAAAAGTATATGTGGAAATTTAAAGGATAGCCAATTTATTGCCAAAATTCAGAGTTGATCATGGTATAACTTTAAGGCATCATTGAGAGAGCTTTAGGATGGAAAAAGTATTTTGTTTCTTTGTTGATTTAAGAAAATCATTTGACATAGTTAGTAGGCATAAGCTTTGGCACGAGAATGCGGGAACTTGGTGTTTCGAGGCATTTGAGCCGGTTATTGCATAAGATTATGAGTGAAAGTAAAAATTGAAACTTCCAACGGAGATTTAGGAAATTTTTTAGAAGAAAAATCGACATTAAATGATCCAAATTTATGAAGGAACACAATAAATTATGGAAATAGACATAAGTGAGATACGGTGTTGGGAAATAAAGAATTCATTTCAGTATAGTAGATAGGCGGGAAATATGCTTACAAACATAATAAGAATAAGCAATACTAGCTAAGGCGCTCATAGCTTATCTGCGAAGATATGTGATGACTACATGCCTTTGAACTATGTTAAAATGAGTCTTGAAGGCCTATTTATTGTTGAGAAACAATAGAAAACCCTAAAAAATCCAAAAACCTAACTTTTCCAGGAGATGATGTGCAAAAGCGTTTTCCCAGGTTGGGTAGGGTGGTGCATCAATCTTCCTAGGGACATAAGTGTACACGATCTTCGTTTGATGTGCTAAATACATTTTTAGAAATATATCTATGAGTAAAACTTTTGAGTGAGAAACATTGCTTTGTAATCCATGTTTCTCTGTTTTTCCTAAAAAATTTCGTTTAGGGCCTCAAAAGACTGCGGGAAGTTCATGACCCAAAAAAACGCGGTAAAATGAAAGTAAGTTGTGCTAAAACTGAAAAAATAAATAGTATATAGTGCCAGGGCTCAAATGGAATATGTGGGTGGCCACCAATATCACCCGGATCGTTACGACCTCAAAACGACTCAGGAAGTTCATGGTCAGGAAAAAAAAATGCTAAAAAATACTATGTTGTGTTCAAAACAAAAAATTGAAAGAAGCTGATGGTGCAGATCCAAATGGAATAGATGGGTGACCACCAATATCCATCCAAATCATTCCTCCTGTTATAAATAAATAGTCCCAATTGCGTTAATTCCTCCATGAGAGAAAATTCTACTAAACTTGGTATTGGATTTGCCCGGGGATGTCGTGGATGTGCTAGCGGATGTGTTGGCGGATGTCTTTGGATACATTCAATAAATTTGGTGCACTGAGACTACACATGTGTGGATCCTATGTAGTCACATAGGGTAACTGGAAGCATCATGTGGTGGTGTGCCAAAGGGTCAGATCAATGGAGTGCTTGTCGTCCACGGTGTGCAGACCTCTTGTGGGTAAGGAGAAAATGACCTCGTATTCCTCCACGACTTTGTCCATGTGTTGCGGCCTTGCGAGCCCTTTCTTGAGATTGAAGCCTGTGTATTATTCTTTCTTTGTAAGAACATAAATTTCTTGGTTTGGAAATCAATCTTACTACATTGTTTTGCAATAGTTAAGGAGATGGAAATATCGAGTACAATTTATTTTCCCAAAGTAATAACAACATAGCAGTCCATATCTATAGCTTCATGTTCTTTATTAGATCTCTTGACATGTGAAACTTCATGATCTCTTGATGAGATCGGTGTTGAAAATTTTATTGTCTTTGAGTTTGGTAATCGGGGAAAGACTTGAAGAAGGTAACATAAGAAGCCATCACAAACCATTCTCAGTATTTTGGTAGAGAAACGATTCTCGGTGATACCGGAGACATGGAACCCACTAATCGTGCTTAGAGGAAAAAACCAACGTATAGATGATGAGGATTCGGTGTTGGGTGAAGATGTAGATGTCGACATTTGGTGTCCAACGCGACTATTGGTACAAAGGGAATTGCGGAATATATTAAAATTCCCGAGGATATTGGTACAAGGGAATTGCTAGTTGTCACGAAGAATGTTAGTGAATGTGAGTTGGACAAGAGTGGCTAGCGGAAAGCATAGATTGGACGAGAGCGAGGAAATGAAGATGCGAAAATGAGGAGAGTAGTAGAAGACTATACAGTAACACTTGAGTTTACGGAGAGGAATGTAACCTTCTTAAGATATATAAAGGATTTTCACACAACCTCGATGAACTCTTTTATTTTGTTAGAATTCAAATTATTTGGAATTCAAAATTCACGTGGCGTGAGATCAACTGACATCTGGAGAATGATACATATAAATTCAATTTCAAATATGAGGTACGTATTGGCCTCATTGACTCTTCCTCTGACTCGAGAAGAAGAGGAAAGGAGGAAATATATAGTAGTTTTACGAACGACTCATAAGAAGATGAAACATAACGAGGACAAAATGTGGGTAAATAACGGTTTTCGTGCGGCGTTGATGTATTTCCCTCGAGTTATATTAAGTTGCCAAGGAAATGAAAGTGACAATGCGGTAGCCTACCCTATACGTCTCGAAATGTTTTTTCCACAGTGCAAAACAATTACCATGCAAACATAACTATCATGCAAAGTGTGTTTGTTATGGTTTGATCGTAAGCATTCATGTGTCCAACATGTGAACACCCGATTTGTGTTGGTCCAAGACAATTGAAGTTCTCAAAACTTAAATGAATTAAGTTCAATATGCTTGAACCAAGTAGAATATTGGTTTGAACTTTGTACCTCCTAGTTTCATGGGGTACCTATAACCATGATCGTCTAGCTAAATATTGATTAGTTTCTAGAGCTTCGGATTAGGTTAGATATCTCTCTAATGCGGCTAATATGTAAGAGTGATTTGTCTTTGAATGATAAAGCGGGGTTCTTAGCCAAGAAAATTGCACTTTTGGCTATCACAATATATCCTTATATAGCTTGTTGTACCAACCCCATGTAAGAACACAATCTATACCTTAAGTTTGCTTCCTTGCTTGCATGAGTGGATGCTATGTGTTCTGCCTCTATAGTTGAAAGAGCCACTACGGACTATCTTTTACTCATCCAATGAGCCTACAGCCTGCAAATAGGCTAAAAACATACCCACTTGTATGTCTTCTTTCGTCCAAATCTCCGGCCCTAGTCTACATCAACAAAACCACGAATTTCCAACATTATTTCCAATCATCGTCTTCCCTAGTAGCACAAGCCATAATCACTAGTACCATGTAAATATACGAAAAACTTGCTCCACTTTGCTGTCCAATGCTCCTTCCACCAGGTTTTAAATAAACCTAATCAATACTCCCCCTTTGCATGTGAAATGTTTGGTCTAGTACGGACGTGTGCATACATCGAGCTACCTTTGCACTTGCATATGGAACACGGGACATATCCTCCTCTTCTTCTTATGTCTTGGAGACCTTTGTTCGATGTAGCTTTACACTTACGGGGATAGGAACATTCTGATGTAATATCGTACATATTGAACCTACGCAGCCAGAGTCTTGACATGCCTCCTCTGGTTTAACCGAGCTTCCTCTTGCTGAACTCTCTTAATTTCCATACTTGAGAATATAGTTTGCGGCACAAGATCCTTCATGTCGAATTTGGAGAACGATTGGGTCTTCAAATATTGGATAATTTCTTTTCATCATTTCAATCAACAATATCATCCACATACAAGACCAAATAAATAACATGTTCTGCAATTAATTAAAATAATCACGGTGATCCTCCTTTCTTGGTGAAGCCAAGTCCCCGTATATAGGTATCAAATTTCCGTATACATCACTTGAAGCTATTTTAACCCATACGGGAGACTTCTTTAACCTACATACCGATTCTTTCTTACCCTTCACCATAAAGCCTTGAGGTTTCTTCATGTAAATCTCCTCTTCTAGATCCCTGTGAAGAAATTTGGTCTTCACATCCATGTTCTATCTCAAAAATCAAATGCGGTAAACGGATAAAAGTAATCTAATAAGTAAATTTGGCAACGGAGAAACAATATCACTAAATAAATTCTCGGGACAAGGAATAACCTTTTGCTACCAACCAAGATTTGTATTTATCCACCTTGCATTCCATTTAATACTTCTTTTTAAACACCCATTTTCTCTAGATAGGCTTCCTTCAGTGGAAACTCCACCGGATACCATGCCTCATTTTTGTGCAAGGATGACCATGGCCTCCTTCGAGTTTTCCATCCTACGAATCTATTACCTCCCTGACGGTTGGGATCATCATTAGTTATAGTTAAGGCAAAGTTTGAATAGAGAGTAGATGGACTATACCATTCTAGTTGTCTTCTTTAGTCTGATCTTCTCAGTGGAGTTTGTGGCTCTTCCCTTACGAGTCTCCTTCTATTGTAAGGTAGATTCATCCCTCCTTTAGCTAAAACTCTATGTTCTCGGATTTCCTTTGGTATGACTTCATGTTTAACAACATCTTTCACCTCTCTAAACACCACATCTCGGTTGTATGCAACCTTCCTTATTCCAGGAGTTCTACAACTTGTAACCTTTAAAACCATCATATACCCAATAAAGATGCACCTTTCAGATTTATTATCCAACTTGTTCCTTTTACGCTTTGGAACATGTATATACATCCACATCAATACCCTTAGATGTGAAAAGAGAAGGGATTTTCTTGCAGTCCATACCTCATGTCTCGGTCTTATCCTCGACAACGTGAAGGTGATGCGGTAACAGGACGCATACGATCTCAAAGCCCTTTCCTTGTGAAATTATTGTCCTAACTTGGTACCACGGAGCATGCGCTTGCCTTTCATAAGTGTTGTTCATTCTTTACGAAACTCCGTTTTCGGCTGAGGTGTGTATGGAGTAGTCTTCTCTTTGTGCTATACCACAATTCTTACAAAACTCTTCAAATTCCTTCTTCCGCAGAACTCCACACCATTATCTTTCCTCAACGCCTTTATCTTCTTATATACGGTTTTCCACGAGCCTTAAATTCTTTCGGTACATTGAACTTCGGATTTATTCCTCGAAAGAAATATATCCATGTATTCTAACGAGGGAGCATCTATGAATGAAACATAGTACACGGACTTTCCCGATGATGGAGCTGACACAAGTCCAAACACATCACTATGCACAAGTTATAATATATTGTTCGCCCTCTTAGCACCAAAAACTCACACGATTCTCTTCCCATATACACAATGTTCACAGTAATTCAGAGAGAAATTAGACATACCTTCTACCATACCATTTCTATGTAGTATCCGAGCCCTTCTCTCCAATATGTAGCTTTTGATGCCTTTTGATCTTTCCTCTGGCTAGGCTTTCCGCTCTACTTTTAGGAACTGAAGGCTTGTTACACCCATGTCGTGCTACCTTGTAGCTTGTACGGATTTCCGATCCAGCTCCCCACATTAATACCTGTGCTCCTCGAACCATCTTGTAGGCATCTTTCTCGCTCTTGTTTTTTACACACCATCATCCATCTTGCTTACGATTGAATTTCATCCAATGCGGGAATATCACGAACATCGAAGTTTTCTATTCCTTTACCTTGCAGAAGCTTCATCTTGAACTTCCACGTCTCGATGATTCGCCTTCCTATCATTCTAGGAATACATCACCACCATCATATTTCTCATACTCGCAGAACCACTCCCAATGGGGAGTGAAGTGAGATGCACCTAAGTCAATCAACCATGACTCATGATCTACATGTGTATTTGAAGAAGAAGCAAATACATCCCACCCCTACCTTCATCCGAGGTGGTTTTTGCCTCATGAAATGAGCATCATGGTCACTTTCCTTTCTGAGGAGCTTTAGATTTGCACTCCATTTGTAGTGTCCTTCCTTTCCACATTTCCAACATACCTTTACAAACTTTCTAGGAGATTTAGATCCTCCCCTCTGGGTCTGGATCTCCCACTTGAAACCTTATTCTTGTTGCATTTTTGGGACCTTCCTCATCTGAGATAAGGCATCTCCATTCTAGCCTCCATATTTCTCTGTCTCATTTCCTCCGACAACAAAGTTTGAGATAATCATCACCAAAACCAAGGTAGTTTTATTCCTACCTATTGCAATAACTATTTGTCCACAGTGCAGTAGAGAACCTAGATAAAATGATGCACTTATCTTCATCGATATTTTAATATTAACGGATGACAATGGAAAACACCACAATATTGAAGGCGTTCATATGCTGCATGCGGAGTCTCCATCCTTCATCTGGGATTTATATAGCTTTTTCCCATGAGAACAACTTTAATTCACTAGAGACTTAGATTGGTACAAAGTCCCAATTTTCCCACAATTCCTCGTCGTAGCTTCCCCGGATACATTCAACAATCTTGAATGTGAGACACTGGCCATATTGCTCTTAGCCTTCTAATCAGTTTCTTCTGATCTTCATTTGACATTGTAATGATTTGTTCTAGTACTGGATCTACCACAATCAACGATCTTTATCCACTAGTAGATCCTCCATCTCTTGAGCTTCCACAACTCAAAAATTTTACCATTAAATTCACCGATCTCTATCTTTCTTGCTCACCATCTTCTTTCCACGAGCGAGAATCGATCTGCCGGATCTCCCCACTGAACAAGGTCTACCTCGTGAGCAAAAAACCCTCGGCGACAAGGAATCCCTTTGAAGCCAAAATAGCCTCGATACCAAATGTAATTTTTAACCACAGTGAGAAATTATCTACACATGAATTTTATAACGAAGAAAATAAACAATAGTGAGAGCATAAAACATAAAACGAGATAAACACAAAGATTTTCCCCTGGATCAGAAATTAGGATGACCAAGTTGATTTTTCATTCTATTACTTTGGTGTTGCAACACATATATATATACATCTTGAAACGCACATAAACCCCCAATCCATTAACCCTAGATTAGAACATAATTGTAGTTCCCTTGTTGGATCTACAAAATACCGGGGAACCGAAAACCATTGTACCCCAAACCATGTGCAAAATACCATGCACACAAAGCATGAGTGTAGATTAGTTGTGGAAAGAATATAACACATACCCAACACCAAATGCTAAGCATCTACATCTTTTTTTTGGATCCTTTCGGTGGTTGGTGCCTCTATTTACCCAGCCTTTATTGCGGCTTCCACGTCTCTCCACGGTTCACTATGAGAATAATGAGAGATATCAACATCCTACCTCTTGAAACCCTAAGAATTTACCACTTATCATCCCAACCAAGAGATTTATGCACTGATAAAAAAAAAAAAGAGCGGTGAAGCCATTACACAGTGAAGAAATGGGAACTCCCTCGACGTCAAGTTAGAGGAAGTAGAGAGAAGGAGAATGTTTTTGAGAAACAAATCTTAGAGGACATAATGAACACTCAGTAGATATGATGAGATGAATCAAAAGTGAAATTTTAAACTTGGTGGATTCATTAGATGTGAATGTTAGATTCCCTTGAATATCAGATGTCAAGATTTAAAAAGGAAAAAAAAAAACCTTGCAAACAACGAAAACACTCTTAATGACTGATTCTATGTGAATGTTTTAAACATTGAGATATAAGTATCATAAAAATAAAATTTTATTCTATATCTTTATTTATGCAATATATAGATATAGGATTTTAACGAGTGACTTTTAGAAAAATATTTTTCCTTGTAAATTGCAAATTTTTTCGCTTTTATGTTTTTTGATTTGAGATCTAAATTTATTTCCAAAAATTATTAGACATATTTAGGTATGAATGTTTTTAACATATTATAATTATAATTTAATATATATGTATTAAAACAGAATTTATTCTAGAATATAAGAATTATAATTGTGTTTTTGTGTAGTAAATTTGAATTTACAGGCTCACATCTTCATCGTGCTCAGTACAGGACCAAGATGGGATGTGATTCGTATTTATGACCTGAACATGCCCCTTAGCGGTGTCTAAATTATCACTCCCTGTAGATATTTAATTAAAGTGAGCCAGCATACTCATTAAAGGAATTACTGTATACTGATATTCTCATGGATTAAACTAATAGATTTTCAAGATCTAGTTTCTATGGGGAACATATAAGACAAAGACAGATTCTATTGAAAGTGTTCAAGACAATATTGTCCCAAACCTCCATGGAAAGGAATACATATGGAAGTAGCCATATTATGAGTCTTACATTTACGTAATGATGCTAGGAGAGGATGGGAACACCCATAATTAGTGAAAAGGGATATGTCCATGACAACACACCACACATGACTTCAGGAGAGATAGTGTAGAGATCAAACCCATTAATTATTCAGAGGGAAGGCAGTATCTGTCCCAAAGACATTGATTCCATGGTTCAGAGGTGACTCCATTATGGAAACAATGGATTCTAAGTTGTCCCAAAACCAAGGACAATTTGGTTGTAGATCTAGGATCATGAAGGTGGAAGTTGCATAACCAAATGGAGTGGGATATACAAGGCTAGATTTTTGCTGGCGAAGGGGTTTCTCAGTGCAACAGAGATTACAAGGATACCTTTTGCTCTAGTATAAAGGTACTCTTCACTAGATCTATTCTTGCACTTTAATAGCGTGATGAGTATGGAATATACATCTCATGCATGTAAAGACAACATTCCTCAATGGATTGATTAAGGAAGAGGTGTACATATATTGTCGGAAGGATTTGAGACCTTCGATAGAATCACATGTGTGCATACTCAAGTTTATGTTGTATGGAGTGAAACAAAGCACCTACATGCTTGGTACATGAAGATCGAAAAACTATTTCTATCGGATTGGGCTTACCAAAAGCGAAGATGCATCTTTACCATATTGTGGTTGAAGGTGAAAATTTTTATCGTAATATTATATAATGGTTAAAACTTCTGAAACTTGTATAGTTTCTCAAAAGGCGTGAATTTTTGATTGAAAATTCAACCATCTTTAGGGAAAGAAATAGCCTGATGATAGAATAGTGCTTGACCATAAAATATATAGGGAATGGAAAAATTAGTCGTTAGAGAATTGGAGATGAAAGGGAACGTTGAGACATTTGACTAGAAAAAGAAACAAATTATTATTGAGATATTTGGAGGATTTTATAAAGAATTAAATAAATAGATTTTTCTTAAAAACTATTTGTACATAATTCGATAAAAGAGGTGACAATGGAATTAACCTTTGGAATTAATTAATTTTATATAAATGTTGAATAAAAAAAGAATTAAACCGAGTTAGAAAAAAATGAAAATGTTTGACTAAATTAAATAACTGAAATAAAACATTCACTAAAATATTTTATATTTATAGAATCATTGATTATTAGTTAACTAAGGTAAGAAGAATAGAAATAAATAGTATCAAATTAAAATTAGAATAAAAATAAAACTTTAGAATTAAAAATTATCATTAATCTTTGATAAAAGTTCAAAAAAGGGAGGTAAACAATAAAATGAGAATTATAATATATGTATTAACAAAGGGTTTTGTTAATCATAGCAGTAATCTCTAAAGTAAGATCAAAGCAGGAATATATTAAATTTTTGATGTAAAGTAAGTTAATCTAAAATTTTTTGATGTAGAGTTTATTGAAAAGTAAACATTTTTAATCTGATAAAGGAAATCAATAGAATTTAGATTATTGAAAAAGGGGAAGGATTTTTCATTAGGAAAATAGTGAAAACAAAAAAATATAGAAATATAGAAATATATAATATAAAAATATTGAATTAAGGGAAGAATCTCTCTAAGGTAATGTGGGAAGGAATATTGTTAAGGGGAAGGGAAACGATTAGGGACAGTTGTATTTTGACTTATAAGAACCCATGCTTAAAGTAATAAGAAATAGGTGGTGGGTTACGAGGAGTAGTCAAATGATAACCATCATTATGATTAAAAATATTATAGATGCTTTTTGATTATGAGGGCTTTCATAATCCGGTTGGTGTGAAATGCAGTGGTTTACGATTTTTGGTCTCAGTCAAAACAAATATGTGTAGAATGGGAATGTTCAACAACTGCGGGATTTTGAAATGCAGGGAATGGGATATCACCCAGGTGTCTTTAGTCGGGCTTTAAGGACCTTCTCTCTTTGTGCCATGAGATCTCTTGTAGGATAAGGAGATTTTTAGATCCAGACATGTGTCATAGGGTCATGTTTATCCTTGGTTGTTCTAAAAGAGGGTAGTTGGCGATTTTATTGGGTTTGAGAAAGGTTTTTTGTGTTATTTTTAAGAAAGTGATCTTACAATTGATTCCATAACTACTTTGAATTTAATAAAGGGTAACTTTTGCTAAGGGAGGCATACGTAGTTTTTAGGGTAGGGATGGAGTGTTTCGAGAATGGAAGGCTTTTCTCTCATATGAGTGTTTGAGTGACCATTAGACTTAAGAGCTTTATTGAGATGTGTATTTCCTTTGGGAATGATTGGGATGAGTAGATTTGAATGTGTAGAGTGATTTGAAGCGTTTTAAGAATGACATATTTATGAGGATTATGGTTGTAATAATTAGCATATTGATACCTATCAGTGGGTCTTCTTTCAAAATATTTGGTGGGTAAGGGATCCATGAGAAAGGCCTGAGACAGAGGACATCTATGAATGGAAGGGATAAGTACTCTTCAAGATCCATACTGACCTCGAGGTGAGGGAAAATTTTATTGAGATGAGAGAGGAATTCCACAGAGAAGTATGTTGGGTAGTTTTATGTGGTAACATTTTCTACAACCCAAATGAATTTTGGCATGTTATAAATTCGAGAGAGGTCGAGTTTCTGAAATATTCATGAGAGTCAAGATTCGATTTATGACATCAAAGACAGTCTATGTTGAAGTGAATAAGTTTTTTAAATTGACTTGAATTGAATATGGGGCTACTTGAATAGTTTGATTATAAACTTGGTTAGTTTGATCACAAAGTCGACTAGGTTCATTAGATGTATTATTGTTTAAATGAAGTAATTTCACTCAAGAAAAGGTTTAGTTTTTCACCAGTGTGTGTAGGTAAATATTGTGTCTCTTTTCAGTATTTATGATATGTACTGTCATTGTAGCTTTTATGTTTAATATATAAAGTGTAATTTCTCTAATGATAAACATGAACTTGTTGAAATAAGATCTTACATCATTTTAAGTAATTATTAGTATTTTTATCAACTGTACTTGAAAAATCAATAGAGGTGATGTAGATATTTATAATTTGAGTTGATTGTATATGAAACAAATGTTTTCAATGATTCAAATTGAATTTATCAACTAATTTTGAACCAAATTCCTTTGGAATAATATACTTCTTCATGATAAATATGATGGTCTTATTAATAATGCGACATGGAAGTTGGTGGATGCTATATTTCTCAACTAAACCAATTGGATGCAAGTGGGTCTACAAGAAAAGGTATAAAAATATATAGGGCTCACTTTGACAAGCACAAAATCAAGGCTCATGGAAAAAATATTTTTATACAAAGAAGGCATTAGATTATGATGAGACTTGTTCCTTCGATACCTCGAGTACATCATCCACATTCTCTTTTCCTTAACACTCAAAAAGTGCATGGAAATTTCGTAAAGTGGATGTGAAGACTACTTTCATGAAAGGATACTTGATAGAGGAAATTATTTTTCATCAGCTTTCTGTAAAGTACTATGTTATAATAAATGTATACATTCTACTCCAAAAGCTAACTTTCAAAATCCAAATTTCCCCACAAGATTTTTAACAAAAAATCATCAAAAATCCTTTAGAAAGTATGTTTCAATCTATTCTTGAAAACTTCCAACAAAATTTTGTAAAGAAAAGCTTTCCAAATAGTAACATGGTAAATAATCCAAAGACTATGCTTTCTAACTAGTTATGTTGACAAGAGAAGATTGGGATCATTGTATAATTCACAAAGTCTCCCAACAAAATTTGATCTCTTGTAAGAAATTTTTTATGTATTGACTCGATGATATTAGGCAAAAATTGATAGGTATTCAATAATCTCAAAAATTATAGTGTCAAGGTTGCAATCCCTTTCCAAAAATTTTACTCTTTTCCAAAGTCTCCAACCTAGTAGAAGATTTTTGAAATAATTCCATATGTCTTCTAAGATGGTTCCATAGGTCGATGGGATGTCCTCCACAATCCGTAGAACATGCACAAGGTTCAAGTCCAATATATTTTCAATGTATATAAATCCATATGTTTCATGAGGTCAGAGGATTGCATTTTTCGAGAACTATAAAATTTAGTGTCTCTAAAGCTACAAGAAGATCCGAATCAAATGTGCCACCATAGGTCTCCACAAGTCCCACATATATGAGCTCTCACTTATTTGACACAACTCTAATGATAACATGTCCCAAATATAAGCCTATGTTTACAAGCTTTAGATTAGGTCTTAACTTCTTATAAACTACAGGACCATGGTTTACACAATGAGTATAGATCAAGACCTGCACAAATATTCACCAAATTTCATCCTTTCTATATCCTCTTCTTCATATATGAGTCCAATATGTATTTATAGGTGTTTTTCATGAAAGGAAATTTGATGTACTATTAAGCCAAACTTTGTATTAAAGATGAGTATGGATTGTTTATTTTATGTGGAATAATGAGAAGGAATAGCCTTGCACAAGACATTTCTTCAAGAACAAAATGGTAAAGTAAAAAAACATAAGTATACCCACTAATGAATTGTGTTCTCTTTAGTTTACATAATTTATAGACTCATAGTCATGGTTGCAGCAACACGATAAATCATATACTTCAAGCAGTTTCTCCCTTACATAGCTTCTGAGAGACTCTGTATACATTATGAAAAGGATAAAGACCATATAGAACAATTCTCTTCACTCATATGTATAGTGACTTTTCCTTTGCAAGCACCAAGAGGCACCAATTTTAAACATCCATTTCAAGGATTATTAGACTCCAATAGTTTATTAGGTACGTCATCAATAGGAATTCACAAATAGGTCTCAGAATTAAAACTACAAAACTAACCAGGTAAACAATCCACAAAAGTTACAAAAAAAATCACACCGATTCTCCACAACTTGCAATCCAAATTTCTAATCTACTTTAGCTTCATCATGTTTATTTGTGTTTCCTATGTGCGAGACCTAATTCAATTCCATGTGTATAATATAATTGTATAATAGAATTTCGTAGTTCTTCGAAGCCTTTCCAATCAACTCAGTGGAGATAAAACGTGAATTAGAAATGAAAGTATTTAGGTATATCAAATCATAAAATAGATCGCTTTTTCCATTTTTACCATGAAAAACTTATGATTATACCACTAATTGCTTTAGGTTTTGATACATAGGGATTTCTTTCTAGAATCTAGGTTTATCACGCATCATATAATTTTTTATTTAGAGTAATGTAGCTTGCTTCTACTATGCTTCGTCAACAATGTTTCTCATCGACATCAATGATAACTTTATCCAACACATATTTAGATATCATGAATTTGATGATTGTAAATGCCCAAATATTGAATGGAGATCCATATATTTTATGAATACATAAAATATCCCTTTTAAAGCACAATATCTCTCAATCATGAAAGTTCCAACCACCACATAATACTTTAATTCTGTTCATTATAGTGAAGGTTGGAAAGATGAGAACCATAGGGTATCAATCGACACACCATGAGAGCTTTTGATTTAGTAGTTATGTGGTCATTGCTTGATAATTTATATTTTATCCCTTTCTGAAATACATAATGTAATTGTGAGACATGTTATTCATGTAGTTTTTCATTGATTATTAGCCCTTGAAATAATTATTATGAGACACATTCTTAATGTATCATTTAAAAGAGAAAATTTCAAAATTTGAAATTTTTGAATTTTTGATCAATTCATCAATTCGTCCCGAGTGAAGAGACAACCCATTTGATAGAATATACCACTATATATTGAGAAATATACCTCATCATGCAAGGTACATTAGACCTCGACACACAAGAAAATATAATTTCTTTGAATATAAGATAAGGAGACAGAAGAACAAAGGACAAAGTAGGATATAATTCATCTCTAACTTCTACCTCTCTAGACCTCATACTTGTGAATTTAGCTTTTTGTGCGCTTTTGAGTAACATTCTAGATATGCTTAAAAATTTGGGTATCTTGAAATTATAGGGAGGTAGAAGTTTATGGGAATATTTCTGGGAGATCAAAAATTTGAACATCATAGGAGGTGTTAATTTTCAAGGGTAATTTTGACTACTTGAATTGAATAGAGGGACTACTTGAACATGTTTGATCATAATTTATTACGTTAGCTTGACCTCATAATTTGACTTGATTTCATTAGATGTATATCTTGCCGAAATGAATAATTTCACCGAGAAAACTATTGTTAGTTTCAAAAGGTTTTTTTGAGGGTAAATATTGTGTTCTATTTGTGCATTGTGATATATACTATCATTGTGGTTATATGGTTGAATATATAAATTGTAATTATTAATGATAAACATGAATTTAAAAATAAGATATACCTCATTTGAAGTAATTATTAGTATTTCAAAAATTTGTTATCGTATCAATCGTACTTGAAAATCAATAGAGGTTATGTAGATATCTATAATTTAGCTGATGTATATGAAAAATGTTTCAAATGATTTAAAATTGAATTTCTCAACTATTTTTGAACCAACTTCCTTAATAAGACACTTAATATAATTATGGTGGTCTTATAATAATGGTACATGGAAGTTGGTGGATTCTCTATTTGTAACTAAACCAATTATATGCAAGTGTGTCTACAACAAAAGGTACAAATTCTCTGCATTCTTGAGCAAGCACAAAAGAAAGGTGGATGGAGAAATTATTTTCATAGAAGAAGGCATTGATTATGATTAGGCTTGTTCTCCCACAACAATGTAAGCCATCATCCATATTCTATTTTTCATGTAATGGTGAATATTGTAGGAATTTACGAGGTAAAGTGCAGTAGATGAATAACCAAAGGTCACCACTCACAAACGGATCACAAATCGGTACATTAGTATAATCACGTCGTTAAAACCATGAAAGAGGAAATAGTCCATGCCACTGACCAATGCGGCCACTTCAGAATTTATTAATATAAAAGAAAAGTTAAATATGTTTCTCTCATAAATGTGGATTTACCCCGAGAAAAATGGCCGTCCATGCTCTTTAAATAGATCATGGACCAACCATGTGTTAAGCCACGGATACGAGTACGTTAATACCATGAGTGAGAGATAACCATCGAATCACCTGAAATCATCATGATCAGTTATAAGTTACAAATGTACATGGTAAAGAAACACACTTTTACCTAACTCTACAACAAACTAAGTTATTATTAAATATTTCCTATGTATCGGAATATCCTAACATCCCCCCTTAAGAACAACTTGGGATAGGATTGAAGGATTAAAAAGGAGACACAAAGGAGCCTGCTTCTATGTGAAATATCCTAACATCCCCCTTAAGAAAAAATTGGAATAGGATTGGAAGGATTTACAAAAGTGACATAATAGGAGAAGGAATGAGGCATTAGAGCCTATCCCCCTAATGGAAACTTTCCTAAACTCCAAGCATGCATCAAAGTTTGGTAAACTTCGCTTCATAATAGCCTTCATAAAGATATTGGCTACTTGATCATTAGTCGAACAATCTTTGCCACTTCAAGAACACGATCATGAATGAGATTTCTGATGAAGTTTATGTGGACTTCGATGTGTTTCATATGCTGATGCTGAAGCTGGATCTTTACATAGGCGGAATGGCACTCTGATTATCACACCAAAGTGTAGTTGGATACTCTTGATGAAGATAAATTCGAACGAGAATCGACGAAGCCACGTGGATTCCTGTTGGCTTGTGCACCTGTCCTCTTAACCTGTAAATAAAGGGAGATGGAATTTTGTTTCTTACAAGACCAAATATGGAGTCCTGAACCAGAGTGAATACATATCCCACAATAGAATTTCGATCATCAGGGTAACCAGCCCAATCGAATCGATGAAACCAATCAACAAGGAGATGATCTTTTAGCACTATAATCAATCAGGAAATGAGCTGTACCTTGAATATATCCAAAGTATTCTTTTATCTTCTTTCCTATGAGCTTTCATGAGGTTGGTGCATAAACGGAGTGACTAGACCAATGGAAAGGAAATTTCGGGATGGGTATCGGTTGGATACAAAAGTTTATAACAAGTTGACGATTATAAGGTAGCATCAACTTCAGCGGTAGTCTGCAGTTGAATGGCTTGACTCCGAATGAAATGGAGAAGGCTGAGCTTATATTCTTCCATGTGAAAGTGGTGTAGAAGATCACGAGGAGCATACTTGGACTAAGGGTAATGCCTTCCTTGGATTGCAAGACTTGGGGCTAGGAAATAATGCAAGTGTCTGAGTCTGTTATTTAAAAATTATTTTTGAGGATATACTTCACATAGTTTTATATGGTTGGATCACTACCGGTAGGATAAGATCATCAACATAAAGAACAAGCATGGTGGAAGGAATTACCCACCTTCTTGGTGTACACGGTGTTGTCCAGAATGACACCTAGAAAAACCATTATCTAAGGAAATCTATCCATTTTGGCATACGACTTTGAGGAGCTTGTTTGAGACCATGAGGGCTTCCTAAGGTGAAAAACAAGGCTCTAGTCCCTTTTGGATAAAGCCGGGGGGTTGTTCCATGTAGATTTCTTTCATGCAAATATCCATGTAAGAATGTGGATTTAACATCCATCGATGGACTTCCCATTTAAGGTAGCAAGGGAAAGAAAAAGGCGGATAGAATTCATTTTTGGCAACAAGGGAGAAGGTTTTAGTATCGTCAATGCCTTCAACTTGTGAAAAAACTTAGCGACAAGACGAGCTTTGTAATACATCCACTTTTCCATCTTGGTTCAAATTTTTTTTTGTAGACCATGTTTGCATCGACAAGTTTTATTCCTTTTGGAAGAGGAACAAGATCCCAAGTGTTTTTTTCCAATAAGGGAACGATTCTCTTCATTCATGGATTCATCTCAAGCTGGATAACCGGAAGTTTCTTCAAAGGTTTACGGATCAATTTTTTTCTCAATTTGAGAGCTAATAAGGAAAGAGGCTCTTTTGAAATGAGAACATGTACGTCATCGATCAGCGGGGTCATCCACAGAGGGCACCAACTTTTGCATCATGAGTAGAATGGACCCATCTTGGAAGTGATGGAGTATAAGGAAGATTTCACGAGTTTGGAGGATTTTTTCATCACGTTGTCATCACTATAAGTAGAGGAATGCTATGACAAAAAATAGAAGAGAGAGAGAGAGGTGGCACATATATGCGGAGAATCGGGCTCGCGGGCCAAATATGGCACACCAGATGAACTAGGCTCATAGGGTGATATATTTTCATCGAACTTTACATCTCTTCTAATGATTATATTTTATCTATTTGGGTGGAAGAAGTCTATATCATTGACATCTTAGAATATCCAAAAAATACATTTTTCACTCATAGGTTCTAAGGCTTGTGTTTCGCATACGGAATATGGGCCCAAGCATCACTTCCAAAAACACGAAAGTGACTTTAATACGAGTTTGATTGAGCTCCGATCTTCTTCTGGAGTTTTATTCTTTAAAAACCTTAGTAGGAGTACGTTTTCTACGATTTACCTGATTCAAACCCAAGTTGCCCAAAAATTGAGACCAAGTCCTTTAGATTGAAGCATACAATTAGCCATTTTATTTTAGGTGTGATTCTTCCTTTCAGCTACACCATTTTGTTATGGAGTATATGGAACTATATGTTGCAATTGAATTCCATGCTTAGTGCGAAGTTGACAAATTTGTTGTTAACATATTCTTTGCCATTATACATTATTATTATTATTATTATTATTATTATTATTATTATTATTATGGGAGGTGTGTGTGCCTTTCTGCCTGTGAGCAAAAAAATGAAATGCAAAGCCTTATGGTAGAATGTGGTCTCCGGTTAACCTTGCGACTATCATTTTTTTCACTTATTTACGATTTCACGAGATCGCACAAAGAGCACGGGAAAGAGCATAAGTAGCAAAAATCCCTTTTTCCTATTTACGATTTCTTGAGATTACACATGGTGCACAAAAAAATAGCATACACGAAAGAGGGTATAGATCGGCAAATAAATAAAACTAGTACATGAAAAGGAACCAGAAATAAGCAGAAATATTAACAAATATATGACAAAATAGATGCTTTATACCTCTAGATCTAAAAAGCTGACCTGCTTAGGCAACCGAAACCTTTTAGCACGAAGCGAAAGGTGTTCCTCAACTATGACAGAGGCCTACGAGACACATTCGAGTAGTTCTCCAAGCCTAAAAATGTTCAAAATAGTAGATCTACAAAATATCATTCGCATGCGAAGTCAGGCAACGTATTTTGATCGACAACGGATGCGGCCCTCAAAATGGCTACGTACCATTTAGGAATTTACACGATGGGATTCCATAGATCGAAACCAAAGGTCAAGTTTTGCTCACAAATAGATAAGAAATCAGAAATCGGTACACCATTATAATCATGTGGTTAAAACCCTCAAAGAGGAAACGATCCACGCCCTAAGCCAACGCGGCCACTTCAAGGAATTTATTAATATAAAATAAAAGTTACATATGTTTCTCATAAACGGTTGAGAAAAATGACCTAAATGCTCTTTAAATAGAGATCATGGGCCAATCGGGCGGTAAGCCACGGATCAAGTGTCGTTAATACCGAGGTGAGAGATAACCATCGATCATTACAAATCTTGTTGGATTATAAGTTACAATCAAATTTTAAGGGATACTTTGAAGGGTATACTTTCATCCAACCATTGCATAATGAAAACATGAAAAAATATTTGTACTTCATTGGATAAGATTAAACTAAGTACACATTTCAAATGACAATGTAAAGCTTTATCCTCAAGGTCACAATCAATACTTTTGTTTTACTCATGTAAGAGTTGATTTATTTTGTGTATCATTATGACGACTAAGCACTCCATCTTAGATAGATATCTAATGAGTAACACTTTTGTAATTCTAGTACCACTCTTGCAATGTTAACTACATTAGACAAAGAGCTAACCTAATAAGAAATTCCAAAAAGTAATCAATATTTAAGTACACTAAAAATCATGATTATAAATACCCATATTAGGAAATATGAGAATCTATTACATACTAAATAGAAAGAGAAATATTATTTAAATGTCAATTCACAACCCTAGAATTCATGAGGGCATTCTAAATGAACATTAGATAATGATAATAAACAAAACAACATCGCCTTATTGCTATATTTCCAGTATAATAATTTTATTTATGAAAATATAATAAGCTAGCAAACTAGAACTACAAAGTTCAAACTAATATTCTACTTGGTTCGGCTATTATTCAAGTTAATTTGTTTAAGTTGAGAAAAGCTTGTCTTGGACCAGCATAAGCGGCATGCATGTTGGACATGAATGCTTACGGTAAAACCATAACAAAATGCACTTTGCATGATATTTATGTTTACATGGTAATTGTTGTCAGCTTGTGGAAAACGTTTCGAGACGGATAGGAGCCCAGATTTTACATCCTCAATTTAATTTTCTTGAAACTTAATATAACTAAGGGAAATGCATCAGTGTTTCCACGAACACTTCTATCTACCCACACTTCCTCCTCTTCTATTTCATCTTCTTCTAAGTCATACGTAAAAACTACTATACGATCATATGAAGAATTAATACCACGTGAATTACGAATTCCAAATAATTTGAATTCTAACGAAATAAAGAGTTCATCGATGTTGTGTGGGAGAAATTCCTCTATATGTTGAGTACGATTACATTCTCCGCCAACTTTAAGCGTTACCATAAGTCTTCATCACTCTCCTCATTTTTAGGTATCTTCATTACGCACTCTCCTACGATCTATGCTCTCTTCCAACCACTCTTCGTCCAACTCCGATATTAAAATGAGTTATCTTGGGCATGTGATATTGATAAGCCATGGTATTGGCCCATGATATTGTAATAAATCCATTTAGTTAATATTTATTACTAATCAGTGTTATATTGTAAATATGAAACTTTGATGTGCTTATTGATTAAATTTAAATATAGTTAGCAAAATATTTTAATTTATAGGTAAAATTGATTTTAATTATATATATATCGCAAGGATACCTTAACAATGCACTTTTTAATGTGATATGTATACTATGATTAATAAAAAAAAATTACAATAAAAAAAAATAATAATTTAAAAAAATGTTTATGTTTAATCATTATTTTCTAGTTTTTAATATGAATGTCAACACTATACTAAGTTGTAGATCCCATCCTTCAATGCAATAAATTTCTTGTGAGATAAATTTCTTATAAGTTATTAAATGTATCAGATGATGAGTGCTTTTTTCTTATGTAGCTTACCCCCTGAAGTGGTGGATCATTAGTCAATGGATTACTACAATGAATCATTTGTATAACTACATTCATAGATAGCAACTATAATAGAGAACATCCTTGTTAATTAATGAATACATTATAATAAATTGTTATCAAATAAAGTGCTAAAGAACAAGTTACTTTAATTGCAGCTACAACATAACCTATGGACATAAATTACTTATATTGTTTTGTATTCTTCTTTTCCTATGTAATATGCTTTCACACAAACTCTCATTTTCTTTGATAAGTTTCCACAATTATAATATCCTAGGATAGATGCCAAAATATGTGCATAACTTTGTTGTTCTTGGAAGGCCTCACATTCTAAAATGAAATTCTTTATAAATTTATCTTTTCCGTAATATAGTACATCATCTCCTCCATACATTTCTTTTTGACTTTTTCGCACCATGTCACAATAGAGTTGTTGATGCAAATTAGTCCTTATTGAGAAATAACACACCTGGGCTTCCAAGAAATATTTGACCCTATATGTCCTTTTTGATGATGATTATGATTAGATTAAACTCCTTCAATATAATACTTTTTCTTTCTCAGCCATCCTCCTGCTAGTACTATATCCGGGAACTTATCGATAAACAAAAGCTTTTATCTCTTTACTTTTTTCGGGATACATCTCAATAAAATGCCCCATTTTCTAATCCATTTGTTACTTTTCGAATCCAAGTTCCTTTCTTGTACTCATAATATTTCATTAAACACAACCTTGAGGGCCATCTATAGTATCTTCCATTTTCTCTATTTTTTCTCAAAATACCTTTTAGTGACTTGCACTACATAGCTATTATCGTAATAGGAGTACAGCGCATGTTTCACTACAAAATATAGCATAAGGAACTACACTTTTAATTTTGAGCTTTTTTTTACATCAAACATCACTTTTGAATTTCTTTCAATTTGTTTCCACTGCATGTCTGATATACTCGTTGGACACCCGCTTACAAGCGTACTCGTAGAGCAATCACGTAATTATTAAAAATCCAAAAAGAGTGAGAGGTTATAAGTCGAGATAACTCTCCCTATCTACACTTATTTTTGAAAAAGAATATACAGTTTTCAAACCCCCCAAAAGTTATTTTCTTTCTCACATCCATCCCATCTTAGATTTCTGCTGAGTCAATTCCCAAAGGTATTTTTAATCCGCAACTTCTTCCGTACGTTTCCTTCAAAGTGCAACTTATGCTCATCGGGGTATAGCATAGGAGACCACTACTCTGGTTTCCATCGAAAGTAATTTTGATCCTTTTCTGCAAACAAAGAGAATATTTAGAAATTTGGAAATATAGTCATCCGTATATAAAAGAAGCTTTATAACAAAATTTCTGAATGGATACTGTCACCCCCTGAAAAATTCATAGCCACTCTTCAATCTTGTCGATATATAAACCTAAGAGGGTAGGAGACAATTGGAAACCCTGTTTGATGATCCATGTGGATATTATGGCCACCCACCTATTCCATTTGGACCCACACCATTAGTTCTTTTAGATTTTTAGTTTCAACACAACTTACTATTGCGTTTTTCACATTATGAACTTCCTAATCCTCATGTTGAGGCCCTAATCATCCAGGTGTATATTGGTGGCTACCCACCTATTCCATTTGAACCCACACCATCAGTTCTTTTCAGTTTTTCATTTTTCAAAGACACAACTTACTATTTTTAGCAGCTTTCGAGTTCGTGAAACTTCTCGGGAGCCATTTGAGGTCAGTAAACAATATTTTTTGGGGAAATACAGAGAGAAACATTGGTCTCACTCCAATCAAAATTTGTATTCCTCAAATTGATATTTTCTAACGAGTATTGAGCGCATCAAATAAAGGATTGTATGCCAAAGTTACGTCCCCGGGAAGATTGATGTACCATTTTACCCAAAATGTGGCCCATAGTTTTGTGTACTTTTATCTCCTGGGGATAGGTTTTTTGGATGTTTAGGGATGTTCTATTGTTTCTCAACAATAAATAGGTCTTCGAGCCTCATTCTATACCAGTACTCAAAGGCCCTATAGCTGCCACATCTCTTCTCAAAAAGATAAACTACCAAAGGCTAGCTAGTTTATTTCATTATGTCGAGAAGCATATTTCAGACTATTTGTTATTAATATGAAATGTGGGTTTTATTTCCATTGCATCTCATACTGTTTATGTCTATTTCTATATTTTATTGAATTCCTTGCATAAATCTAGATCAAAGGGGTACCATAGCAGTATGGTCTTTCTTTTTATTTTTCTTTGCATGTCCCCAACACAAGCTCTGGTATAAGGAGTTAGGGTCTCGATCATAGTTGAACCCTTGCAAGATTAGCCTCAAACCTCGAAGACCTCCCATGGTGAATGAAAAGAAAGATGATGGAGTAGGAGATCCTATAAAAATATTTCTAGAGGAGGCCCTGCGAGACAGAGGAATGCAAGGATGGATAAACTTGCCCGTATCCTTCAACAATACCTAAAGCGACATATCTACATCCTACAACCACTCTAGAGGTGCTATCCTTTTTAAGGTATAGGTCAACTTTCAACATTCATGTATTTGAAGGCCGTGATAGATGTAGACGTCATAGATAGATGGTTGAATTTTCTCAAGGGTATTTCTATCCATGATTTCTCATCAACCAAGAAAAATATTATTTTTTACACTCCTCAAAGCCACCCCCCATGTCAAAGAGTCATGGGAAACAAACTCATGAGCAAAAGGGACGAGTGGAACCCTCTTTTGTTCTCGCCACACCCACTTGGAATTCATTCTGAGATGACATCAAGGAGCAATATTACCCCTTGGGGAGCTATGAAGATAGGTACATCCAATGGACCATGTTGCGGCAGCAAAGGGATCAAGATGTGCATGAACTGATGAATTTGTTCCATACCCTATGCACAAAGTTGGGTATTAAATATTCAGAGAGACATTTGGTGCTCAATTACTGCAACTATCTACATAGACACATTTAGGAGGAAATGGAGTTCCTAGACATTACTCGCTTGGCATGACATATCTCTATGCCGCCAAGATTGAGCAGAAATTTTAGCAGAAATAGCAAGACTTTCGATCCGTAAATATGAAGCGGGGAAAGGCGCCCTCAAAACCACGTAACAGGGGGAAAAGCCAAAGAGGGCAGCAACACAAAAACAACAAAAAAACCCTAAAAGAAGGACACACTGAATGTGGTGTGAGTTTTCATAAAGAACCTCCACTCACAAGACAAATGAGTGTCGGGCCAAATAGCCATGATGGTCAAACTGAAAGGCACCCGAAATCGGATGCATGTTTCTGATCCCAAGCCAGTAACCAAACAAGGGAGATGACAAAGTGAATAAAATCATTGATATGCACCCCAGTGCCATTTTTTTGCCACCACCAAGCTCCAAAAGGGAGGATCCCGAGGATCGAGAGGAGGGGGAGTGCCTCTCTCCATTCCGAGATGGGGTGAAAGGGGTTTTCCACCTGAAATTCCTCATTGATAGTGCAAGCCAAAAGATCGTCATTTCAGCAGAGTTCATGAAGCACCCTCGACCCCATCGACAATAACACACCTCGTAGCTGTATACCATCGTGGCTTAAACTAGGAGAGATCTCTCGCGTCCCGCCACAATAGTCGCCTTTCAGTACATCATCAAGCCATTCGATAGATGAGGTATTGTGTGATGTTGCTCCTCTTAATGTAGCCGATGTATTATTGGGCCAACCATACTTGTGGAGGTGACATGATGTGTATGAGTTTAGGCCCTATTCTATATTTATTACTTTTGGGAAATAAATTATACCCTAATACTCGTAGGTAGTACCCCCTCTGCCATCTCTTTGACTATTGCAAAAAAATGCAATAAAGATTGATTTCCAAACCATGAAATTTATTTTCCTTACAACTCGCTCTATAAAGGGAAGAGGAATATTGTGGCCATAACCCTTGAAATAGGGCTCCCCGCATGGCTATAGCATATGGACAAAGTCATGGAGGAAGACGAGGACATTTTCTCCTTACCAATAAATGTTCCTCATACACTATCATGACAAACACTCCATTGATCATGATCCCTGCATCGCCGCCTAATGTTTCCATACTACTCAAGTGACTACACAAACATAATCCACACATGTATTTTCCGAGGTAACCAAATTTTATTGAACATATCCAACACATCTCGCCAACTCGTCCGCCAGCACGTCCACAACATCCTCGACAAATCCGATACCAAGTTCAATATAACTTTCCTCTCATGGAGGAACATAACACAATGGGGACCATTTCTTGCTAAAGGAGAGGAATGATCTAGGTGGATATTGGTGGCCACCCACCTATTCCATTTGGACCCACAACATTAGTTCTTTCTATTTTTCAGGTTCAGCACAATTTACTATTTTTAGCAATTTTTTTCGAGTCATAAACTTTCGAGTTGTTTTTGAGGAACTAATGATCCAGGTGGATATTGGTGGCCTCAAACATATTCCATTTGAACCCCACCATTATTTATTCCATTTTTTTCATGTTTCAAGATCAACTTACTATTTTTAGCAGCTTTTTCGAGTCCTGAACTTCCCGAGCCGTTTTGAGGCCCTAAAGGAATTTTTTTTTGAAAATTGGGAGAAGCATGGGTCTATGAATTACTCACTCAAATGTTTGTAGTCCTTAGGTAGATATTTCTAATGAGGTATTGAGCAGCATCTAACGGAGATCGTATGCCAAAGTTACGTCCCTTGAAGATTGATGTACCAATTACCCAAACGACGCCCATAGCTTTTGCAATTCATCTCCTAGGGTTAGGTTTTTTGGATGTTTGTGGTTTTCTATTGTTTCTCAACAATAAATAGGCCTTTGAACACTCATTGTAGCATCAGTTCAAAGGCTTTGTAGCCATCACATATCTTCGCGTAGATAAGCTACCTGTGGCTCCTAGCTGAGTTTATTTCCATTATGTCCCTAGATGTATTTCTAGTCATCCGTTGTTGATGAAATGAAGTTTTGTTTCCACTACATCTATGTTTTATATCTATTTCTATATTTTTTTTCTTACCTTCATAAATCTAGACCAATGGTATTAGAGCAGTTTTCCCTTTTCTCTATTTTTCTTTGCATGTCCCTCAACATGGTCGTGGATATAAGGAGTTAGGGCTCGATCCGGTTGAACCCTTGCAAGATCAACCTCAGAAAACTCTCGACGACCTCCCATGGCAGAAGAAAAATAAAGATGAGGGGAGCAGTAGATCCTATCAAAATATTGTCTCGAGTAGGGCCCTCGAGAAACATAGGAACGCGATGATGGATAACTTTGCCCGAAATCCTTCAACGATCTGCCCACTATTGGCGACATCTACATCCCTGCAGCAACTCTAGCTGAGTGCCACTCCTTTGAAGGTACATGTCAACTTTTTGACATTCCTATATTTGAAGGCCAAATAAATGCAGATGTCGTAGATATATGGTTGAATTTTTCTGGAAGGGTATTTCTCAGTCCATGATTTCTTCTGACCGAGAAAATATTATTTTTTCATCCCCAAAGCCACCGCCCATGTCAAAAGACCTGATGGGAAACCTACTGTGATCAAAAGGACAAGAGGGAAACCCTCTTTGTTCTCACATACACACACATGGAATTTCGTCGTCGAGATGACATCAAGGAACAATATTACCCATTATGGGAGCTATGAGGACAAATACATCCAATGGACCATGCTATGCGTAGCAAAGGGATCAAGATGTGCATGAACTGACGAATTTGTTCCATATCCCTATGCACAAAGTTGGCTATTGAAGGTTGAATAAGAAATTTGGTGCTCAAGTACTGCAACTTTTTTTGCACAGTACACTTTCAGGAGGCATGGGAAAATTTTAGGGGCTAATATTCGCAAGTGGGCTAATTTTCCATGATTTTTCCCAAAAAAAAGTATTTGCTAATTTCCATTTTTTTGTAAAAATGATTCACCCAAATTTTACAATATAAAATTATTTTACCTTTAAAATAGTCTCAACGTTATATAGAGACTATATATAAAATCATTATAAAATTGTATACTTTTACAAACATATCAATAAAATTTATAGTTCACATATTAGTGACTAGTGAAATTCGCCAACTTTTTAAACTTCAAGATAATTTTCCATCCTTAAAATTATCCTCATAAGGGAGGAAATGGAGTTCCTAGAGATTACCATTCTTGGCAGCGACATATCGCTAAGCCACTAAGATTAAGAAATAAATTTAAGTAGAAGAAGTGAGACTTTGGATACGCAAATCCCAAGTGAGGGAAAGGCGCCCTCAAACCATAGAGCTGGGGAAAAGCAGTGGGGTGACTCGAAAACAACACCACAAAGCCAAATAAGGACACATGGAAGTGGTGTGAGTTTCATAACAACCCCACTCACAGACAAAAGAGTGTTGGGCCAAACAATCATTGGTGGGCGAAACTCAAGGTACTCCGACTCGCATGCATGTTCTGATCTTGAGCTAGATCCAGACAAGGGAGATAAAAAAGGAGAAGCATATCATTGATGTGGACCCCAATGCCATTTTTGTCCACCACCAAGCTCTAGAGGGAGGATCCCGATGATCCAGAGCAAAGGGAGTGCCTCTTCCATTCGTAGATGTGGTGAAGGGTTCTCCACCGCAATTCCTCGTCGATAGCAGAAGCCAAAAGAACCTCATTTCAGTAGAGGTCGTGAAGTGACCGAGCTACCGACCATAGCACACTTGCAGCCATGTACCACTGGGTGGATTAACCCCCGGTATGAGATCTTCGATCCGTCAACAATTTCGCCTTTCGTACAACATCAAGTCATTTACGAAGAGGTATTTTGTGATGTTTCTCCTCTTTATGTACCTAATGTATTATATGGCCAACCATACTTAGGTGGAGGCGACATGTTGTGTATGAGTCTAGGCCTCATGTGTTATTACTTTTGGGAAATAAATTGTACCGTGATACTCGCAGGTAGTAGTGCCTCCTGCCATCTCCTTGACTATTGCGAAACAACGCAATAAGATTGATTTCCAAACCAGGAAATTTATTTTCCTTATAAATTGCTCATGGTGGAAAGAAGAATATTATAGCCTCAAACCTTGAAACAATGGGCTCCCTTTGCATGGCTGCATCATATGGACAAATGTCGTGGAGGAATACGAGGACATTTTCTCCTTACCCACAGAGGTTCATGTACATTGTCGTAGACAAGCACTCCATTGATCTGACCCTCGACACACCACCGCTAATGCTACCATACCTCATGCGACTACATACATAATCCACACATCTATGACTCTGAGGCAACCAAATTTATTGAACGTATCCAATGCATCCGCCAACACATCCGCCAGCACGTCCACGACATCCCTCGGGACAAATCCAATACCAAGTTTAGCAGAATTTGCCTCTCATGGAGGAATTTCACGGAATTGGGACTATTTACTCTAATAAAGGAGTAATGATCCTAGATGGATATTGGTGGCCACCCACCTATTCCATTTGGACCCGCACCATCAGTTCTTTCCAATTTTTTTCGCTCTCAACACAACTTACTATTTTTTAGCAGTTTTCGGTTCATGACCCTGTCCGGAGTCGTTTTGAGGCCCTAATGGTCCGAGTGGATATTGGTGGCCACCCACCTATTCCATTTTCAACCCCACCATCAGTTCTTTTCAGTTTTTTTCAGTTTTCAGCACAACTTATTTTTTTTAGCATCTTTTTTCGAGTCCCCTGAACTTCCGTAGTCGTTTTGAGGCCCTAAACGACATTTTTTTGGGAAAACTGAGAGCAAAATGGATTATGAGCCAATGTTTCTCACCCAAAAGTATAGTACTCAGGGATATATGTCTCAAAAACGTATTGAGCACATCAAACGAAGATCGTATACAGATTGATGTCCCTATGAAGATTGATGCACCAATCTACTCAAACTGGGGAAAACGCTTTTTTGGTGCTTCATCTCCTAGGGTTAGGGTTTTTGGATGTTTAGGGTTTTTCTATTATTTCTCAACAATCAATAGGCCTTCAAGCCTCATTTTAACATAGTTCAAAGACATGTATTCATCACATCTCTTAGCAGATAAGCTACGAGCGCCCTAGCTAGTTTATTTCTATTATGTCCGTAAGCATATTTCATGTCTATTTGCTATTAATGAAATGAGAATTTTTATTTCCACCGTATCTCCTAGGTTTATGTATATTTCTATAATTTATTCTATTCCTCATAAATCTATATCATTTGACCCCGATATTACTTTCTAAAAAAGTTTCATAAATTCTCTGTTGAAGTTTTAATTTTTGACTTTCACCTATACACCTCTATGCAATAACCGCTCTCAAATGCCTCGTAAACCCCAAGTTCCTCCATTATGTGCACAAACCTTATGCCTAGGAACTATGTCAAAGGATTTTCTGAAATCAACAAAGAAAAACAAAAAGACTTCTCCCTTTTTATCCCAAGCTCTCTCAATGATGTGCCTTAAAGTTATACCATGATTAACTGTGGAATGTTTAGGTGTACAACTTGTTTGTCCTTTAGCACATTTATCTATTTCTTTTTGTCCCACTTGTTAATTTTATTTTTAAGATGCTTTCCAAATAGCTTTTTCAAACAAGGGGTTTATCATTATGGGTCATATAGTTGGAGGGTTATTTGTACATCAACACTCTTGAAAAGAGGTATTACAAAAACTAGTTGTCCAAATTCAGTGGGGAAGCATTGTTGTATGATGCTATTGAAAATTGTTTTAAATGTGACGTGAAAGAAATTTTAAGCCCCAATTTAGACTCTCCTTGGAGTTCAAAAACATATTTTGCTTTTCCAACACCTAACTTATTGATGCCCATATCTACCTCTTTGCACTCGTGAAGAGTATTTGTATCGATGTTAACTAAAGGAGGAGGGTCAACTCTTGGGACTCCGCCCATAAAATTTTGTTGCATAGTCAAACCATTTACAAGTTGTAATGTTGTTTTTAGTTTGCATCTTTATTTCGGCAGATGCTCCTTCCAAAATAATTTGGAGTTATTTTTTTCCAAGGAAGATTAGTTCTTCGTCTCCTTGAAAGTCCATGAAATCGGTCTCTCGTTTTCTTTCATAATATCACTTTAGACTACCATATTTATTAATTAACTCAGCCTAGTATCCATCTTAACTGCATGATATCAAGTGCTTCAAACGGATCTAATCCATCTAGGTGAAACTCTTTTTGAGTGTGAGGCTTGATGAACGGATTGCACCTCCAAATATTTGGTCCCTCTCAACCCTTGATAGATCTAGAGTGTTAATATGGATCTAGGATGGTTATATAATACTATATTATACCTATATTTGCATCTATGTGTATCTTTCTTATTTCCTCTATCTCACTCCACAAACATACATACTCTATTTTCTACAACTATCTCTCTTTGTCTCTCCTCCCTCTTTATCTCTCCCTATCTCTCTTCCCATATCTATGTCTCTCTCTCCCTTCCCCTTCTCTCCCATTCTCTCTCCCTAGTCGTTTTTCCTATCTTACTCTTCTCTCCATTTCTCCCTGTCACTATCATCTCTCTCTTCCACCTTTCTCTCTCTACGTATTTTCTTTCCTCACTTCTCTCTCTTAGAGTCATCTCTCTATTCCTTCATCTCTCTCCCTTTCTCTCCCACTCTCTCTCTCTCCCCCCCCATCTCTCTCTCTTCTTCTTCTCCTCCAACTCTTTCTCTATCTTCTCTCCATCTTTTTCAATATCTCACTCCCTCTCTCTCAATCTCTCCTTGATATTTTCGTCCATCCCTCTCTCTCTTCTCCTTCTCTCCATATATCTCTCATGTCTTCTTTTGTGTCTTCTCTCCTGTCCTCTCTCTCATTTCTCCCTTTATCAATCCCTTTCTCTCTATATGTATTTTTTCTTTTCTTTACTCTCTTTCCAATATTCTGGGAATTCTATTATATTAAGATGTCATGCTTGCACACCAAATGCTATAACATCTACATCTTTTGGCTTTGGGTCCTTTTAATGTGTTGTTGCCTCTATTACATTAGTATTATGCAGCTTCCACGTCTCTCATCGTTTCACTATGAGAATACTGAGAAACCATTTTGTATCATTTATTAGGTTACCTTATTCACATTATTTCCCAATGACACATACTCAAATACTATAGATTTTTCAATAATCTATTTGATCGAGTAGATGTGAATTTTTCATGCACGTCAAGAGATTTGATGAAAAATATGAAAGTGATAGAAAGATCTAGATTGTTATCTCGTGAATATATCTTTGAATTATCAGTGATTGTCATAAACTACAATGCGTACTCGCCATCATGCATAAATTAATGGACTTTCGGATTGACCTAATACTAATGATGGATTAACTGGGACAAGACATTTATCTAAATTATGGATCAAAAAATGTCTAGATCTAACAAGAATGCCATACATATATATATATATATATATATATATATATATATATATATATATATATATATATATATCACACACACATATATATATATATATATCTCTACAATTATATAATATGGAAAGAATAATAATTATTCTACAAGTGAGTTAATTATGTTATGTTAATACCACCTAAGTCTAATTACAAATTCTTTAATATATAGATATGTAAAAAAAACAATTAATCAACCTAACTAAATTTATTCATTTAATTACTTTGAAAAAACCGAAAAAAAATGAAAGTGTTAAAATCTCAATATCTTCGTTTATAAATGATGTTTGGATTAAGATATCATATTGGCCTAAGACAAGGTTCACTTTAATCAGACGATCTACACAAGTGCAAGAGGATCGATAATATCTTTTCATTCTAAAATGAAGTTTGTATTTTCAAAAAGATTTTGACTCCACTTTAGGTTTAGTAGATCTAAAGTTTAATAGTTTTAGTATTAATTATAACATTATAAATAATTATAATTATAATAATAACTATTAATTTATTTTTATTTTTTTATCTAATTGACGAAGGGGAAATGTTTTATTCATAATTATCCAAATTAAGTGTTCTATTTTATGTCATTTTATAATTTTTCTTTTCTTTTTTGACTTGACCCAGCTCTAAATGTTTACATGATGTTATAAATATCTCTACATATATAAGTGTATCCAAATATTAACTATTTTTTAAATGAGCTAGATACAAATGTTTACATATGCAACATCGTTACAAAATCTCCTATATCTCTATTTTTTATTTTAGATTTACTCAAAAAGGTTACATGAAAAATAGATTATCTGAAACCTAGATCCATCTTAACTAGGATCTATCTACCAAGCTAAGAGGATCAAATATCTTTTCACTCTAAAATAAGTTTTCTTAGTAGTTTATTTGATCCTCTTTGAACTTGGTGGACATGAGTTAAGATGAATCCAAGTTAGTTTAATGTCCCCTCTTTAGATAGGGTTAGCATTCCATATGAATACCATAGATCAATACCATGGGTTGCTATTATTTTAATTATTATTTATTATTTAGGTTTTATTTATTTATTTATTAAATTTTAACACTATATTAAATGTTTATATTACATAATTATATATTATATTATTATTATTATTATTATTATTATTATTATTTATTTTCTTGTAATTTTGACTTAATGATAATGTAATACATAGAATACAACATCTCTACCATATTTGACTATCTAGGGGATAAAAATAAAATATTTGTTAAATATTTTGATTTTTGAAATAAGTTATTAGTTTTTCGAGCAAGATTGATAAGTCATGGTATTGAACAATTTCTATTCTAATAAAAGTCTATTTACAAGTTAATATTATTTACTATCGTAAAATATGGGTGAATATCCATGGTATAAGAATCTTGTTATATTGTAAATTTAGCGTATGGGTCTTTAATTTTTAATTTAAATAAATGTTACAAAATTAAATTAAAAATATATTGATTTTTGGAAATGACTTTTGGTTTTTTAGACATGTGTTGTTGATAAGCCACTGGTATTGGCCCATGGTATTGTACTAAATCCTATTTGGAAGTTGGGTGAATATCTATGGTTAAGAATCTAGTTATATTGTAAATATGAAAACTTTAGTGATTATTTATTATATTATATATTGTACATAATAATTATTTCAATTAATATGGTAACATTGGATTCGTGACCACCTTTAAAAATGCACTTATTAATTTGATATGTATATTATGATTAATAAAAATAAAATTACAATTAAAACATGAATTTAAAAAAATTTACATTTAACCTTTATTTTCTAACTTTTTAAAATTGAATGTAATATCACATCTACTTATCATTAGTGTAGCTAATCACATAAATTGTTTATAAGTTATTAGGCAGTGTATCTACAGTGAAGAGCATCCCTTATGAAATCCCTACCCTCCTCGTGGATCATTAGTAAAAGTGGGCCACTTTGCCAGATCATGAGAGTTAATCCAAGCATTCATAGATAGCAACTAGTAATAGCAATCATTCAGAGAATGTCTCACTTTTTTCTCTTTCTCCTCTTATGTGCTCTCTTTCCTCTCTCTCTCCATGTGCCTTCTCTCTCTAAAATTTACTAATGAAAAACTTGAAAAATTATAATCCTTTCTTTACTATTATGATTATGTTCTCTCTTTCCTACTATTATAGTTATGATCGCCTTGTTTTCTCTTATCAAAAATGAGGATATAGGATTTAGATCTATCTCAAAATCTAATTATAAACATGTTAGTGCATAGATTCAATTAAAAACGTTATCAAATTTATTAAAATTAGTTATGGTTTTTATTGTAAAATAGCGTTATGGTGTTTTGGCATGGTATTGATAAGCTCATGCATGGTCCATGTAATAAGAGAACTAATTCTAGGCAGTCTATTGATAATAAACTTATATAGTTAAGAATATTGTCATGTCGTTATAAAATATTTTGTGATTCTAAAATAACTTATGAGTTTTAGACATGTGGTATTGATAACCCATGGTATTGTGTCCATGAGGATTGTATATATACATTGAAAGTGTAAGTATATATCTATGGTTAAGAATATTTGATATTGTATATATGATTGTGAATAAGTTATTTTTTTTGGTTATGTGGGATAAAAAAAGCTGATGGTAATGTAACAAAGCATATTTAACCGATACTAATATCCATAGTTATAGTTAAGAATATTTCCATATTGATATACATAAATATTGTCAGATTGTGAAATAAGTTGTGTTTTTGGGCATGTGGAATTGATAAGCCATGGTATTGATCCATGGTATTACAAATCATATTTCTCCAAGTCTCATAATATCCATGATAAAGTGGGGATTGAATATCCATGGTTAACAAATATTTTTCATAATGATATAGAATATTTCCATTGTGAAATAAGTTATATGTGGACATGTGGTATTCATAAGCCATGGTATAGTGCTGATTTTATTGCACACGATACCTATTTTTTACAAAGTTAATAATATCCACAATGAAGATGGTACAAATATCTATGGTTAAGAATGTTGTATTGTTATATTATCCAATGAAGTTAAAGTAGCATATGTCTATATGAAGAATCTGAGTGATGAACATATAGAAATATTGTATACTTTGCCAAGTTATGGATTGAAACTGTGATGTTGATAAACCATGATATTGAATCTAGATAATACTAAAATAAAATCTATTCACAAATTAATAACAAAAAAATATAGCAAACTTTGAATTTTATTATTTTTATTTTAATTAACCAATATTTAAATTTATTTTTATACATAACAAACATTTGACAATGTTTACATACTTCAGCTATATTTACCCATCTGACTCCTTGTTATAAAAACAAATTATAATAATTATATAAAACATGAAGATTAATTCAGATAAGTTATAATAATTATATAAAATCTAAAACATGAAGATTAATTCAAATTCTGATATAGAATACTATTACGAACCTTTACATGTAAGACATAGGTCTTTGCCATTTCTGATCGTCATAATTTTTGTCAGAGTAGTGTGGGTAATGCCAATTTTTCAATTGTGCGATGAGATGAGATGACACTTCCCGAGTCGTCTCTTATCTGTGGTGATCCTTTTCCTGGCCTCCGACAACCTGGTCATGTCCCTCACAGTCTTGTAATGACTTCATACTCTCTTTATTTGTATCATTTCAGATCTCTTCCTTGGTTGGAATGATAAGTTGAAAAATCCTAGGTTTGAAGAGTGTTATATGGTGACCAGCCAGTCAGTCATTATTACGAATTTTTATTATTTATTTATATTTCTGTAATTTTTGAGGGACGGAAAGGTTTGTTTCTCCGCACCTTATATTTACCTCAAATAAAATATGAAGTTTTATATAAATACATAAAATTTTAATTTATATAAAATAAAAATAAATTTCTATTATAATCTTGCATACATCATTTTGACTAATATTTTAATATCCAAACATGTACCAACTTGTTTCTCGCAAATTTCTTCGGAAACAAATCATTATTATTTTAGGAAATTATTTAATTAGAAACTCCAAAGGTCACTTGGAATATCAAGTGTCACTTTAAGAGAGTTGAATTCTTGTAAATCATTGAGTTATATATATATATATATATATATATATATATATATATATATATATATATATATTTTTAAATAACAAAAGTAGTAATTTTTTATTAATTATTTATTTTTTAAATGATGTATAGTTCAAACTTGATTGAATGTGATTTATTTTATACACAATTTAAAATGATGTTCCACTATTTATTGATTTCATAATATAAAATATATATTTTCTATATATTCTTTATTTTTATTGTTTTTATAACATAAAAATTATATTTTATATATACTCGTTATATATATTTCAATACACCACATATTTTGATTTTATAACAAAAAAAAAAAAATTATATACATTTTATTTTCAATGTTTTTATAAAGCAAAATATATATTTTATATAGTGTTGAACCCTTAGTTAAACTAAGAGACGGGTGAATCAATTTAACACATTCATGGACTTTTAAAACTTTTTCATTAAAACTTATTTACACCTTCATTTCATGTTTAACTTAATATGTGAGTAATCTTAGGATGTGAGCAGCAGGCATTAATATAATGTAACTTGATAGACTTAATATGAGAGCGTGACATTAAGCAGATTATATAAACCATACCAACACATAAACATCATGCACTCGGACACCAGATATAAGTGGAAACTCATAAAGGGAGAAAACCATATCTTATTATTGTTGTGATGCAAAGCCAAGCTCCAACTCCCTCTCACCTCTAATTTTACGCCAAGTTCCAACGCACGGAGGGTACGCTGCCTCAATTACGCAAGCTACAACTTGCAAGGGCTCAACTCCCTCTCGATTTTAAGCACCTGACCTACGGGGAGGTCAACCTCGGTCGGCTACAACGACATCTATCAAGCTACAACTTGATGAGAGCTCCAACTTCGTTACTCTTTAGAAAAAAAGCACTTGTTGATTTACCTTGGATATTTCTGTTACGGAACACTTCTTACCGCTATTGATCGGTCTTCCTTATCTGCCCTGCACCATCTCAACATCTTCTCGGATTCTTTATCTTCTCAGATTCTTAAGTGCAGATGAGATGGAACATACATCTCATGGATGTAAAGACAACATTCCTCAATGGATTGATTAAGGAAGAGGTGTACATAGATCAGTCGGAAGGATTTGAGACCTTCAACAGAAAGTCACATGTGTGCATACTCGGGTTTATGTTGTATGGAGTGAAAACAAAGCACCACATAGCTTGGTACATGAAAGATCGAAAACTATTTCTTATCGAATTGGGCTTGACCCAGTGAAGCAGATGCAAAACCTTTACCATATTGTGGTTGAAGGTGAAAATTTTGTCATAGTATTATATAATAGGTTAGAACTTCTTCGAAACTTCGTATATGTTTCTCGAAAAGGCTGTGAAGTCGTTGAAAATTCAACATCTTTAGGGGAAATAGCTTGATGATAGAATAGTGCTTGACCATAAAATATATATAGGGAATGGAAAAATTAGTCGTTAGAGAATTGATGATCAAAGGGAACGTTGAGACATTTGACTAGAAAAAGAAACTAATTATTATTGAGATATTTGAGATTTTATAAAGAATTAAATAAATAGATTTTTCTTAAAAACTATTTGCACACAATATCAGATAAAAGGGGAGATAAAATGGAATTAACCTTTGGAATTAATTAATTTTATATAAATGTTGAATAAAAAAAGAATTAAACCAGGGTTAGAAAAAAATGAAAATTTTGACTAAATTAAATAATTAAATAAAACATTCACTAAAATATTTTATTTATTGTAGTAATCATTGATTATTAGTTAACTAAGGTAAGAAGAATAGAAATAAATAGTTACTCAAATCAAAAATTAGAATAAAATAAAATTAGAATTAAAAATTACATAATCTTTGATAAAAAGTTCAAAAAATGAGGTAAACAATAAAATGAGAATTATAATATATGTATTAACAAAGAGGTTTTGTTAATCATAGCAGAAATCTCTAAAAGTAAGATCAAAGAAGGAATATATTAAATTTTTGATGTAAAGTAAAGTTGAATCTAAAATTTTTTGATGTAGAGTTTTGTTAGTAAACATTTTTAATCGATAAAGGAAATCAATAGAATTTAGATTATTGAAAAAGGGGAAATGATTTTTCATTAGGAAAAATAGTAAACAAAAAATATAGAAATATAGAAATATAAATATAAAAATATTAATTAAGGGAAGAATTTCTCTGAAGGTAATGTGGGAAGGAATATTGTTAAGGGGAAGGGAACATTAAGGGACAGTTGTATTTTGAATTATATGAACCATGTCTTAAATGATAAGAAATAGGTGGTGGGTTACGAGGACCAGCTCAAATGAGAACCATCATTATGATGAAAATATTATAGATGCTTTTGATTATGAGGGCTTCACGTAATGATCCAGATTGGTGTGAAATGTAAGATGTTTAAGATTTTTGATCTTTAGTCAAAACAAATACAGTATAGAATGGGAATATTTCAACAACTGCGGGATTTGAAGTGTCAGGGATGGTATCACCTCATGTGTTCTTTAGTCTGGGCTTTGAAGGACCTTTTCCTGCTTTGTGCCATTAAGATGCCTTTGTAGAGACAAGGAGATTTCATAGATCCCTAGACATGTCATAGGGTCATGTTTATCCTTGTTGTTCTAAAGTAGGCAGATGCATGTTTATTGGGTTTGAGAAAGGTTTTTATGTTATTTTTAAGAAAGGATCTTACATATTGATCCATAACTCACTTTGAACTTTAATAAAGGGTAACTTTGTGCTAAGGGAGGGGTGCACGGTAGTTTTTAGGGTAGGGATGGAGGTCGAGAATGGAAGGCTTATCTCTATACATGAGGCATTTGAGTGACCATTAGACTTTCAAGAGCTTTATTGAGATGTTATTTCATTCTGGGAATGATTGAGATGAGTAGATTTGAATGGGTAGAGTGACTTTGAAGGCTTTTAAGAATTACATTTATGAGGATTATGGTTGTAATAATTAGCATGTTGATACCTATCAGCTGTGGGTCTTCTTTCAAAATATTTGGTGGGTAAGGGAACTGCGTGAGAAGGCATGGGAGACGAGGACATCTAGGAATGGAAGGGATAAGTACTCCCTCAAGATCCATAGTCACTCTGAGGTGAGGGAAAATTTTATTGAGATGAGAGAGGAATTCACAGAGAGAAGTATGTTGGGTAGTTTTATGGGTAACATTTTCTACAACCCATAAATTTTGGCATGTTTGAAATTGTAGGGGAGAGGCCCTGAGTTTCTAATATTATCCAGAGGTCAAGATTCAGCTTTATGACATCAAAGAAAGTCTATGTTGAAGTGAATAAGTTTGAAATTGACTTGAATCTGAAATATAAAAGCTACTTGAATAGTTTGATTATAACTTTTTTAGTTAGTTTGATCACAAAGTTGACTTAGGTTCATTAGATGTATCATTGTTTAAATGAAGAATTTCACTCAAGAAAAGGTTTTCGGTTTTCTGTCATGTGGGTTTTTAGGTAAATATTGTGTCTCTTTTCAGTATTTATATAGTGTACTGTCATTGTAGTTTTGGTTGTAATATCTAAAGTGTAATTTCTAATGATAATCATGAACTTGTTGAAATAAGATCTACATCATTTTATAGTAATTATTAGTATTTTATCAACTGTACTTGAAAAATCAAATAGAGGTGATGTAGATATTTATAATTTGAGTTGATGTATATGAAACAAATATTTTCAAATGATTCGAATTGAATTTATCAATCTAATTTTGAACCAAATTCTCTTTGGAATAATATACTTTTCAAGATAAGTATGATGGTCTTATTAATAATGGGACATGGAAGTTGTGGATGCTATATTTCTAACTAAACCAATTGGATGCAAGTGGGTCTACAAGAAAAAGGTACAAAATTATATGGGTCACTTGAGAAGAAAAAATCAATGACTCATGGAAAAAATATTTTGATACAAAGAAGGCATTGATTATGATGAGACTTTAGTTCTTCCGTACAAAAAACTCTGAGTACATCATCCACATTCTATTTCACTTAACACTAAAAAAGTGATGGAAATTTCAGTAACGTAGATGTGAAGACTACTTTCATGAAAGAGGATACTGACAGAGGAAATTATTTTCATCAATCTCGATGTATGTATGCTATAATAAATGTGATACATTTTGCTCCAAAACTAACTTCTCAACCCAAATTTCCCCACAAGATTTTTTTCACAAAAAAATCATCAAAAATGCCTTTAGAAAGCTATGCTCAAATTATTCTTGAAACTTCCAACAAAATTTTGTAAAGAAAAGTCTTTCAAATAGTAACACTAGTAAAATAATCCAAAGAATATGCTTTCTAACTAGTTATGTTGACAAGAGAAGATTAGGGATCATTGTATAATTCACAAAGTCTCCCAACAATTCGATCTCTTGTAAGAAATTTTTTTATGTATTGATCATGAGATATTAGTGTACAAAATTGAGAGGTGATTCAATAATCTCAAAATTATAGTGTCAAGGTTGACAATCCTCTCCAAAAATTTTACTCTTTTCCAAAGTCTCCAACCTATGTAGAAGATTTTTGAAATAATTCCATATGTCTTCTAAGATGGTTCCATAGGTCTGAATGGGATGTCCTCCACAATCCGTAGAACATGACAAGGTCCCAAGTCCAATATATTTCAATATATAGTCTGAATCCATATGTTTCATGAGGTCGTAGGATATGTATTTTTCTAGAACTATAAAACTTTAGTTCTAGCTACAAGAAGATCCAAAAAATGTGCCACCATAGGTCTCCACAGTCCCACATATATGAGCTCTACTATTTGACACAACTCTAATGATAACATGTCCAAATATAATCCTATGTTTACAAGTTTAGATTAGGTCTTAACTTCTTATAAACTAAGTGAGGACCATGGTTACACAAATGAGTATAGATCAAGACCTGCACAAATATTCACTAAATTTCATCCTTTCATATCCTCTCTTCTTCATATATGAGTCTGACTATGTATTTTCATACTTGTTTTCATATGAAAGGAAATTTGATGGACTATTGAGCTAACACTTTGTATTAAAGATGACTATGAATTGTTTATTTTATGTGGAATAATGATGATAAGGAATAGCCTTGGCACAAGACATTTCTTCAAGAACAACATAGTAGTAAAAAAACATAAGTATACCCACCAATGAATTATGTTCTCTTTCAGTTTACATAATTTAGACTCATAGTCATGGTTGTCAACAACAGCATAAATCATACTTCAAGCATTTCTCCCTTACAGTTTTCTGAGAGCTTTATACATTATGAGAAGGATAAAAGACCATATAGAACAATTCTCTTCACTATATGTATAGTGACTTTTCCTTTGCAAGCACCATGAGGCACCAATTTTAAACATCCATTTCAAGGATTATTAGACTCCAATAGTTTATTAGGTACGCCATCAATAGGAATTCACAAATAGGTCTCAGAATTAAAACTACAAAACTAACCAGAAACAATACCACAAAAGTTACAAAAAAAATCACACTGATTCTCCACAACTTGCAATCCAAATTTCTAATCTACTTTAGCTTCATCATGTTTATTTGTGTTTCCTATGTGCGAGACCTAATTCAATTCCATGTGTATAATATAATTGTATAATAGAATTCCTAGTTCTTGGGAGCCTTTCCAGATCAATCAACATTAGGAGATAAAACGTGAATTAGAATGAAAGTATTTAGGTATATCAAATCATAAAATAGATCACTTTTCCATTTTTACCATGAAAAACTTATGATTATACCACTAATTGCTTTAGGTTTTGATACATAGGGATTTCTTTCTAGAATCTAGGTTTATCACGCATCATATAATTTTTTATTTAGAGAATATTGTAGCTTGCTTCTACTAAGGCTTCGTCAACAATGTTTCTCATCGACATCAATGATAACTTTATCCAACACATATTTAGATATCATGAATTTGATGATTGTAAATGCCCAAATATTGAATGGAGATCCATATATTTTATGAATACTATAAAATCTCCCTTTTAAAGCACAATATTCTCACTCATGAAGTTCCAACCACCACATAATACTTTAATTCTGTTCATTATAGTGAAGGTTGGAAAGATGAGAACCATAGGGTATCAATCGACACACCATGAGAGCTATTTGATTTAGAAGTTATGTGGTCATTGCTTGATAATTTATATTTTATCCCTTTCTGAAATACATAATGTAATTGTGAGACATGTTATTCATGTAGTTTTCATTGATTATTAGCCCTTGAAATAATTATTATGAGACACATTCTTAAATATATGATTTAAAAGAGAAAATTTCAAAATTTGAAATTTTTGAATTTTGATCAATGGATTCGTCAATTCGTCCCGAGTGAAGAGACAACCCATTTGATAGAATATACCACTATATATTGAGAAATATACCTCATCATGCAAGGTACATTAGACCTCGACACACAAGAAAAAGATAATTTCTTTGAATATAAGATAAAGGAGACAGAAGAACAAAGGACAAAGTAGGATATAATTCATCTCTAACTTCTACCTCTCTAGACCTCATACTTGTGAATTTAGCTTTTTGTACGCTTTTGAGTAACATTCTAGATATGCTAAAAATTTGGGTATCTTGAAATTATAGGGAGGTAGAAGTTTATGGGAATATTTTGGGAGATCAAAAATTTGAACATCATAGGAGGTGTTAATTTTCAAGGGTAATTTTGACTACTTGAATTGAATAGAGGGACTACTAGAACATGTTTGATCATAATTTATTACGTTAGCTTGACCTCATAATTTACTTGATGCATTAGATGTATATCTTGCCGAAATGAATAATTTCACCGAGAAAACTATTGTTAGTTTCAAAAGGTTTTTTTGAGGGTAAATATTGTGTTCTATTTGTGCATTGTGATATATACTATCATTGTGGTTATATGGTTGAATATATAAATTGTAATTATTAATGATAAACATGAATTTAAAATAAGATATACCTCATTTGAAGTAATTATTAGTATTTCAAAAATTTGTTATCGTATCAATCGTACTTGAAAATCAATAGAGGTTATGTAGATATCTATAATTTAGCTGATGTATATGAAAAAATGTTTCAAATGATTTAAAATTGAATTTCTCAACTATTTTTGAACCAACTTCCTTAATAAGACACTTAATATAATTATGGTGGTCTTATTAATAATGGTACATGGAAGTTGGTGGATTCTCTATTTGTAAATAAACCAATTATATGCAAGTGTGTCTACAGGAAAAGGTAAAAATTATATGGCTCACTTGACAAGCACAAAGAAAGGTGGATGGAAAAATTATTTTCATAGAAAAAAGGCATTGATTATGATTAGCTTGTTCTCCCACAACATTGTAAGCCATCATCCATATTCTATTTTTCATGTATCAATTGGAATATTGTAGGAATTTACAGGGTAAGTTTCGTAGATGAAGAACCAAAGGCCACCACTCACAAGCAGATCACAAATCAGTACACTATTATAATCATGTGGTTAAAACCCTGAAAGAGGGAAATAGTCCATGCCCTGAGCCAATGTGGCCACTTCAGGGAATTTATTAATATAAAAGAAAAGATGCGGCCACTTCAGGGAATTTATTAATATAAAATAAAAGTTACATATGTTTCTCTCATAAATGGTTACTAGAAAAATGACCCTCCATGTTGTTTAGATAGATCATGGACCAATCGGGTGTTAAGCCATGGATCAAGTGTCGTTAATACCGTGGTGAGAGATAACCGTCGAATCACTACAAATTGTCACCGTCGGATTATAAGTTACAAATGTACATGGTAAAGAAGCACACTTTACCTAACTCTACACTAAACTAGGTTATTCTTACCTATTTCCTATGTGTCGAAATATCCTAACATCCCCCCTTAAGAAAAACTTGGGATAGGATTGAAGGATTTACAAAGGTGACACAAAAGGAGCCTATTTCCTATGTGTTGAAATATCCTAACATCCCCCTTGAAGAAAAATTTGGGATAGGATTGAAGGATTTACAAAAGTGACACAATAGGAGAAGGAAGGAGGCATTAGAGCCTATCCCCCCCTAATGGAAACTTTCCTGAACTCCAGGCCCTTGGATCAGAAGTTTGGTAAAATTTGCTTACATAAGAGCCTTCGTAAAGTATAAACCACTTGATCAGTAGTCGGACAATGCGCACACTTCAAGAACATGATCATCAATGAGATTTACGATGAAGTGTGTGTGTGGAGTTCAATGTGTTTCATACGCGATGCTGAAGCTGGATCTTTACATATTTGAATGGAACTGCAGTTATCACCAAAGTGTAGTTGGATGTTGCTGATGAAGACCAAATTCAGACAGCATCTGACGAAGCCATGTGGCTTCCTTGTTGGCTTCAAATGCACCACAATACTCTGCTTCTACTGAAGAAAGGGAGATTGCACTTTGTTTCTTACAAGACCAAGTAATATGTCCTAAACCAAGAGTGAATACATATCCTGTAGTGGACTTTTGATCATCAAGGTAACCAGCCAATCTAATCGGTGAAACCAATCAACGAGAGATGCTCCTGCCTTAATGAATCCCGAGCTGAAGCATACCTTGAATATGAAGTATTCTTTCGACTTCTTTCTAGTGACTTTCATGAAGTTGGTGCATAAACGGAAGTGACTAGACCAATGTCAAAGGTTAGGATGAGTATGGGTTAGATACAAAGTTTACCAACAAGTTGATAGTATAGTGGCATCTAACTTGAGAATTGAGTAGGTTAATTTGAAAGATTGACTCAGTTGAAAGGGAAGAGCTGAGGCTTATAGTCTTCCATGTGAAAGTGGTGTAGAGATCACGGGCATACTTGAATTTGAGATAGAGTATTGCAACTACTTGGATTGCAAGACTTGAAGACAAAATAATGCAAGTGTCCTAAATGCGTTATTTCAAAATTCTTTTTGAGGATAGACTTCACATGGTTTATATGGTTGGGATCACTACCAGTAAGGATAAGATCATAAACATAAAGAACAAGAATGGTGAAGGAATTACCCACCTTCTTGGTGTAGACAGTCTTGTCAGAATGACACCTAGAAAAGCCATTATCTAAGAGAAATCTATCCATTTTGGAATACCAAGACCGAGGAGCTTGTTTGAGACCATAAAGAGACTTCCTAAGGTGACAAACAAGGCTCTAGTCTTTTTGATAAAGCCAGGGGTTGTTCCATGTAGATTTCTTCATGAAAATATCCATGTAAGAATGCGGATTTGACATCCATCTGATGGACTTCCCATTTAAAGGAGGCAGCAATGGAAATAACAAGGAAGATAGAATTCATTTTGGCAATAGGGGAGAAGGTTTCAGTATAGTCAATGCCTTCAACTTATGAAAAGCCTTTAGCGACAAGACGAGCTTTATGTCTATCCACTTTTCCATCTGGTCATAACTTTGTTCTGTAAACCCATCTGCATCTGACAGGTTTTCCTCCTTTTGGAAGAGGAACAAGATCCAAATTATTATTTTCCAATAAGAGCAGTCCTACTCTTCATTCATAATACATCCCAAAGTGGATAACCGGAAGTTTCTTCAAAGGTTTCTTGATCCATTTTTTCTAGAATTTGAGCTAATAAGGAATAGGCTCTTTTGAACTGAGAAGGTGTACGTCATCGATCAGCAGGGTCACCCACAAGAGAACCTGCTGCATCATGAGTAGAACATAACCATCTTGGAAGCGACGGAGTATAAGGAACAATTTCACGAGCCAGAGGAGGATTTTCATCCTCGTTTTCATCATATGAACTAGAAGGAATGCTATTAAAAATAGAAGAGAGAGAGAGAGGTGGCACATATGCCGAATCAGGCTCGCAGGCCAAATATGGCACACCTGACGAACTAGGCTCGCAAGCTAATATATTTTCATCGAAATTTACATCTCTTCTAATGATTATATTTTTGGATTTGGGTGGAAGAAGCCTATATCATTTTACATCTTCATAATATCCAACAAAAATACATTTTTCACTCTTAGGTTCTAAGGCTTTATGTTTCGCATCTGGAATATGGGCCCAAGCATCACTTCCAAAAACATGAAAGTGACTTTAATCTGGTTTGATTGAGCTCCAAGCTTCTTAAGTTTTATTCTTTAAAACCATATTGGAGTATGATTTACTATGTAATTTGCCTGAGTTAATGGCTTCTTCCCAAAAATTGAGACCAAGTCCTTTATTGAAGCATACAGTTAGCCATTTATTTTAAGGTGTGATTCTTCCTATTAGCTACACCATTTTGTTATGGAGTATATGGAACAATATGTTGCAATTGAATGCCATGCTCAGTGTAGAGTTGATAAATTTGTTTTTAACATATTCTTAAGCTACATTGTCTAATCTTTTAACTTAAGAATTTGATGTCCATATTGTTTCTCAACAAAGGCCTTAAAGGGCAAGAACATGTTAAAAACTTCACTCTTAATTTTTAAAGTATATACCCAAGTGCGTCTGGAAAAATCATCGATGAAGAGGTTAAGAAGTGCTTGCAATGAGAGAAAGAAACAACATGAAGTGGACCACATAATCACGCTGCACAAGCTACAAAGTACAGGCATGCCAAGAGAGCCGTTGTCAAAAATATGCCGATGATGTTTTCCAAGTACATACGGAGCAAACACCATCCTAGCAATATACCATAAGAAGGCCGTCTACATATTTTCCTTACACGAGTTTGAAGAGAGTGATAGTTTAAGTGAAGCCAAATCCTCTGCACCAAAGTTTGCTAACATCATCATTATGAGGAAACAAGAGCGGGGGAAGAGATGGTGACCCAAACTTGTCAAACTCACACAACCTTGTGGAATCATCAGCAATGCAAGTAGCTAAAATATGTTTAGGATCGTTGAGGTCCTTGATGACAACATCATGAGGTGAGAATTCTACTATTTTCCCTTCACCTGAATAAGTTATCTAATAAACGGATAGAAGGTTGCATGACAAGGTAGGAACACATAGTACATCATTAAGCTGATCATTATCTAGATTAGTAGTTCCAGATCCTAACAACAGAAAGATCTATCATTACCAACATAAATATGTTTGTGTTACAATCATTTAAAGAAGAAAACACGGATTTATTTTTATCCATGTGGTAAACTCCCGAAATCAATGAGCCACTCATGAGAAGGAGAAGAAGAAGATACATTTAATGCATAACCAGATCTTAATGCTTGACAACCACAAGCACAAAGTGCCATGCCTGAAGATGAAGATGAAGAGTGATCCAAATTGATGTTGTGCTTCTTCATTGCTGCTTCTAAGGCTTCCACCTTCTTAAAACATTTGGACTCTAAATGGCCATCACTATTGCAAAAGTTTCAATGTCTATCTATCTTATTTCCTTTGTTTTTATATGCCTTACCATTTTGGTGAGTGGCTTTTTTAGTTTGTGGCTAAAATTGCTTAGGACCCTTATTTGGTTTTGGACCATACTTTTTAGGATACTGCTTCTTGGGATTCTTTGGATATGAATGATGTTGGGCTGATAAGGCTTTCTTAGAAAGCGTTTCTAGTAGTGATAAGACCAAGGTGTAAAATTTTTTCTTGTTCTCTTATCAGAGAATCACAAAAGGCATCAAAGAGGGATTGACGCGGTGGTTCTGAATAAATGATGGCTTCTCTAGTGGCATGGAAGGCGAGAAACAAATCTGAGTATGTAGGGCCAAGCTTAGTAAGAATGCAATAGATGAGGCTACCATCTTCCTTTGAACCTGACAACTTCTAAAAGAATTCGAGGGACTTGAATTTGAATGAAGAAAACCTTCAATAGAGGAGAAATTATGGGGGTCAAAGTAAGCAACTCATTTCAAGGCTGATGGACCCAGTTTTCATTTTGAATGCCAAAGACAATATTTGGCTTGTTTAGGGCTTCATGAGGGTGTTAGTGTCGAGGATATGAAATCGAAGATCTTGAGCAATGGACTTCCTATCAACCCCGTGCTTGATCTTATTTATTTTTTCCCATTTAGCAACTTTATCATCCATAAGAAAGTTTGATTTCTGGCTACGTGGCTATTCTATAAAGCCCTTTACTTCCTAAAGTATATCTACCATGTGAGGTAGCCATTGGAAATAATTGGTGCTTTTAAGAATAAGTGGGCTTACTTTCCATTTAAAAAAAAAAACTAAAGGCGAAAAATCTTTGAAAATAAGCACTCTAATGGAAGAATTTCAAAAAATTAGGCCGTTTACAAAAAATGAAGCCGAAGCGACTAGAATGAGGAAGTTATGCCTTTTGAAAAAAAAATGAGTTGTAAATGCCGAATAGTTATGGGAACGGGATGAAGTGCGGCTCTTTAAAAAAAAAATTGCCACTTCGAACAAAAACTTTTTACAAAAGAAGCTTGAGAAGGAGACTTGAACCCAAGTCTTCTACTCTCATAAACTAACCCCTCACCAAGTGAGATAGTAAAAGGATTATGTTATTTTAAACGGGAGGAAGAGGGGATTATGATTATGATTATGGTTATTATTATGGAAGGTGTGCGTGCCTTTTCCTGCACAAAAAACGAGCAAAAAAATGAAATGCAAAGCCTTATGGTAGAATGTTAGATTCTCGGTTAGCCTTACGGGAAACTAATATTTTTTCTCTTCTGATTTCCTGAGATCGCAAAAAGATGTGGGGAAAGAGCATATGTAGCAAAAAAATCCATTTTTCCTATTTACGATTTACGGTGCACGGGGGTGCACAAAGAAACATACACTGAAGGAATGGTATAGATCCAGCAAATAAATAAAACCTTAATATATGAAAAAAAACCGAAATAAAGCGGAGACTATTAACAAATATAAGCGCAAAATAGATGCTTTATACCTCTAGATCTAAACTAACATAACTGGCAGTAGGAAACCTTTCGCCTGAAACGGCGTTCCTCCATATAACTTGAGGCTCTAGACTGCAATGAGTAGTCTTCAAGCCCCAAAATGTTCAAAAATAGTATATCTACAAAACAACATTCGCATGCGATCCAAACTAGCTTCATATTTTGATCAACAACGTATCTGACCTCAAAATAGCTACGATACCATGTAGGAATTTATGAGGTAGATTCACAGATCAAAAACCAGGTCACTTTGCTCACAACTGAGATCAAAAATACAAATTTTCAGTATAATCATGTGGTTAAAACCCTCAAAGAAACAATCCTGCCCCAAATTATGACCTTCAGAATTTATTAATATAAAAGAAAAGTTACATATGTTTCTCTCTTAAACGGTTACCGGAAAAATGACCTAAATGCTCTTTAAATAGAGATCATGGATCAATCAGGTGTTAAGGCACAAATCAAGTGCGTTAATACCGAGTGAGAGATAATGGTCTGATCACTACAAATCCTAATTGTTGGATTATAAGTTACAATCAAATTTTTAAGGGATACTTTGAAGGGTATACTTTCATCCAACCATTGCATAATGAAAACTTGCAAACATATTTGTACTTCATTGGATAAAAGTAAACTAAGTACACATTTCAAATGACAATGTAAACTTTATCCTCAAGGTCACAATCAAACCCTTTTGTTTTACTCATGTAAGAGTTGATTTATTTTGTGTATCATTATGATGACTAAGCACTCCATTTTAGATAGATATCTAATGAGTAGTAATTATAATGCCACTCTTGCAATGTTAACTTACATTTAGACAAAGAGCTAACCTAATAAAAAAATTCAAAACTAATCAATATTTAAGTAGACTAAAAATCATGATTATAAATACCCATGGAAGTAGGGGAAACTACGAATTTATCTATTACATACTAAATAAAGCGAGAGGAAATATTATTTAAATGTCAATTCACAACCCTAGATACATGAACAGTCTAAATGAACATTAGATAATGATAATAAACAAAACAACATCGCCTTATTGCTATATTTCCAAAGAAGTATATGCATTTTTAAATTGTAAGTATAATAAGCTAGCAAACTAGAACACAAGAAGTTCAAACTAATATTCTACTTGGTTCAGCTAATATTCAAGTTAATTCGTTTAAGTTGAGAAAAGCTTGTCTTGGACCAACATAAACTGGCGTCTGCATGTTGGACAAAATGCATTTTGCATGATAGTTATGTTTGCATATTGTTGTTTTGCAGAATCGCTTGTGGAAAACGTTTCGAGACAGATAGGGCAGGTTACCGCATCATCACTTTCGTTTTCTTGGCAACTTAATATAACTGAGGGCAAAGCATCAAGTGCTGCACGAACACTGCTATCTACCCACACTTCCTCCTCTTCTGTTTCATCTTCTTCTGAGTCGTCTGTAAAACTACTATCTGTTTCCTCCTCTTCTTCTGAGTCGTCTGTCGAGTCAATGAGGCCAATACGGACTTCCTCATATTTGAAATTGAATTGATATGTATCATTCTCCAGATGCTTTTTGATGTCACGCCACGTGAATTCTGAATTCAAATAATTTGAATTCTAACGAAATAAAAGAGTTCATCGACGTTATGGCGGAGCAAAATCCTCTATATATCTGAGTTCGATTACATGCTCCGCCAACCTAAGCGTTACCATATAGTCTTAATCACTCTCCTCATTTTCAGTATCTTCGTTTCTGCCTCTCCTCCGATCTATGCTCTCTTCCAACCGCTCTTCGTCAACTCCCGTACACCTAACATTCTCTGTGACGTCAGCAATTCCTTGTACCAATATCCTGGAATCCGTTGTATTCTGCAATTCCCAAATTGTACAATAGTCACGCTGGACACCAAATGTAGCATCTACATCACTTCGCCTACATCAGTGGTTGTTACCACTGCTGCGATTAGTGCTGGTTCCACGTCTCTCAGAATACCAAGAACCGTTTCTCTGCCAAAATACTGAGAACCGTTTGCATCACTTCTTATGTTACCTTCCTCCATTCTTTACCAATGACCTAACTCAAATACTACAACACAATTTTCAACAAAGAGATATGAAATTTCCAGCACGTCAGAGATCTGATAAAGAAATACGAAGCGATAGATCTGTATTGTTTGAAGATCTTGAATCGTATAAAGCGACAATGAGTCTACGTTCAATTATTTTTGATCGTATAAAGTTTCATTAAATTGTCTGCCATTTGACTATTTTATTTGTAAATTAATGTGTTTTTAATATAGTTATTAAGTTTGAATTTAATTGATTAGAAGGTTTATCTTAACTTCAATTAACTCATTGTGAAGAAGGGTTAATATTAAAGCTTTAAATAAAATTTGTATTTCTAGATTTGTAATTAACAGCTTATTAATTATAATTATAATTATCATATAAATATTAATTATTTTAATTATTTTTTAATGTTAATTTTGATAACAATTATAATCAATTATTTTATTTTATTTCATTTTTAATATAATTTAAATTTTACATTATTATACAACATTACAATATATCTAAGATGAAGGTGGAGAATGTCTAGTAAATTATTTTAACATTATTATTATTTTTAAAATAGTTAATATGTAGTAAATGCCTATAAATATTACAATTACTATACCATCTTTTATATACTATTTTAATTTAGATTTCATCAGTAAATAATAAAATAAAATTATTATCTTAATTCGGTAGTTTGATCTCTTCGGTAGATATAGTAAAAGATGAATCTAAAGGTTTAATTCCCCCTTAAATAGGCTACATTCATATGGCAATACCATGGATCAATACAGCATATCACTACCACTGTTATTTTTATTACAGTAATATAGGGTTATTTTTATTTCATTTATTTGTTATTTATTTTTAATCGAGTTAAATATTTCATATTAGATTATTATTTTATTTTATTTTATTTATGTAATTTGACTGTATAAAATGTTAAGCATTGCATTACAACATTCTAGCATAGTATTATTATGTAAAAATAAATATTTTATAAAATATTGATTTTTAAATAAGTTAGAGGTTTTGGGCAAGTGGTACGATAAGACATAAGAATTTCGCCCATGGTATTCTAACAAAGCCTATTTACAAGTTAATAATGACTATTAAAATATGGGTTAATATTCATGAAGTTAAGCACCTTGTCTTATTTAGAAGACAAAGTAATAAGTTCAATTAAATACATGTTATAACACGAAGATACAAATATTTATAAAATATTTTGATATTAAAATGAAGTTATATCGTTTTAAGTATGATATTGATAAAGCCATGGTATTGGCCCATGATATTGTAATAAATCCATTTAGTTAATATTTATTACTAATCAGTGTTATATTGTAAATATGAAACTTTGATGTGCTTATTGATTAAATTTAAATATAGTTAGCAAAATATTTTAATTTATAGGTAAAATTGATTTTAATTATATATATATCGCAAGGATACCTTAACAATGCACTTTTTAATGTGATATGTATACTATGATTAATAAAAAAAAATTACAATATAATAATTTAAAAAAATGTTTATGTTTAATCATTATTTTCTAGTTTTTAATATGAATGTCAACACTATACTAAGTTGTAGATCCCATCCTTCAATGCAATAAATTTCTTGTGAGATAAATTTCTTATAAGTTATTAAATGTATCAGATGATGAGTGCTTTTTTCTTATGTAGCTTACCCCCTGAAGTGGTGGATCATTAGTCAATGGATTACTACAATGAATCATTTGTATAACTACATTCATAGATAGCAACTATAATAGAGAACATCCTTGTTAATTAATGAATACATTATAATAAATTGTTATCAAATAAAGTGCTAAAGAACAAGTTACTTTAATTGCAGCTACAACATAACCTATGGACATAAATTACTTATATTGTTTTGTATTCTTCTTTTCCTATGTAATATGCTTTCACACAAACTCTCATTTTCTTTGATAAGTTTCCACAATTATAATATCCTAGGATAGATGCCAAAATATGTGCATAACTTTGTTGTTCTTGGAAGGCCTCACATTCTAAAATGAAATTCTTTATAAATTTATCTTTTCCGTAATATAGTACATCATCTCCTCCATACATTTCTTTTGACTTTTTTCGCACCATGTCACAATAGAGTTGTTGATGCAAATTAGTCCTTATTGAGTAAATAACACACTTGTGCTCTCCAAGAAATATTTGGAACCCTATATATCTTTTTTGATGATGATTATGATTAGGATTAAACTCCTTCAATATTATACTTTTTTCTTTTCAGCTCCTTCCATGTACCTTTCTGAACTTATCGATAAATAAAAACTATCTTATCTCTTTATTTTTTGTGGGATACATCTTAAATAAAAATGCCCCTATTTTCTAATCCATTTGTTACTTGAATCCAAGTTTCTTTCTTAGTACTCATAATATTTCATTAAACACAACCTTAGGGCCATCTCTGCATCTTCCATTTTTCTCTATTTTTTTCAAACATTTTATGACTTGCACTCATAGCTATTACTTCAATAGGAGCAACCCATGTTTGATTTCAAAATATAGTATAAGGAACTAAACTTTTTAATTTTGATAATCAAAAATCACTTTTGAATTTTCTAATTTGTTTTCACTGCATGTCTGATGTACTTGTTGGACACTCGCTCATAAACTCGTAGAGAGTCACCGTAATTATTAAAAATCCAAAAAGAGTTAGAGAGGTTTATCAAGTTGTAGTAACTCTCCCTATTTACATTTATTTTTGAAAAGTGCATATATCGTTTTCAAACCCCCCAAAAGTTATTTTTCTTTTCCACATCCATCCCATCTAGATTTCTGCACAGTCAATTCGAGGTATTTTTTAATCCGCAACTTCTTTCGAACGTTTCCTTCAAAGTGAAACTTATGCTCATAAGTTTACTTGGTATAGAAAACCACTACTTTGGTTTTGATTCGTATTGACTTTGCATCCCCATATTTCTACAAAAGTGCTCGACAGGTAATTAAGTGCTCTTTGCAAACAAAGAGAATATTTAGAAATTAGTATAATGTCATCCGTTTTATAAAAGAAGCTTTATAACAAAATTTTTCGAATGGATATCGCTCACCCCCTTGCAAATTTTAGCCACTCTTCAATCTTGTCGATATATAAACTAAGAGGGTAGGAGACAATTGGAAACCTGTTTGATGATCCATGTGGATACAGGCTACCCACCTATTCCATTTGGACCCACACCATTAGTTCTTTTAGATTTTTTAGTTTCAACACAACTTACTATTTTTTTGCTTTTTCACATTAGGAACTTCCTAATCACCATGTTGAGGCCCCTAATCATCCGTGTATATTGATGGCTACCCACCTATTCCACTTTGAACCCACACCATCAGTTCTTTTTCAGCTTTTCATGTTTTCAAAGACACAACTTACTATTTTTAGTAGCTTTCGAGTTCGTGAAACTTTCGAGCCATTTGAGGTCATAAACGAAGTTTTTTTGGGGAAATACAGAGAGAAACATTGGTCTCACTCAATCAGATTTGTATTCCTCAAATTGATATTTTCTAACGAGTATTGAGCGCATCAAATAAGGATTGTATGCCAAAGTTATATCCCTGGGAAGATTGATGTACCATTTTACCCAAAATGTGGCCCATAGTTTTTGCGCTGTTTTATCTCTTGGGGATAGGTTTTTTGGATATAGGATGCTTTATATTGTTTCTCAACAATAAAGAGGTCTTCGAGCCCTCATTCTAACAGTTAGTTCAAAGGCCCTATAGCTACCACATCTCTTCTCAAAAAGATAAACTACCAAAGGCAAAGTAGCTAGTTTATTTCATTATGTCGGGAAGCATATTTCAAATCATTTGTTATTAATGAAATGTGGGTTTTATTTCCATTGCATCTATGCTGTTTATGTCTATTTCTATATTTTATTGAATTCCCTTGCATAAATCTAGATCAAATGGTGTACCATAGCAGTATGGTCTTTCTTTTTATTTTTCTTTGCATGTCCCCAACATAAGTCCGTGTATATGGAGTTAGGTCTCGATCTAGTTGAACCCTTGCAAGATTAGCCTCAAACCTCGAAGACCTCCCATGGGTGAATGAAAAGAAAGATGATGGAGTAGGATGATCCTATAAAAATATTTCTAGAGGAGGCCCTCGAGAAACGTGAGGAATGCAAGGATGGATAACTTGCCCGTATCCTTCAACAACTACCAAGCGACATATCTATATCATACAGATCCACTCTAGAGGTGCCACTCATTTTAAAGGGTATAGGTCAACTTTCAACACATTCATGTATTTTGAAGGCCGTGATAGATGTAGACATCATATATAGATGGGTTGAATTTTCTCAAAGGGTATTTCTATCCATGATTTCTCTAACCAACGAAAAAATATTATTTTTACACTCATCAAAGCCACCCCCACACAAAGAGTCATGGGAAACAAACTCAGAGCAAAAGGGACGAGAGGAAACCTCTTTGTTCTCGCCACACCCACTCTGGACAGTTCATTCCAAGATGACATCAAGGAACAATATTACCGTGTGGGGAGCTATGAGGAGAAATACATCCAGATGACCATGTTGTGGGGTGATAAAGGGATCAAGATGCATGAACTGATGAATTTTTTCCAGTACACCACGTGCAATAAAGTTGTGTATTAAATATTCTAACAGGACATTTGGTGCTCAAGTACTGCAACTATCTTCGTAGACACTTTTAGGAGGAAACTGTGAGTCTCTCGACATTACTCACAGCATTGGCATGTTACCATGCCACCAAGATCAAGCATAAATTTAAGCTGCATAGAGAAGACTTTCGGATCCGCAAATATGAAGCGGGGAAAGGCGCCTCAAAACCACGTGTAACAGGGGGAAAAGCCAAAGAGGGGCAACACACACCAGAAACCCAAAAGAAGGACACACGAATGTGGTGTGATTTTCATAATGTACCTCCACTCATAAGAGCAAATGAGTGTCGACCAATGATATGCCAATGCGTGGTCGAAACTGAAAGGCACCCAAATACGTATGCATGTTTCCGATCCCAAAGCCATGTAACCATACAAGGGAGATGACAAAGTGAATAAAATCATTGACATGCACTATAGCGCCATTTTTTTGCCACCACCAAGCTCCAAAAGGGAGGATCGAGGATCGAGAGGAGGGGGAGTGCATCTTTCCATTACACGGATGTGGGTGAAGTGATTCTCCAGCATGCAATTCCTCATTGCTAATGGCAAGCCATGATCGTCATTTCACAGAGAGTTCATAGAAGCGCCTCGACCCCACCGACTATAACACACCCTGCAATTGTATACCATTGGGTGGCTTAAACCAGAGGAGATCTCGCGTCCTGCTCACAGTGTCGCCTTTCGATGACATCATCAAGCCATTCATGGATGAGGTATTGTGTGATGTTGCTCCTCTTAATGTAGCCGATGTATTATTGGGCCAACCATACTTGTGGAGGTGACATGATGTGTATGAGTTTAGGGCCTCATTCTGTAGTTATTACTTAAATAACATTATATCTAATACCGTAGGTAGTGCACCCCTCTGCCATCTCTTCGCATTATTGCAAAAAACACAAGAAGATTGATTTCCAAACCATGAAATTCTATTTTCCTTACAACTCGCTCTAAGTAGGGGAAGAGGAATACTTGTGTGCCACAAACCCTTGAAATGAGGCTCCCCGCATGATGTAGCATATGGACAAAGTCTTGGAGGAAGACAAGGAAACATTTTCTCCTTACCAATAAATGTTCCCCTGTACACTATCAAAGTGACAAACACTCCTATTGATCAGCATCCCTGCATCGCCGCCTAATGTTTCCATGGCTACATACTTTCAAGATGACTACATAAAACATAATCCACACATGTATTTTCTCGAGGTAACCAAATTTTATTGAACGATCCAACACATCTCGCCAACTCATCAGCCCCAAGCACGTCCACTAACATCCTCAGACAAATCCAATACCAAGTTCAATAGAAGCTTTCCTCTCATGGAGGAACATAACTGCAATGGGGACCATTTCTTCCTAAAGAGGGAGGAATGATCTAGGTGGGATATTGGTGGCCACCCACCTATTCCATTTGGACCCGCACCATTAGCTTTTCACCCTTCGTGTCTAACACAATTTACTACTTTTTAGCAGTTCGAGCATCACTTTGAGCTGTTTTGAGAAACTAATGATCCAGATATCTGGCCTAGAAACATGAGTCGTTTGAGTCACCATTATTTGATCCGTGTGTGCTATTTCAAGGTGGCCTCATTTCTATGTTTCTTTTGAACCTCGCCATGATTCCATTTCTTTTCCGATGCTCAGCTCGAGTTACTATACAGCTTTTCGTATCCCGAACTTCCTGATCCGTTTTGATACCCTAAAGGAATTGGGAAATCGGGAGAAGCATGGGTCTATGAATTACTCACTCAAATGTTGTAGTCCTTAGGTAGATATTTCTAATGAGGTATTGAGCACATCTAACGGAGATCGTATGCACAAAGTTATGTCCCTTGAAGATTGATGTACCAATTCGACTCAAACGACGCCCATAGCTTTTGCAATTCATCTCCTTAGGGTTAGTGTTTTTTGGATGTTTGGGGATCTTCTTATTGCTTTTCTCAACAATAAATAGGCATTCGAACACTCATTGTAGTACAGTTCAAAGGCTTGTAGCTACGTCACATATCTTGCGCGTAGATAAGTTACTCCGTGTGCTCCTAGCTGGTTTATTTCCATTATGTCCTAGTTTATATTCTAGTCATCTCGTTGTTGATGAAATGAAGTTTTGTTTCGCTACATCTCTGTGTTTATATCTATTTCTATATTTTTTTCTTACGTTCATAAATCTACACCAATGGTATTAGAGCAGGTTTTCTCTTTTCTCTATTTTTCTTTCGCATGTCACTCAACATGGTCGTGTATAAGGAGTTAGGGCTCGATCCGGTTGAACCCTTGCAAGATCAACCTCAAAAACCTCGATGACCTCCCATGGAAGAAGAAAAAGTAAAGATGAGGGAGAGCTAGTAAATCCTATCAAAATATTGCTCGAGGAGGCCTCGAGAAACATAGGAACGCGATGATGGATAACTTTGCCCGAGATCCTTCAATGATCTGCCCACTATTGGCAAAGCATCTACATCCCGCAGCAACTCTGAAGCGGTGCCACTCCTTTGAAGGTACATGTCAAACTTTTCGACATTCCTAAGTTTGAAGGCCAAATAAAATGCAAAGATGTCATAGATATATGGTTGAAATTTTTCTGAAGGGTATTTCTCGGTCCATGATTTCTTTGACCGAGAAAATATTATTTTTTCACTCCTCGAGATGCCACCGACCCATGTCAAAAGACTGTAGGAAACCCATCGTGATCGATAAAAATGACAAGAGGGAACCCCATCTTTGTTTCTCAAATGCCACACCCATGGAATTCGCGATCGAGATGACATCAAGGAACAATATACACCCATTATGGAGCTAAGGAGGACAAATACATCCAATGGACCACGCTACATCGTAGCAAAGGGATCAAGATGTGCACGAACCGACGAAATTTGTTCCATAGTCTCTATGCACAAAGTTGGCTATTGGAAGGTTTGAATAAGAAATTTGGTGCTCAAGTACCGCAACTTCTTTTGCACAGTATTACTATCTGAGGAGGCATGGGAAAATTTTAGGGCTAATATTCGCAAGTGGGCTAATTTTCCATGATTTTTCCAAAAAGAAGAGATTTGCTAATTTCCATCGTAAAAATGATTCACCCAAATTTTACAATATAAAATTATTTTACCTTTAAAATAGCTTTCAACTGTTATATAGAGACTATATATAAAATCATTATATAAAATTGTATACTTTTACAAACATATCAATAAATTTATAGTTCACATATTAGTGACTAGTGAAATTCGCCAACTTTTTAAACTTCAAGATAATTTTCCATCCTTAAAATTATCCTCATAGGGAGGAAATGGAGTTTCCTAGAGATTACCATTCTTGGCACGCACATATCGCTATGCCACTAAGATTAAGAAATAAATTTAGGTAGAAGAAGGAGACTTCTGGATACGCAAATCAAGCGAGCGAAAGGTGCCCTCAAACCCAAAGAGCTGGGCAAAGCCAGTAAAGCGGGGTGACTCCAGAGATCAAAACACCACAAAGCCAAATAAGGACACATGGAATTGATGTGAGTTTCATAACAACCCCACTCACAGACAAAAGATTGTGTTGGGCCAAACAATCAGTGTCGTGGGCGAATCAAGGCACTCTCGACTCGAAATGCATGTTCGATCTCGAGCGAGTCCGTACAAAGAGAGATAAAGAAGGGTAGTCATATCATTGATGCGACGCCCAATGCCATTTTTTCAACAGCTCACACCAAGCTCTAGCAGGGAGGATCCTCGATGATCCGGTAGCAAAGGGGAGAGTGCCTCTTCCAGTCGTAGGGATGTGTCGTGGAAAGGGTTCTCCACTGCAATTCCCTCGTCGATAGTAGAAGCCAAAAGAACCCTCGTTTTCGACAGGAGGCCGTGAAGTGACTAAAGCTACCAACCATAGCACACTTGTAGCCATGTACGCATGTGGGTGGATTAACCCCGGTATGTGAGATCTTCAGATTCGCCAACAATTTCGCTTTCTCGTACAACATCAAAGTCATTTATGAAGAGGTATTGTGACATTTCTCCTCTTATATGTCACCTACATGTATTATATGGCCAACCATACTTAGGTGGAGTGCGATATGTTGTGTATAAGGAGTCTAGGCCTCATTCTTTTGTTATTACTTTCATGGAACATAAATTGTACCGGATACCAGCAGGTAGTAGTGCCTACTGCCATCTCTCGATCAGACCATTGTGAAACAACGCAATAAGATTGATTTCCAAACCAGGAAATTTATTTTCCTTATAAATTGCTCACATGGTGGAAAGAAGAATATTATAGCCCAAACCTTTAGAAATGAACGCCCTTTTCATGAGTTGCAACATATGGACAAAGTCGCATGGAGGAATACGAGGACATTTTCTCCTTACCCACAGAGGTTCATGTACATTGTCAGAGACATGCACTCCATTGATCCGACTCTCGACACACCACCGACCAAATGTTGCACATACCTCATGCGACTACACGAAACATAATCCACATCATCTATGCATCCGAGGAAACCCAAATCGTGTCGAACGTATCCAATGCATCCGCCAACACGTCCGACGCATCGTCCACGTACATCCTCGGACAAATCCAATACAGAGTTTAGCGCAGAATTTGCCTCTCATGGAGGAATTTACAGAATTTCGACTATTTCTCTCAATAATGAGGGAGTAATGATCCAGATGGATATTGGTGAAGCCACCCACCTATTCCATTTGGACCCGCACTATCGCTCTTTCCAATTTTTCTGACTCTGAGTCACAACTTACTATTTTCTAGCAGTTTTCGGTTCATGACCTTCTGGAGTCATGTTTTGAGGCCCTAATGGTCCTCGTGTGGATATTGTGGCCACCCACCTATATTCCATTTTCAACTACCATCGAGCTTTTTCTAGCTTTTTTAGTTTCAAACGACAACTATATTTATTTTTTAGCATCTTTTCGAGTCCCTAAACTTCCGTAGTCGTTTTGAGTTCGGCCCTAAACTATCACTTTTTCTGAAAAATGAGAGTCAAGATGATGAGCCATTTTTTCTTACCTAAATACAGGTACCAGGGCATATGGGCTTCAAAAACGTATTGAGGACATCAAATGAAGATCGTATGCCAAAGTTATGTCCCTACGCTATAAGATTGATGCTACCAATTTACCCAACACGCAAACAGTTTTAGGTGCTTTCATCTCCTAGGGTTAAGGGTTTTGGATGTTTATGGGTTTTTCATATTATTTTCTCAACAATCAATAGGCCTTCAAGCCTCACTGTAGTCAGTTCAAAGACATGTATTCATCACATCTGTCATAGAGATAAGCTACGAGTGCCCGCAGTAGCTAGTTTATTTCTATTATGTCCGTAAGCATCTTTTATTCATTTGTTATTAATGAAATGTGAATTTTATTTCCACCGTATCTCCTAGGTTTTATGTATATTTCATATAATTTATTCTATTTCGTATATCAATCTATATCATTTGACTCAGATATGCTTTCTGTAAAAAGTTTCTTCATAAATTCTACGTTGAAGTGTAATTTTGACTTTCACCTAGTAAAGGTCGACCTCATATGCACAAAACTGCTCTCAAATGCCTCGTACCCTAAAGTTTCCTCCATCAGTGCTACAAACCTTATGCCTAGGAATCGTGTCAAAGGATTTTCTGGAAATCAATAATAAAAAACAAAATACTTCTCCCTTTTTATCCCAAGCTCTCTCAATGATGTGCCTTAAAGTTATGCCATGATTAACTGTGGAATGTTTAGGTGTACAACTTGTTTGTCACTTTACGCTTACATTTATCTATTTCTTTTCCTGTACTGAGTGCTGATTTTATTTTTAGATGCTTCCAAATAGCTTTTCAAACAAGGGGGTTTATCATAGGGCTCATATAGTTGGAGGGTTATTGACTATCGAACACCTTTATAGAGGTACTTTACAAAGACTAGTTGTCCACTCTCAGGTGGAAGCATTGTTGTATGATGCTATTGAAAATTTTTTAAATGTGATGTGAAAGAAATTTTAAGCGACTAGACTCTCCTTGGAGTTCAAAAACATCTTTTGCTTTTCCAACACCTAAACTTATTGATGTCCCATATCTACTTTTGCACTATGAAGAGTATTGTATCGATGTTTAATTCTAAAGGAAGAGAGGTCAACCTTGGGATCCTACCCACATAAATTTGTCTTCATAGTCAAATCCATTTACAAGTTGTAATGTTGTTTTTAGTTTGCATATTTATCGCATGATGCTCCTTCCAAAATAATTTGGAGTTATTTTTTTCCAAGGAAGATTAGTTCTTCATCTCCCTGAAAGCCACGAAATTGGTCTCTGTCTTTCATAATATCAGCCTTTAGACAATACTATCTTTATTAATTAACTCAGCCCAGTTCCATCTTAATCCCAGCATATATCATGCTGTCAAACGATCTGATCCATCTAGGTGAAACTTTCTTTTGAGAGTGAGGCTTTTGGATGAATGGATTGCACCTCCAAATATTTGGTCCCTCTGTAAACTCCTATAGATCCAGGTTAATATGGATCTAGGATGGTTATATATATACTATATAATACCTATATTTGTATCCTATGTGTATCTTTCTTATTCCTCTATCTCACTCCACAAACATACATACTCGTATTTCTCTACAACTATCTCTCTTTGTCTCCCTCCCCTCTTTCTCTCCCTCTATCTCTTCTCCATATCTATGCTCTCTCTCCCTTCCCCTTCTCTCCCATTCTCTCTTCCTTTGTTTTCCTATCTTACTCCTCTCTCCATTTCTCCCTTGTCACTATATCTTTCTCTCTCCACCTTTTCTCCCTCTACGTATTTCTCCTCACTTTCTCTCTCTAGAGTCATCTCTCTATCTCCTCTCATCTCTCTCCTTTCTCTCCCTCCCTCTCTCTCCCCCCATCTCTCTCTCTTCGTTTCCTCCAACTCTTTCTCTCTATCTCTCCACATTTTTTCAATATCTCACTCCCTCTCCCTCACTCTCTCCTCTCTTGATATTTTTCCATCCTCTCTCTTCTCTTCTCCTTCTCTCCATATATCTCTCATGTCTTCTTTTGTGTCTTCTCTCCTGTCCTCTCTCCATTTCTCCCTTTATCAATCCCTCCTTTCTTCTCTATGTCTTTTTTCTTTCCTTTACTCTCTTTCCAATATTCTGGGAAATTCTATTACTATTAAGATGTCATGTTGCACACCAAATGCTGTAAACATGCATACCTCTTTGCTTTGGGTCCTTTTAAAGTGTTGTTGCCTCTATTGTATTATATTAGTGCTTTCCCACGTCTCTCATAGCTCACTATGAAAATACCGAGAAACCATTTTGTATCATTTATTAGGTTACCTTATTCATTATTTCCCATGACCATACTCAAATACTATAGACTTTTTCAATAATCTATTTGATCGAGTAGATGTAGAATTTAGAGCACTGTCAGGAGATTTGATGAAAAAATACATGAAAGTGATAGAAAGACTCTAGATTATTATTCGTAATATATCTTTGAATTATCTAGTGATTGTATAAACTACAATGCGTACTCGCCATCATGCATAAATTAATGGACTTTCGTATTGACCTAATACTAATGATGTGCATTACTAGGGACATTCCATCTACATTATGGATCATAGTGTATGGATCTAAACAAGTCTGCCTTAACATGAATGATATATATACATATACATATATACATATATATATATATATATATATATACACACACACACACAGATATATATATATATATTCACTCACAATTATAATTAATATGGAAAAGAATAATAATTATTCCAGCAGAAGTGAGTTAATTATGTTATGTTTCAATACCACCTATAGTCTAATTATCAAATTACATTTTAATATTATATGTAAAAAAAACAATTAATCGAAACTTAACTTGAAATTTATTCATTTAATTACTTGAAAAATCGTATGAAAGTGTTAAAATTTCCCAATATGCCTCTGATTGTATATGATGCTTGAGATATGACATAATATCTGGCTTTAAGACAAGGTTCACATAACCCGCGCATCTACGAGTGTCAAGAGGATCAATACTTTTCACTCTAAATGAAGTTTTGTATTTTCAAAAAGTATTTTGACTCCACTTAGGTTTCTAGTAGATCTAAAGTGAATAGTTTTATTAATTATAACATTATAATTAATTATAATATAATAATAACTATTAACTATTAATTTATTTTTATTTTTATATCTAATTGACGAAGCGAAAATGTTTTATTCATAATTATCCACATTAAGTGTTCTATTTTATGTCATTTTATTTATCTCTTTTATCTTGACCCGACTCAAATGTTTACATGACATTACATATCTCTAGCAGTTATAAGTGTATCCAAAATATTGGACTTTTTATTATAAATGAGCTAACATGTAAATGTTTACATTAAATGATTTAAATCATCGACACAAATCTCCTACATTCTTTGTTTTACTTTTAGATTTACTTCAAAAAGGTTACATAGATGATCATTGAACCTAGATCCATCTGATCTGATCTATCTACCGAGCTGCAGTTACGAGGATCAAATATCTTTTCACTCAAAACAGTGTGAAGAAGTTTATTTGATCCCCCTTTGAACTTGGTAGACACGAGTTAAGATGAATCCAAGTTGGTTTAATGTGCGTATTTGAAAATAGGCTACATTCCGATATGAATTACCATCAACATCAATCACCATGGGTACTACTTTATTTTAATTATTTATTTATATTTAGGTTTTATTTTATTTATTTATTAAATTTTAACGAACTATATTAAATGTTTACATTACATTATGAATATTTATCATTATTATTATTATTATTATTATTGCTATTTCCTTTCTCTTGTAATTTGACTTAATGATAATGTCACATCGACAATACAACATCTCTACCATATTGGGCTTACATCTAGGGGATAAAATAAAATATTTAGCTATATTTTGATTTTCAAAATAAGTTATTGTCTGGAGCAAGATTGATAAGTCATGGTATTTAACTATCCTCATTCTAACAATAGTCTATTGGTACAAAGTTATTGTATAGTTTATTGTACCAAATATGGGTGAATATCCAGCAAGAAGATATCTTGTTATATTGTAAATTTTTAGCGTATGTAGTTTATTAATTTTTAATTTAAATAAATGTTACAAAATTAAATTAAAATATATTGATTTTTGAAAATAGACTTTATGGTTTTTGGGCATGTGTTATTTGATAAGCCATGGTATTGGCGCATTCGGTGTATTGACTAAACTCCTATTGGAAGTTATTGGGTGAATATCCATATATGTTAAGAATCTAGTTATATTGTAAACATGAAAACTTTAGTGATTATTTATTATATTATATATTGTTACATAATAATTATTTCAATTAATATACAACATTGATCCTGCACCTACCTTAACAAATGTACCTATTTTAATGTGATATGTATATTATGATTAATAAAAATAAAATTACAATAAAAAAACATGAATTTAAAAAAATTTACATTAAATCTTTATTTTCTAACTTAAAAAATGAATTTGAATATCTATTTCTACTCTTTAATGTAAGTTGATGACATAACTGTTTATAAGTTATTAGATGTATCTAGCAAGAGCATCCCTTATGAAAGCCCACCTCTCTATGGACCATTAGCAAATGGGACTACTAGCCAATCACGAGAGTCAATCCATATTCATAGATAGCAAAATCTACATAATAGTAAATCATTCATAGGTCTCTCTCCCTTTCTCTCTCTCTGTGTCTTCCTTCTCTCTCTCCAAATTTCTCGCTTTGTGAGACCCTCTCTTTAAAATTTAATAATGAAAATCTTTCTAAAACTTATTTCGTCTTCGTCTTGTGTTACTCAAAGTTTTGCGCGCTGATGATATGATCTAGATATATATCAGTATAATTATAACATATTTTACTTTTTTAGATTCAATTAAAAAAAGTTATCAAATTAAATTAAATTAAAATATTTTTATTGTAAAATAGTTATGGTTTTTAGTATGTGTATTGATAAGCTATGATATTGGCCCTATGGTATAATAAGAGAACTAATTCTATAAGTTTATAATAACCATAGTTATGAATATTTCCATGTCATTATAAACATTTTTGATTGCTAAAATAAGTTTATGAGTTTTTAGACATGTAGTATTTGATATAACCCAGTGGTATTGTGTCCCATGGGATTGTAAAAAAACATTGAAAAAGTGAGGGTCAATATCTATGGTGAAGAATATTGTGATATTTGTTATATGATTGCGATTAAGTTATTTTTTTTGGTTATGTGAGAGTAAGTCATGGTAATGTAACAAAGCATATTTACCAGTTAATAATATCCATAGTTATGAAATAAGAATATTTCCATATTGTTATAAAATATTGTGATTCGAAATAAGTTATGTTGGGCATGTGGAATTGATAAGCCATGGTATTAGATTCCCATGGTATTGTAACAAACTCATATTTGCAAGTTCATAATATCCATGATAAAGTGATTGAATATCCATGGTATAACAAATATTTTTCATAAATGTAAGACATGAAAGAATATTTCATTGTAAAATGTTATGTTTTTTTGGACATGGTACCATGGTTACAGTGATAAAATAATGTATTATAAATACAACCTGGACATTTTTTAAAACATTATCCAATGAAGTTAAAAGACAAATATCTATATGAAGAATCTGAGTGATGAAATATAAAATATTTTGCCCTTTGCCAAGTTATGGATTGAAATGTGATGTTGATAAACCATGATATTGAATCTAAATAATACTAAAATAAAATCTATTCACAAATTAATAAAAATATAGCAAACTTTGAATTTTATTATTTTTTATTTAATAACTAATATTTAAATTAATTTTTATATATAACAAACATTTAACAATGTTTATATACTTCAGCCATATTTACCTACCTGAATTTTTCTATGAAGTTTTATATAAATACACAAAATTTTAATTTATATAAAACAGTGATAAATTCTATTATAAATCTTACATACACATTTTAAATTAATATTTTAATATCTAGATGTACCAACTTTTTCAAGCCATTTTTTCGGAAAGAAAGCATTATTATTTTAGGGAAATTATTTAATTAGAAATTCCAAAGGTCAATGGAATATCATGTCATTTTAAGAGAGTTGAATTTCTTGTAAATCATTTGTGCTTGTATAATACTTTTATATATATGTTTTAAACAACAAAAGTAGTCATTTTTTATTATTTATTTATTTTTTAAATGATATGTATAGTTCAAACATGATTAATGATTTTAAAGATTTTATATATACGTAAAAAAATGATGTTCCACTTATTTTTCATTGATTTCATATAATACAAAATATATATTTTATATACTTTTTTATTTTCATTGTTTTCTAACAAAAAAATTATATTTTATATCTTGGTTATATATATTTCAATACATCACACATTTTGATTTTATAACAAAAAAAAAATTATATTTTATATATATACTTTATTTTCAATGTTTTCATAACACAAAATATATATTTTTATATAGTGTTGAACCCTTAGTTAAACTAAGAGGGGGGTGAATCGATTTAACACATTCATGGACTTTAAAAAATTTCATTAAAACTTATTTACACCTTGATTTCACATTTAACTTAATATGTGAGTAATCTTAGGATGTGAACGACGAGCATTAATATAATGTAATAGTAGACTTAATATGAGAGCAGCAAGCATTAAGCGAGATTATATAAACCATATCAACACATAAACATCATGCACTCGGACCTGAGATATAAGTGGAAACCCATAAGGAGAGAAAACCACATCTTATTATTGTTGTGATGCAAAAGGCAAGCTCCGACTCCCTCTCACTTCTAATTTTAACATGTTCCAACCCACGATTTTTGCTACCTCAGTGCACTAAGCTACAACTTGCAAGGAAGCTCTGACTCCCTCTCCAATTTTCTGCGGGCACCAACCTACGGGGCTCAACCTCGATTAGCTACAACTAACATCTATCCGGCTACAACTTGATAGGGAAGCAACTTCCTTACTCTTTTAAAAAAAAAAACACTTGCTAATTTTACCTTCGATATCGAGCTTTTTGTTACGAACCTTCTCTTCGATGTCAATCGGTCTTCATATCACATACACACCCATCTGTAGCATCTTCTCAAATTCTTTATCGACTTCTCCTTCTCCCTCTTTTTGCCCTTCTTGCTTCATTTCTTCATTTTTCTAACCTTCCTTTGCATATCAATGTGATATCATATATAGAGTTTATCACATGACTATATTCCTCGGGGAATTTGAAGCGAATAGCCACGACTATTTCCTTCTGCCTCCTTATTTCTTTTTCATTTCATTAAAAAATATGGCAATATACGATTAATTTCAATATTACGGTGGGATTTTGTTTTCCTCCAGAGACTTGCCAATGCATCACAAACAATATAAATCAATTGCAAAATTTACATTCACAATTTCGTTACACACATTAATTTCACTCAACTCCTTCTCAAGATTTTGGCTTTAATACATTTTTGTCTTTCGATGTTGTTAGATAATTGTTACATACTCTATTCAACGTAATTGTGTGCACGTGCATGTACATCCAAACACAAATCTCGGTTTACTTTTGTATTGTATTTTCTCTCTCTCGTGCATATAAAATGCATACGGCAAATTTTTACTCAATACTGTCGATGTTTGGGCAATTTCAATACTTTTAATTTACGCACTAGCAATTTGAATCAATGTATTACCTCATCAGAGGTTAAAAACATTGTTGTAACCGAAATAATTTTATATGCGGGTAGAATATTTTTTTTTTTTTTTTTTTCATTGTGGAGGCTCCTTGATGTACGGGCTACCCTCACTCTTCTATTATATTTCCCATTTAAAACACTCATCAAAATTTTTTCAATAACATTAAAATCCATACGGCGCATTTACGGTGTTCACTATATAACTTAAAATAATTCTCATAGCTTGAGGGTTCCTTTTAAATTAACGATAGTCGACCTTTCCAAAGTCCTACCTTAAATCTTTGGGCTTAAATGACATTTCTCTGATATATAACTTACCCTCATAACATATATTATAGCTCGAGGTTTATGAAAACCTACTTTAAAAGTCACCCCGGGAACACTTATATTAAGCCTCGGGGTTAATATCACATATATATACGCGGTGTGCTTTTCATTTCTACGGGTTAACATGTATATCCTAAATCCATGATGTATCTCAAAGGGATCTTTACCTTTATCACAAATATGAGATTGTATTATTTAATCCATGATTTAATAATAAGTTAATTCCAATCCTCGACGTGCGGGACCCCCCTCTTGATATTTTCTTGATTTTTAATCAACACTATACCCCAACGCTAAACTTCAATCCACAACCTTTATGATCTTTATTTAGCAGTTCTTTATGGTGCTCACCCTCGTCAGTTAAGTATATCCATGACTTCATTATCAGATATATTAACACTTAAATTAATCCTCGACTTTGTCATAGACCCCGACGCATCAACATTCTATATACATTAATCCTTGACCTTGGTTTTAAACCTTAGGAATTTCAAACTGTATCACTATATGAATCCAACTAAAGTACTCACGCATTTTCCTTTGGTCCCACAACATACGAATTAACATTAGGGTTAAGTTTCAGTGCCAGCCTATTGTTTATTCGGGCCCACTAATTGACACACCGTACACATACGTGACTAATAGAATGTTGCTTTCTCTTGGACGATCCAACGATCATAACCCATTTTCGCATAATATAGATGCCTTTGAAATTAATTATCGAAGTCACGTGATGAGAATGGTTTTGGAAAACCATCTTTGGACACATGGTGTCCAATGGCTTGAATATGCGTGTTGTTTTTTAACAAACCATTTACCATTTCAAAGAAATGCGAACCAGCGGATTTTCATGGGTTAAAACCATGTTTACTATTTCTTAATCAAGGTTAAAAGCATCATTTCTCAGGATATCCTCTTTATTTTATTCACGGGTCTATCATTTGTGATGAAATTCGGAGTTCCCTTTTCTCATTCATCGAGCTCTTTGGTGCTTTCATCCCACATATTCTTTTAAGGTCTGCGCCCTTAGAGGTTCTCAATTTTGGATTCACTGATTCTTTTCTTGGCAGATTGAATGGATGGAAGTCATTGGTTCCAACACGAGTTTTCCATTGGCTCAGCAAGCATTCCCTATCAAGGGCTGTTGTATTGCTTGTGTTATATAAGCACTACAACTCTTGGGTTCTATCAATTCAAAACAAACTCTCGGCATATGCTATTGAAGATTTGGCAACATTCACAACGTATTTTCGACCTTTTAATGTGATTTTCAAAAACCCCATTTCCTCGAAAATGTATCTAATTCCTCATATGACTACATAATTGTATTTGGCAAGCATGCCCCAAACAAATTTTTTGTTTCAAAGCATACCTCCTATTATGTGGTCGATTCACGGGGTTAACACACCCCTATATTTAATTTTAAGTAGTTTCCACTATCGACCTTGGCTAGCACCGATTCCTCGACAAATGTATGGTCCAATTCTTTCTCTGGCAGGCTCTTCTCTGTGGAAGTTCTTTCAAATGTTTGTAATGAAGTCGCGATACACATAAATACCCTTTGGATATTTGGACGACCCTTAATGTCGGCATTTCAATCGATTTGCCACATCGCCTTAAGGAAGTCCTCCATGTGCATTTTTAGCAATGTCTCCAATCTAATATTGGAAACCACCCATCTCTGATGTATGGAACTTGAATGCCTCTTAAGATTATATAGTTCACCTTTGTATTGTCTTAAGAAGATCCTTGAGGTAAACAACATTAGATGGAATTTCATTATCAATGTCTCCTTTGGATGCTCCATGTTGTTTCTGTGATATCCTTTGACAATAACTTAAACTGCATTCACGAGTATATTTAAACCATGTATCAAATTTACATTTGCAATTAAGTCATCGATGCCTGGATATCTTGTTACACAGGGGTATATTTAAACCACAATATAAAATTTCTATGCTCTTTCCATAGAATATTATTCATAAAAATCTTGGCTCAATCTTTTTGTTTCATACGCTTCCTAAGTGCCTCTTCTCATGTCTGTTTTTCTCTGTGCCTCTTTGCCAACTCCTTTACTGCCATTAATGACAACATTTCCAACCAATCTCCCCCTTTGGCATTGATTGCAACACATCCACCAATAATCAATGCTTCCTCCAAGTTTTCCTCTTGCCTAGCTTCTTTTAGAAGACCCTTTATTCTATTCCACCTTTTCCCTCCCCTTTGACATCGATGGAAAAGGGTTACACATTTCTCGGTGTAGATTCTATCTTTACAATTCTTTTCTTTGAGTTGAGTTTAGGCCTCTAGGCGGGTGTACAAGAGTTGTTGAGAGAACACTTTGAGGATTATTGATCTTCAATATGCAACACATAGATAGATACAATCAAAAGCACGAACTCCTTGCACTTGTATAAAGTGTAGGTGATGATGTAGAAATTATATATAATCAAACTTATATAATCTGAGATACTTTCTTGGATAAAAAAAAAAATTATTGAGAATGCTTCAACCCATTTTATGGCCCACTAAATCTTGTAGTTAAATATGTCTTCTTGCAATACTACACTTGTTCAATTATGATGATGATGCCAATATATCTTTTATAGTTGGAATTCACCTTTCCTTGCACATTGGTGATGATATGAGCTAGGATGTTGTTAACGGTGGCTATGGTTAATATTGAAAGGTCCTTATTCTTTGTTGAGAATCAATAAAATCAAGCGAGTTTACAACTTATTGTGAGATTAGGTGATCTTTAAATTTAGAATAAAATACCAACTTTATTGTTGTACAATGTACTTTCAAACCAAAACTTTGAGGATAGATGCATTCAATGTGGTGGTGATCTCCACTTATCAACCATGCAATTTATTTATGTCATAGGAGCTATGTATACTCAATGATTACTCTCTCTTTAAATGGTGAAATATCAACAATTCCTTTGTTGAAGGAAATATGCTTGGATGAATTAATAAAAGACATTTGGTGACTTCAATGGTAATCAAAACCTTTACCATTATTGAGATACTTTAGCTATTCTTGTCATGATTATTTCCAACAAAAACATCTTCAAGTTATTTTAATTTATATCTCCTTAACATACTTCACCAAGTTCTATGAACAATATTCAAAATGACCTTGAAGATATGTGCGGCTTCGAGGAAGACATGCAATTATATATATAGAAGCAGTCTTTGCTTGAATGCATAATATAATCCTTGAGGATTTAAACAGGATGTCCCAGACCTTTATGCTTTACTCTTGACCTTTCATCTTGAATGCGAGATAAACACGAATTTTACCTTGATGCATTCTTGCCATAGTTCTTTGATCCTATGGACTGTATCATCTTCTTTGCTTCCCCTTTGATAATGCTTGCTAATCTGTTGATCGACATACTTGTACCTAAACACCAATTGATATTACTTTGATAAACCATGCAAAGATTTCACTTCAACTTGCATATTTGCAGTAATCATGACATCCTTCCTAAATTCTATTATTGAGCTTTCCTACGATACAACAATCATCCATATCTGAATTTGTTCTCGGCATCTTTAACCATTTATTTATTTTTCTAGGTATTTGTTTAAAGGAATGTCCTACATTTTCTTTCTAAAATTGCTCGAGTCATTGCATCTTAGTATTCAATTCAATTGTGCTAACATAATGATATTTGGGAAGACATATTCAATTTATTTGCTTGGACTCTCCATGGGTAGATCACTCGAGAGAATTATCACTCACTTAAGCGTATTCATCCAAGGGGAATTTTCATAGATGAATGAAGTCATGACATAATGATGATAGGCACTTATCTTGCTAATCCTACTTGATGTGATTCATTGTTAATTCTAGAAGTATGAGGCACGGTGTGATCATCACTTTTAATGTCATGAAGTATTCTTCTATCATCATATGTTGCTTGTTGCTTCCTCTCCTTCCATCAACTGTTGGCTATTGTGTGCTTCGGTGATTTTTATTCCTCTATAGATCTCACATTGGGGAATTCCATTTCCCTTCTAATTTCATAGCTATTCTCATTTCATGGAGCTCTTCTTGAATACTTCTATGGGGATACATATGAATAGCTCTCCCTGGGATGTTTCTTCATATTTATCCTTTGGTTGGATATTTTCTTTGTTTTCCCGAGTAGTTTCCCCTAAGGCTATGATGTTTTAATTATGTTATTGAGATAATAGGCTCCCCCTTTCTCTTTTCCTTCCATACTTTATTGGGGTTCATCATAATGTACGTACTCCTTTTTTATTCATAATTTTTTTATTAGGTTTGATTTCATCATGCGTAAAGGATTTCTTTAATGTATAATGTAGTATACATTTCTTTGATTTGTGACCATGCTTGAGGCATACATAACATCTTACTTTGCCAAGAAATGTTTGAGCTGATGTATATTATTTTGTTCCCCTTTTTTAATACAATTTACAATCTACGAGTTTATGTCCAAAAAAATTATTGCATGCATAACAATAGCCATGGAAATTATTTGTGTACAGTGAAATATTGTCTTTTCCCTTTGCTTGCTTGAGGTATTCTTCTCATTTGTAGCGACTTTTGCTAGTTAACATTGATTCTCTTTGTCTTACAATGTGATGCATCATGTCACAGTGTGGGCGAAGAAGGAGGTGATACTTCCCATAGGAGGAAAGAACCTTCTTTGACATCTTCCAAATTTATTCAATTCATCCTTAGGAGTATGTGAGCCTTTAGTAGCTAATTGTTTCATCCTCTCATTCTCTGTTCTTTCATGTTGGCACCTTGATTCTATTTGTTTCTTTACACCTCATGTTGCTTCTTGGCTGCTTCTTGTAGGAGTTTTCTAAGCGACTTCATTTTCCTTTATAGCTTTTACAAAGATGATTTTTGTTGTCTTCTACCTTGGACTTACTGGTTCTCCTTCATATCCTATCCCAACCTTTATGTAGGGTGACCTTTGCGCATTTAGTATTTGGTCTAGCTATCGGCTTGACTTTTCATTAGAGGTGTATTCATTAACAGTTCTCTTTGGGATTTTTTCTAAATTCTTTCTTAGGCTCACTACTTCTTCTTCCAATATTTCACATTCTTGACTTTTCTCTCTCATTTGTTGCGGCGAGTGTCTTATGCTTTCTTTGCTTCTTCGAGTTTGTGTCTTCGAGCCAATAATTCTTTCTATCTTCATATTTTCTCAACCACATATTTGCACCATTGTTAGGTCTTTGTTTTCATTCTTCAATTTTTTCTATTTCGGTCGAGAATTTTGTGTCAAGTTTAGCTTTCCTTAGCTAGAATTTCTTCATGGTTTTTACTACCATTCACACTAATAGGTACCTCATTTGATTGAACATTTTCTTTTTGACATGAAGTTTTATTCTTCTTAGTATCTTCTCCTTCTTATTAATGAAATTCTCGGTCTCTACCCCATGCATGAAATGTAATTTGTCCCAGATTTCTTTTGAGAGGTTAAAATAAGTATTACCTCAATATCCTTGTTATGAAAAGGTATTGTATATCACAAATTTTCCTTGTCATTCCTCTATTGTTCTTGCATCGTGGGAGAGTTTGGTACAATAACCATCACAAACAAGCTTCCATACCTCGGGTTCATAAGCCATTAAACTTTGTTTTTAACCTTCTCTCTCCATTCAAGAAAGTTTGTCGTATTTAGCACAAGTACATTTTGGTAGACCATGACTCAACCGAGATCTCCTTCAAGCTATTAAGATTACACCAAACGAACGAGATCTAATACCAATTGTTGAACCCTTAGTTAAGGCGAAATTGGTCGGTTTAACACATTCATGGACTTTTAAAACTTTTTCATTAAAACTTATTTACACCTTCATTTCATGTTTAGCTTAATATGTGAGTAATCTTAGGATGTGAGCAACAAGAATTAATATAATCTTAGGATGTAGGTAAAAGCATTAATATAATGTAACGAGTGAACAATATGAGAGCAACAGAAGTATTAAGAAAGCAGATTATATATACCATATCAACACATAATCATCATGCATTGGGACACCAGAGATATAAGTGAAACCCATAAAAAGGGAGAGAAAATCACATCTTATTATTGTTGTGATGCAAAGGCAAGCTCCAACTCCTCTACTCTAATTTTACGTAGGTTCCAACCCACAAGAAAGTACATATCAATTCTAAGCTAAAACTTACAAGAAGCTCAACTCCCTCTCAATTTTCTGTAGGCACCAACCTATAGGAAGCTCCAACCTACGATCGGCTTCCGTGACATCTATCGAAACTAAAACTTGATAGGGAAGCTCCAACTTCCTTACTATTTCAAAATAAAACACTTGCTGATTTACCTTTCATATCAGGATACATTTTGAACCTTCTCTAACTGTCCATCGGTCTTCATATACGCCTTGCATCATCTCGGCATCTTCTCGGATTCTTTATCAACTCCTCCTTCTCCTACGCCTTCTTGCCCTCATTTCTACATTTTATAACCCTCCTTTTGCATATCAATGTGATATCATATATAGATTTATCACATGAATTTTTATATTCCTCGGGGAATTTGAAGTAGAAAATAACCACGACGTTTTGCCTCTTTTGCCTCCTTATTTCTTTTCAGCTCATTAAAAAATATAACAATATGAGTTAATTTCAATACTACAATGGGATTTTTTTTTCCTCAGGAGAACTTTCCAATGCATCACAAACAAAATAAAATTGATTACAACATTTACATTCACAATTTCCATTACACACATTAATTTCACTCGGCTCCTTTTCAAAATTTTGACTTTGTTGGTTTTGTCTTTTACTGCTGCGTTGAATAATTGTTCTACATACTCTGTTGGCTTGTAATTGTGTGCACATGCATGTACACACATCAAACACCGCAATATCGGTTTACTTAAATTTTATCCAACCCCATATTTTCTCTCTCTCTATGCATATAAAATGCATACGGCAAATTTATGCTCAATACACTTTGTTGATCTAGGCAATTTCAATACTTTTTAGTTTTTGCAGAATTTGAATCAATGTTGAAGCTACTCGGTCACGGGTTAAGTTATTTGTAACTTAAATAATTTTATATGCGGGTAGAATATTTTCATTGCGGAAGGCTCCTTGATGTTCGAGCTACCGTCACTCTTTCTGTTATATTGCCATTTAAAACACTTATCAAAATTTTCAATAACTTTAAAATCCATACAACGCATATACGTGTTCACTATATAACCCAAATAATTCTCTTAGCCGAGGTTCCTTTTAAATTAACGATATTCAACCTTTCCAAGTTCCTACCTTAAATCTTTGGGCTTAAATGACTCTCATTATATAACTTACTCTCATCTTACATATTATAACTCGGGGTTCATGAAAACCTACTTTAAAAGTGTGAGACACTTATATTGACCTTGGGGTTAATATCACATATATACGCGCTATGCTTTTCATTTCTCGGGGTTAACACTCATATGCTAAATCCATGACGTATCTGAGATGTTAGCTTTATCACAAACTATTATATCTTATTATTTAATCCACGATTTAATGATAAGTTCAATTCCAATCCTGGACGTACGAGACCCCTCCTCTTAATATTTTCTTGATTTTTAATCAACACTATACCCCAACACTAAACTTCGATCCATGGCCTTTATGATCTGTATTTAGTAGTTCTTTGTAGTGCTCACCCTCATCGGTTAAGTATATCCACGACGTCATTATCAAATATATTAATACTGAATTAATCTCGACTTTTGATAGACCCCAGTACTCCCAACATTCTATGTACATTAATCCTTGACCTTCGTTTTTAAAACCTTAGGCATTTCAAATTGTATCACTATATTGCATCCACTAAATTCCTCATGCATTTGCCTTTGGTGCCACAACATACGACTTAACATTAGGGTTAAGTTTCAATTAATAGCACACCTATTTGTCAGGCCACTAATTAACACACGCACACATACGATAGGTGATAGAACATCACTTTCTATTGGACGATCAATCAGTCATTGCCCATTTTCGCATAATTTAGTTGCACTCCGTTAATTCTCAGAATTCACGTGATGAGAATATTTTGGAAAACCATCTTTGGACATGTGGTGCCCAATGATCGATATTTCATTGTTTTTTAACGAGACCATTTACCATTTAAAGAAATACGAACCATTTGATTTTCATGGGCTAAAACCACGTTTACTATTCCTTAATGGGGATTCTGCTTATCCTTTCTCAAAGGTTCCTCCTCCTTCTTTTATTCATGGGTCTATCATTTGTGATTAAAAATCAAGTTCCCTTTTCTCCTTCATGGTGCTCTTCCCAGTTTATGTCCCATATTCTTTTAAGGTCACACGCCCTTACGGAGTTCCTCAATTTTGGATTCCTTTGATTCTTCTCTTAGCTGATTGAATAGATTGTGCTGGTTCCAACACGAGTTTTTCGATTGGCTCAATAGCATTCCATATCAGAATGTTGACATTGTATCTCTTACGTTATATAATCACTACAACTATGGGTTCACCACTTTGTGAATTCACAAAAAACTCTCGACACGCCTTCTATTGAAGATTCATAACATTCACAATTATTTTCGACCCTTTTAATGTGATTTCAAAACCCCATTTCCTCGACAATGTATCTAATTCCTCCATGACCTAATGATTCAATGTTTGGAGTATGCCCCAAACCATTGTGTTTAAAATCATACACATCACACAATTATGTGGTATATTCACAGAGCTCACACACCTCTATATTCTTAATTTTAGTATTTTCCCACTATCGACCTTGGCTAACCTGATTCCTGCGACAAATGTATGGTCCAATTCTTTCTGCGTGATCTCTTCTCTGATGGAAGTTCTTTCAAATCTGTAATGAAGTCACGATACACATAAATACCCTCTGATATTTGGACAACCCTTAATGTCATCATTTCAATCGATTTGCCGTGTCGCCTTAAGGAAGTCCTCGAGTGCATTTTTGGCAATGTCTCCAATCTATTGTTGAAACCACCCATCTCAAGTGTATGGAACTTGAATGACTCTTCCAAAAATATAGTTCACCTTTGTATTGTATTAGAAGATCCTTGAGGTAAATAACATTAGATGACATCTCATTATAATGTCCCCCGCCTTTGGATGCTCCCAATTTGTTCTCTCTTCGATATCCTTTGACGATGGTATTTAAACTTGTTCCACGGAGAATATTTAAACCTACGTGTCAAATTCACATATGCAATTAAGTCATTGATGCAAAAGATATCACGTTTACCACGGTATATTTAAATACTGTATCAAATTCACGGATGCTCTTTCACATAGAATATTATTCATAAAATCTGAAACCAATCTTTTTGTTTCATCTGCTTCCTAAGTGCCTCTTTTCCTTATCTACATTTGCTTTCTTTGGTATATCTTTGCAACCTTATTTTCCATCGATGACAACATTTCCAACATATAGTCATTATAGATATGTTGAAAAAGTGTAAGCTTTTGTGATCCATAACATTTTAATTATAAATATTCGGAAATCACATAAGAAATTTAGGAAACAAATTTCTTATGTGATTTCTGGAGATTTATAATTAAAATGTTATATATCTTCAATACACTAAACCCCTTTATAAGTGACATAACCTTCTCTATACACCCCTTTATGTGTACCATTCATTTTGAAAAGATCAATTTTTAACCTTATTTGAATTAGCTACTTTTACATGTATGGTTTTAATATATATGTCACAACAATAACTTCATGTGCCTATCGAGCAAAAATTTGCTTCTACGAAGAAAAGAAAATATCGATATACATAGAGGTGATGTTTTCTTTATTAATACATGCTTTATATTTATTAGTAAATATTAACGAATGTTTTATATTTAAGTTATAAATATGAGATATATGATTTTCAATCACAAATGGATAATGATCATTTATGCACACCCCATGTTTCATTTATTAATAAACTTGTATGAACACCTCCTCACGACTAATTTTTATTTTTAGAAACATCTCGTCACCAAAAAATTCATGAATAGCTGAACCTACTACAGATATGGCCGTTGAAAAATTTTAAGGGAATGATGGATGCAATAATAACATGTGTGAGGTTTCAACAAAGTCACTCCCTCCCCCATGTCATCATCCACCTTGCTAGACCCATCAATTCATGACACATGTAGGTGTTGGTGCACCTAACATTTGGATACCACGTGGAACCTTGAAATGCAAGGACTTTTACATGACCCTCTAATGGATGGATAGGTGGTAGATTATATTCATTGACAGAAGTCTAATGATGTATGTGTACTAAGAAAGTGTGTTAACCAAGGATGCCAGACATAGTGATGAATATGTAGCTTGACAAGGTGCCATGTGGCATGTTGAAATGTTGATTTGGTTGACAATAGGGCCTAAATTGGATGACACATGGCACTCATCAAAGAGTACCACATGGTAGTTGTGATTTCATGTTGACATCAACATAAGGATTACCATGGACCCTTAGACTAGATCACGGGTGTGGTCCCATGAAGGTTGTAGATCTTGGCCTCATATGAAAAATAGGTCTAAGATGTTTATAAAGAGATGGTTGTAAGACAATTTTATAAGAATAAATTTGGTGTACCGTGGTGTAACAAGTAAAGGCATGGTATGAATGTATGGTACATTCCTAGTATCTTAGATGTCATAGTTTCAAGAATATCTTACTTTGGTTTCGTTGTGAAATTTGACTGGCCTATTTGATATATCTCTTTTCGTATGAGATTGACGCAATGTGTATGGACTGAATCCCTTACTGTATGTTTGGTGCAAAATATTTGACATGGCTCGTTTGTAAATTGTATTTGGCACTTCATGGTATAATTGGCAATTTATGTGACTCGGGTCACCGAGGTATGACCGGAATAATGTATACGATTTTGGTCATCAAGGTATGACTGACGTAATGTATATGAAATGGTTCTTCATGGCATGATGTTTAATGAGATATCTCATGAAGGATTGAATAAATACAATTGGTTCTTCGTGGTATGATTGAATGGATGACATGGCTCTCTATATATGTAGAGCTCTCTCTATGTGCATGACATGGTTCTCTCTCTTAAATGATTGGTTCAATGTATATAAACTCCCTCTACAGAATTATTATTATTGCAATGTATATGATATATCTCTCAGATTGTGTTGGGGTTCCCATGCTTTGGCAGTTGGCAAGACAGATGAGACAACATCGAGAACCACCTTTCAAACCTCAAGATCTAGCCCTCCTGGGTCCCGAGGGGGGATCTCTCTAATAAACTAAATAATGATATGTATTTGAAGCTCAAAATGAGGTATTAGGCTAGGTATGAAGCACATAGGGGTTTTTAAATGATTTGGTTGATGGGTTGTGGGTTGGTCATGAGATCATAAAAGCGAAAGTGATGGAGAAGAAAGCAACGGGAAGTTTTAGCAAAGGGGATAGGTCAAGAAAGTGCCATCCATTGGGCTATGGAGTCAAGAAACGAGGATTGTACATGACTAGCCAAAGCTTTCAGAGGGCAAGTCATGCAATACTAAAGGATCTTTTAGATTAGATGGTGGGATGGAACATCAAGGAAGAAAGTGAGAGAAGGAAAGCAACCTAATTTGTCTATAGATCGGAATTCGAGTTCATTTTAACTCTGGAGCACCTTGGACATACTCATAGGAAAATCTCAAAGTAGGGACAAAGGGGTAGCTTATAGATCGGACGAGTCATTTTAACTCCGAGTCATCTTTATCATGCTCCGAGGAAAACGAGAGATAAGTTTAACGAGAGATCTTAGAAAGGCCGGTTGGTCGCACAAGGATCCTAGTGGACGGAGGCTAACTCTAATCCCGAGTGTTCCCAAATCTTCCGGCTTAAACCCAACAATAACTTTTAAGAATGATTCATTTAATTCATGCGATCGGCTAGCGGCATAAGGAAGTACCACCTTTGGTTAAATTAACTGAAATCAACCCTTAGATAACACATTTAGCAGAAAACATAGAGGCAAGGAGAGAAGAGAAGCATAGGGTACCTAACAGAGGTAAATCCTATACCATATTTGCGGTAAACCGATAGAAAACGAACATTATGAAAATGTAATAAACGGAAGTTAGAAAAACATCACCAACGGTAATAGACCAGGATCTGTGAAATGTGCTTTGATTAATTGATGTAAAACCGATCACATACAGAGCTCAATGGTTATTCTGATCCCAACTTATCCTCTGACCTACTACAATACAAACTATACTTGCTACTTTCTCCCAAAGCATTTCTAACAATCAAAACTAAGTCCTCTAACTACCATGACGTGTGAACAACAACATTTTACAATATGTTCTCGAGAATTCTTATAGGAGAAAATAATAATAGGAGTAGATGTAAACTTAAATGCATCATTAAAACTGCGAAGCGAGCGGAGGGCGAGCTCATTACGCGTATAAATTACGAGCAATCATTTACGGCACTGTTGTGGATGAAAGAGTGGTCCTTATCGGACTTCTATTTACTCTAGTTATGTCTCTAACGTACTTTGGTTGCGGGACTCTATGGTACCATTGTGGTGAATAAACGGAGAAGATAAATGAATGGTAAGAAGTCTTCCATACTTATGAAACAAATTCTCTAGTAGCTTCGGTACATTGTTAGGGTGGAAATTTCTTTTAGGAACAAGGTGTATAATAAAAGCTCTATGGGTGCTCCATCATTTTTTAGGAAAAAACATTTTCTTGATGTAGAAACCACGATACAACGATTTTCGTGTTGTACCCCTTGCGTGATCCATGGGTCTTTAATCTGATTCTTTACCTTTAAATCTATGAACATAAGGCTTATATATCTTCATTTGCATGCCTTAAGCTCTCTGGCATAGCTAATTTAAATCTATGAATATGAAATATGTGTAGCCAATAGCACCCGATACATTTCCTGAGAGTAATACCACTAGTCTTTTAATGCAAGTCCTATTGTAGGACCTCCTCGGGTTTTATTCATGATTTACTTGCCTCTGCCTACAGTCTTTTCCTATGTTTTCTATCAGCGTGACAATGAGGTGCAAATCATGGTGAGCACCACCTCAAAACCACCTGCAAAACGAAGAAAACTTGTTATGAAATCCAGATGGGGGGTAATGGATGTAGTGCGGATGATGAAAATGGTTGAAAAAATGCGAGGAGAATGACGGAGGGAAGCCTTGGTTGAAGGTTGGCGGAGTGCGGAGGAAATTTAAATGAAAAACCTTAACGAAATCGACTTTTGAACAAATATATGCAATGCGATGGGCGGATGTATGGTGGATACGCGTTGGGGTGACATGGCGAGACCCGGCCGATGGCGGGGTGGTCAACGGCGGGGCAATTAAATCTAGATCATCGCGATCTCGGTGGTGATCGGTAATGGAAAGTATGTCGAGGGCTATGGAGCGCTGGGCCAGGGGTATGACTTCCATGCGTTAACTGTGACGCGGCTACGTGGAACGACGACCATTGGATCGGCTACCCCCGAGATCGGATGGTGCACGTGCATGTCGCTGCGCATCATCGGACGAATGTTAATGTGCAATGGGGTAGTGGTTTTGAAATAGTGTTGGATCCGTGTTGAATCTTGAGTGGAATGGTGGCCTATCGAGAGAAATATCGCCCCGCCGCCAAAGGCGGTGCGATAGAAACCGGATAGTTTTGAGCCGATGCGTGGGGACCACACAGGTTGGCAGTAGATTACGAACCATTGGATCTACGGGTAAATAGAAGATGATGGCACGATCGAGGCAATGAAGCAGGGGTGAACAATGGAGCGTTGTGGGAGCTACAATCGCCGTCCGATCTATACGGATCTACGGTTGAAGCTGCGTGGTGATATCCATTTGCGATAAGTGCCTTTCGGGCAGTAGCTCGGTTTTCAATGCCCGGGTCTTGTGGAGAAAAGATTTGAGGGCTAGCGAAAAGGGGCTAGGCCTAATGTAAGTTGCAAAGTTGTTTTTTTTCCCATTTTCAATGAAATTAAAGAAGTAGAAAGGGGTAACGATAGAAGGGAAGAGGGTTATTAAATGACACTAGGGATGTGTGTATGGTTTAAGAGGGGCATGGGGATGATTTGAGAAGGTTTGGGGAAAATGCAGGGGGTAAGAAAGGGAACTTTGACAAAGGGAAAAGGATGAAATGGAGAAATTCTATAGGAGTACAAGGGGAAAATTAAAGCCTTTGGAGCACCATTTTTTGTAATCGAGAGGCTTAATAATGGGAATCGGAGAGATTTTACCAAAGGACAAGAGCACGAGGAGACTTCAAGGATGATGCTTTTCGAGAATGCATTCCTTGAAGGCTCAAAAACATTTAGCCCCTTGCTTGCTTGTCAAAAATTTATAGAGAGCTAACGAGTTATTATTGGTGCAATGTATATTGAAAAATCTCTCCAAGCTATGATTGGCATTATGCGTATGACTTGACTCACTGAGGTATGATTGGTGTAATATATATGACCTATCTCTCTAAGGTAAGATGGCACAATGTGTATAAATTAGCTCTCCAAGGTTTGATTCGCACAAATGTGTATGACCTAGCTCTATTTGGTATGATTTGATTGGTGTCAAAGGTATGACATGGATATACATTCTGAGGATTGAATGAGTAATAAAACACTGTAGTTGATGATGTGTTTTATCGCACCAGAAGACGTCGAGGGTTCAAGTTCGGTCGAGTATGAAATTTTTTTATTTTACTCTCAAATGTGTATTTTTTTTATGTAATAAAAAACTGGAAATGTACGTTTTGTAGAATGCATGACCGAAAGGCTCATTTTGTAGGAAGCAGACCAAAAATGTCCATTCTATAGGATAATTAATTTTTATAATGTTTTATGGAATATTTTCTTTTTAATTTTGGATTGTGAGACATGTTAGGGGGGATTGAACTTACGATCACATGGATACATAAGGGTCTTTCAATATGATTTGAACCAATTGTGATACCACTCATGGAAAATGATTTTATAGGTTATTTTGAGGGCCAAATTGATTTTTCTAAAAGGGGATTGGTTAGATTTCTTTTGTTATTTGAAATGGGGACTTGCGAGGTCATGAAGATAGATTTTTTACAATGGAAGGTAATTTTTCTTGTCATTATGGTCCAAATCTCTTGAATAGTTTTTGAAATAAAGAAGATGTTGAAGATTGATGATTGAAAAATAAGTTAAATTGCATGTGTTTTAAACTTGTGGATCTAGTTTGAAATATTGTGGAAAGTGGTCCACCATATTTTAGAGGTTGGTGCCTCAATTAGGTTGAAGCCCACTACAAGTTGGTCCTTGCATATTTCACAGGTTGGTGCCTACATCCAATTGTAGCCTATGACAAGTCGGTGCTTGCACATATTTGGAAATTGGTTCCTCTAGTAGGTTGTTTCCTACAAATTTATTTTTGGGGGTTACTGCCTCTAGTAGGCTGGTGCTTTCAAATTAATGTAATAGAAAACTAAATAATATAAATATATTTTTGGTTTTCTCCTAAAAGGGTTTCCATGTACATCTAGTGTTTCCATGTGTTGATGTGATTACAATTTTTATTGATTGTTTAAGTTGATTAAAATTGGCCACTATACGTATTCACTACCCCCTCTCAGTGTAATCATTAGTATAACACTTTATCCCACATATTATCACTATCTTGAATAACTTCAATCTACTGGAAAACTAAAGTCCCTCAATTTTGACACTTTGGTGAAGAAAATCATAGATTGTGAGAAGAATTCTATGAAAAAATGGATCATCCAATTGGAGACACAATGTTCTTTGCTAAAAAAGGGAATAATTAAGGACATTATTCTTTAAGAGGACATTTTAATAAGACATGATGTGGTCAAAAACATTTGAGAGGCGGGGGGTAGGAAAAATCAAGGTGAGAGATTTGATCTTCATTGTGTTTATTTGTTGAAAGAATGGACATGAAGAAAAGGTACGCAACATATGCCTTATAGATAGATCCAATATCAAACCTATAGGAACTGGTACCATGAGGCTCAAATTTCCTAGATTCCCAAATATTGTTTTGAATTATTTCCTTTATCTCCTTGAATTTTAAAGGAACTTGTCATCTCTTTTGCATATTCAATAGCATGACCAATCCATTCACATGGTTGATGGAGAAGTTGAAATGAGGTAGTCTCCCAACAAAATGGTCTCCATGAAAATATGGGAGGATGAAAATTTATTGAAGCTAAAATGAACATTTACATGGGAAAAAAATTCGACATATTTTTCTGACTATGATGAAGGTACATTGTCTGCTAATATTTTGTGCCATGTTAAATTTTTTCACGTCAAATGTGATAGTATTCACACACCAAAAAAATTGTTGTTTATATTTTTCCTACCATTCTAAAGAATTTCAAGCAACATGTGTCATCTATCCTTTAGAAATGAAACAAACAACACTATCATGATTCCACTTTGAGATAATTTGTAGAGTCAAAATTGATACACCTCTATTTGTGTGGCCCTATGGATACTACATATAATTTTGGTAATAAATGGAACCTAACATTTATTGATGACTACACCAAAATGTTTTCAATATATTTTTTGAAAGTAGATAAGTCTCAACCATTTGAAACATTTAAAAATTTTCATTTATATATTGGAAATGAAACCAAATCTAGTATATCTCTTTGGTTAGACAATGGAGTTGGATCTAGCTCAAACTATTTTCAAAGCTACCTTCTCTAGCATGTGATCAAACATCGAACTAGGTTACGAAACCACTATTTGATACAATCTTTAAAGTAATGAGGTAATAGAAAGGATGAACAAAACACTATTGAATAGGGTACATTTCATGTCTTTTTCAAGAATGTGGTGTTGGCTTTTGCGATGATATAGTTCTGTGTAGTATAGGTGAGAACTAGGAGAGTATATTATGATTACTTCATATGAAATATGTCATCCTTACATCCCTTTGGTGATACATCTTAGCGTCTTTGGTTCCATCTATTATGCCTTAATTATTAAGAAGTAAAGAAACAAACTAGGAGCAAGGAGTCAAAAGTGTATCTTCTTGGGGTACTCAAATACCACAAAGGCATGTTAGTTTTACAATGAGGTAAAAAATTAATTATTTCTAGAGATGTGTTTGTTATTAAATCCACTAAGACTGACAAGATAATTGAGTGATAGTTTGACCATCTATACTCACCCATGTAAGTACGTATCATCATTTTGATGTTGATATTCCAAATATATAAAGGGGGATCCCTAACTTGGACTAATATCTGGAATCTCATTTTGACATTCCATCTCCTCCTCATGAAGAATATCCAACCACTTCATTAGAATAGTGAGTTCAAATAGATGATGTGATTGAGAGGATTGAAAGGATCGACATTGATCGGGATGAATCACCATATCAATTAGTGGAGAAACCTAGACCATAACAAAAATGTTCAAAGTGGCTCATAAAGACACTTGTAACTATTCATCCTAATGAATTTAGAAAGAAATTAACTATAAGATAAATAGGACAATATGGTAGAGGGGATGTTGATAATTCATCTTTATGTGAAGTAAATTACATCAATGTTTCACATGATTTTGAATTGAATTTATCTATAGCATTGAAACAAATTCCTTTTAAGAAGTAACTTATGATGAATTGAAAGAAGCCATGTAGGAGAAGCATGATGCTGTCAACAAGAATGGGGCATGGAAAATGGTGGATCCTCCATTTGGAATCAAAACTATTGGCTACAAATTGATTTATAATAACCAATACAAATCCCGAGAGAAATGAACCAATACAACTTAGATGGCTCTCTTGAAAAGCATATAATGAGGGTTTTGGTGAAAGTATATGCATGAAAATAAGGAACAAAATATGAAGATGTCTTCCCACATACCAAAATGGGATACCTTTCATGAATTGTTGGGTTCAGAAACATAGAATTGGTGGATGATTCGTCATAGAGTCCAAAGTTAAACGTCTTCAATGGAGACTTGAAAGAGAATGTATATATTTCTCAACCAAAAAGATTGCTATGAAAGGTTGAGAGAATATGTGTACATGCTTAACAAGTTTCCGTATGGTATAAAGCAAGAACATTGATACATGGTACATAAAGCTAAGTATATTTTGAAGATAAATTTCAGGAATTTTAATTTTGGTGATGAAAATTTGTTTTTCAAGAATGTTGGAAAAATTATTGGTTATCTTGTGCTATATATAATTGACATTTTGGTGATATGGAATAATGAAACAAATTTTTCATCCATGAAGAAATAACTAAAGAAGGTATCTAGGCTCACAAACATGGGACATATTCACTACTACTTATGTATTTAAGTCACTCATAATCCAAGCTACATATTCATCTTAGACCATAAAAGGTACATTGGAGAGATATTGAATAAATTTGGCAAGGTTGGTTGTAATTCTCTATCTACTCCAATGGTACAAAATATGAAGCTAACATCAAAAGAGGGGAATCTATTTGAGGATGGAACTAAATATACACAATTTGTGGAGAGCCTTATCAACCTTACTATTACCAATCAAAATATTTCAATTATAATTGGGATCCTTTCTAGGTTCATGCAAAAACCGTGTGAAGAATATTGACATGTTTCAAAAGACATTTCTAAGGTATTTGAAGGGAACTTTGCAATTCAGATGCAAATATTTGAGGGTGAAGAAGTTCAAAATCATTTTACATATAGATTATGAGAACTTTATATGGAGTGTCTACTTTACGATACGACATTATTCTTGGATCAATAAAAATATCTTTGAGATCATATAAACAATTTATTCTAGCATATTCCACTATATAGGTAGAATATGTTCCTATTGTTTAGTCATCAAAGGAAATTGTGTGGCTTAGGGAAGATATCAAAGGATTTTAAAGAGAAATATTTGAATTCTATTCCATTCTTTATTAACAACACTTATGCGATCAACTAACCTAGAAACTTAGGTTCAATGAGTTTCAAATCAAGAACATTAAAAAAAGTACCATTTGATTTGACATCATGTAGAGAAATACCTTTTAGCTTATACATTATTCCAGAAGTGGGAAAATTGAAAAAATCTTCACCATAGTGCTTGAAAGAAAAAAAATTGAAAGCTTAAGAAGATGCTTGCACTTGCAAACACCCCTTCAAATCATGAGGAAAGGGGGAGTGTCACATACATAATGCATGGGATTTTTCTTCTGTAAATATTTATATAGAATAAATTAAAGATTTATCTAGGTGAATAGGAACAACCATTCAACTTGTGGGTAGATGAAACCATAGACAATATCAGTACATATATAATTGTCTCCTTTTAATAAAATTTTCAATGTGTTCAATTACTCAATCCCATCCTATCAAAAAGAGTTAGAGATAGTTTTGAGATGAAAAAAAACCTAAAGGGTCACCTATCTTACCATGGCATTATTCCATGATTGAGTTAAAATCCCAACCACCCCCCCCCCCCATCGTAATAATATGTTGATGAGTGAATCTACTATGTTATATGTACAAACAATCTGATGCACATGATCCATATATACTGATAAATAACATGTTGATAACATTTTAGCGTCGCATATGTCAAAAGACTAACAATGACTATATAAAGTAATATAGAACACAAAATGTATATATAGATGATCAAGTTGAGGCTTAAAATTAATTTCTCCATAATGGAATGAAATGTTGCATAGAGAAGTACATTTAGATGGTTATCTCACCTTTGAAAAAATATTTTAATAATTAAAAATAATTATGGAAGAAAGCATATAGTTGAAGTGTTTATACATATAAAATGAGATGGTATGGGGGTGGTCCAATTCATTTAATATTCTAGAAATCTAATAGAAAAACATGGAAATGTGCAACAAAAGAACTATCATCATTTCACTTGGTAGTAAGATGGATCATATTTATAACCAATACAATATTTTTTTTCTAAATATGGATATTTCTATTATATAAAACAAAGCATAGAGATACATTTGTCATCCATCTGGAATTTCTAGGTTAGCCAATTCCAGAGGGAAATAGAAAGTTCAAAAAAACAAAAGTTGGGCTACTCCGGGAGGGGATACCAGCTCAAGAAACCAATCCATGTACCAAGTAAAATGCCACCCTTGTGGGAAAACCAGCTTTGAAAAAAAATAGACAGTGCGAGAAATGAGAAGACAAGGGAATACAATGATGAGAGAGAAAATCATGACAAGTGGGAACCATGACATTAATCTTGATGCTCCTTATCATCCTACAAAGGCTGACAAGGAGTCTCTTCCTCGATGAAGTACCTGTACTCAGAGATGTCATCCTCGTGCTTGGAAAACTAGGGGTCCACTACTGGAGAGGAGATCGAGTGGGCACCTATCTCAGAATTTTTTCCGTTCTCATCAGAGTTGCGACTACCACCTCTATTGGAGACGTCCTCGGCAGACTTAACCGGCAGTGACACCATTTTTCATGGAAGATTGAGGGAGGGAGGAGACATCGTGGACTTACGCATATGCTTCCTAGAGTGTGAGCTAGATGGGCCAGCTGAGGCTTCAGGAAGGTGCAGGGATAAATGGGAAGAGATTCAATGAGGATCCATGACCTTTGGCGTGTCCAAATTCAGTGAAAATTTGACAGTCCTCTCAGCTATGGCGTGAATGGGTTAATGGGAGGGACAACCACGGCTTCCACCTCTACGACAGCACATGCAGTGGCATTGTGGCATGGTGGAAATAAAATTGCAAGAATGCGAAGGTGATGTAGCATGAAACTACAATTCACATAATTCACCGTGAACCTATGGGTTATGGCCCACGTAAAATCCATTTAACCTGATGGAGGATTACAAATTAACAAATTTGGCAATTTTAAACTGATTGCAATCGGCTTCCAAAACAATATCGCAGGTTTCCCTTTACCGCATACAACAGATTTTAACAAATAACCTTATCGTCAAACTTATAATTTCGTCAATGGGATGTTGCGATGAAGATGTCACATCGCAACATCCGCAATTTATCACAGTCACATACTGTGCACATTTTATAACTTAGCATAACAATTTCACCCTATCCTATGCAATATGTGTTCACATCGCATCACATGAAAAACAACTTACCGCAATATCTTATTCGCTAAACGTCAAACTTTCCGATGTGCGAAATCACACTGTTTTCGATTTAATATTCATTGTTGATGTGCATCGAGATCTATCAGTCTCCAATACTTCCTCGTTCAGTCGCCCTTCTCTGTATCTCTCACTTTGCCGGTCTATCCACTCTTAAACCTTAACAAAAAAAAATTATTCAAACAGTATGGCACGCCATAGTTGTGTCGAGCTTCATGTCAGCTCATAGAACGACTGCAATTCTCAGAAAAATTCACACAAAATATTGAAATCAAAACATTCATGAAACATACAAATATAACAAAGTCTAGATTATCCCTAGATACACACAATTTCATTATTTCATCTAGCTCGAATACATGCTAGGGCCACTAAGGCCTGAATCACAATTTCATTCCCAAGCTACATTGCGCTCTTTGTCCTTTTAAACCTACAATACAGACTCATATTTATAAAGAAATTTCAAGCGAGTGTATCATCTAATATCCACAAGTAATTCTCCCACAATCACTCAACTAACCCCCTAAAATCTCTCTACTCGATTACATGGCAGATAATTACAATAAATCAAATCTTCTAGAGACTTATCACTTCCATCATTTTAACTCGGTTTCACATAAATTAGCCCCCATTCACAAGGACTTGTCCACATTCTCCTTCTGTAGCATTGGATTGCAATTTTTAATTAAGAGTATTCGATGCTCCTGTATCAGATTGCCAAGGTACACAAATTTTATGACCTCCTCTTCATATGCCTTCTTCGTCTCTATAACAAGTCTGCTACTTGCTATCAATATCAAGTCTTCTTCTTCAGCGATTCTACCCACATCCTCTATGGAATTTCCTTTGTGATATTTCCCTGAGCTGTAACAAACCTCTATAGTAGCAAGTCCTCCCTGCTACTGTTTACCTCACTAATCTTCTCTCCTCTGAGCTTTCTCTTCTGGCATCTCCCTTGTTCTCTCCTCTCGAACCATTAGATAACTCCTGGCTCTACGTTGCTACAAATATTCTCACCTTCTTCAGCTACTACCTGCACACAATATAAAGATCAGATGCTCACCAATCTTCAACATAGTTGTACCTTCTTCCTTTACACGCAAAACTCTTCTTGTTGGAAATATTTCCCTGCTATGATACCAGTTGATGCAGCATGGAACTGCAATTTACGCAATTTATCATGGACGTGTGGGTTATGGACCACATAAACTCCCTTTAAGTCTACGACGGATTTCAACTTAACAACTTTGGAAGTTTTCAACATATTGCAATCGGGTTCCCAAACAAAATCGCAGGTTTCCCTTTACTACATACTGCATGTTTTAAAAAATAATGTTAACGTCAAAATTATAATTTCGCCGATGCGATGTTGCGATGACGATGTCACATCGCAACGTCCACGACTTATCACATTCACATATTGCGCACATTTTATAACTTAACATAACGATTTCACCATATCCTATGGGATCTGTGATCGCATCACATCGCATCAAAAACAACTTACCGTGATGTCTTATTCGCTAAATGCCAAACTTGTCGATGTGTGAAATCACACTCTTTGCGATTTAATCTTCGTCATTGATCTGCACCCAAATCTAACGGTCTTCACTACTCATTCGTTCAGTCACCCTTCTCTAGATCTCTCACTCTACTGGTCAATCCACTCTTAAACCTTAACAAAATATTTTTATTCAAATAGTATGGCCTCCCATAGTTCTATCAAGATTCTTGTCAGCTCATAGAACGATTACAATTCTTAGACCAATTCATAGAGAATATTGAAATCAAAACATTCATGAAACACATAGATATAGCACAGTCTAGATTATCCCTGGAAACACACAATTTCATTATTTCATCGAGCTCAAATACAGGCTAAGGCCAGAGTAGTTCTGTGGTGGGTGACCTCCTGGGAAGTCATGGTTACCGAGTGCAAGCCCCAGAATTGACAATTGATGCTATGTGATTCATTTCATTACTTTCAATCCAACTTCTTCACCACTGCGAGCATCACTCAATGCAATCAGTGCTAAGTGGAGTATTCAAAAATCATGAGAAATTAGTCAGTTATAGCAACCTCTCATGGAAATAGTCATAGATGAATGAGTTACTTAACGCAGATGAATCCCAAAAAGTATAAAACATCCTTTAATGAAAGCATCACCTCTAGGCATATAGATATTTTTTTCTTGTAGAGGAAAATTTTCTTAGATGAAATGAAGTTACTATTATGAAACATAATATTAAACCATACATGTAAAAGTAGCTAATTAAAATAAGGCTCAAAATTGATCTTTTTCAACATCAATGATACACATAAAGGGGTGTATTGAGATGGTTAACTCAATTATAAAGGGGTGTGGTGTATTCAAATATATATAATGAGTAAATACTAGCAATTTCCCCAAAAGGTGGAAAGATACACCGAAGGTTTTTTATTTGTAATTGTGAAGTAGCAATTTCTTCTTTTTCTTTTTTTTTGGTAAGCTTGGTAGTTCCTTTCATTTTTCACCTTTTTCTCTTTTTTTTCTTTTTCTTTTTTTACTCCATTTTCGTTAAGATGTCCAGATACATCACCCGAAGGGAATTGAACCTGCCTCATCACCCTTTAACCAAGACCCCACACACTAAAGTAGCAATTTCTTCAAAAGGTGCAAACATACATCAAAAAGATATAAGACCTCCGAAAATTATCTCCCCAAGAATAAGGCTAAAAATAAGCTCTTAACTAAATTTTAGAATTAAAAAATAAGTATATATTTTAAAATAAATAAACTTTTAATAACACAAATCATCGTAATTTTTTATTTATAAAATACAAATAACTAAATAATTTTAATTAGATTCAACAAGCTAAAAAATGTTTTAAGCCTAAATTATTTTGTTTTGTTTCATTAGTTTTATATATATAATTTTTTAACCATAAATTTTTTTGTTTTGTTCATTTGTTTTATAGAATATATATCGTTTGATTCTTTTTATTTAGATAAATATATAGGTAGCTATTTACATCTATATTTTTGTTATTAATAATTATTATAAATATTACATCTCAATATCAATAGAATAAAGTACATATCTCCTTCATTTTAAGTAAGACAATGATATTTAATGTTTTAACCATAAGAAGTTTTTATGTTTATTTTTAGCATATAAAGTCTTTTACCTTCTCTCTTTATATACACACTTCTCGTTCATTAAGCATTGAAAGATTACAAATGCTCCTCCATATCCTGAATTAAAAAGCGAAAATATATGCAATTTTTTAATTTCTTCCCCAATATTACTCTAGCAGATCAGTTCTTGCATGTGGGAAAATCCTGGCTGCATTGGAAGTCATGGTAAGAATTTGGGATGGCCTATCCTTATTTATTTTCACCTTGTCTTAAGGTGATTTTTTCCTAAATTTTTCCCCTCTTTGGTGGTCTCTTTCCTTTTTTTTCCCTTATGAAATCTTCCTATCTCATCTCTTATTTTTATTTCTTAATAAATATAATATATTTTTCAATATTATTAAAAAAATATTTTCTCTTAATATTAATCAAAATATTTATTAAATATTTAAAATATTTATTAAAATATTTATTTAATAAATAATTTTTAAATGATTAAAAATATTTTTGAAATATTTTATTTTATCACCTTAAAAGTGTTAATAGTTATTAAATATTTAAATAATTTTTTAACTATTAATTAATTAACTAACTCAACAAGAGCTAGCTTTCTAACTTCTAGTTTTTAATGGTTATATCATAGCTATGTGATTAATCTGAAAAACATATATCTAATGTAAGTCTTCTAAATGTCACATATAACTTAAACTCAAATAAAGTACACATGTGTTTGACACTAAACTGTAATATTAATATTATTTTTAAATGCTAGGTGTTAGTAATACAGGAATTACATCTGCCTCACACTCAAAACTTAAAAATTATTATAAAAAAATTATTATTTATTTTTACTATCCATTATTACATTTCTTATTATAAATTTGCGTAAAATTAAAATGAAAATTGAAATATTTCTTATTATTATTTTATTATTTTTAAATAAAACATTATTCTAATAATATTTGATTATTTTTAAATAAAGAATTAAATTTGCCAATACTACTATTTACCCACACTTCATCCTCTTCTGTTTCATGTTCTTCTTCTGAGTCGTCTCTAAAACTACTATCTGTTTCCTCTTCTTCTTCTGAGTCCTCTGAAGAGTCAATGATGCCAATACTACTATCTCTTTCCTCTTCTTTTGAGTCGTCTGAAGAGTCAATGATGCCAATACGGACAAATTCATATTTGAAATTGAATTGATATGTATCATTCTCCAGATGTTGTATGATCTCAGGCGACGTGAATTTGTTATTCCAAATAATTTGAATTCTAACGAAATAAAAGATACATCTGAGGAAGATTACATCATCGACGCTTTGTGGACGAAAATCCTCAATATATCTGAGGACGATTACATTCTCCGCCAACCTAAGCGTTACCAGATAGTCTTAATCACTCTCCTCATTTTCAGTATCGTTCGTCCGATCTATTCTCTCTCCCCGCCATTGTTCGTCCAACTCTCGTAGACTAACATTCTCTGTGATATCCAGCAATTCCCTTGTATCAATAGTCACGCTGGACACCAATATATTCTGCAATTCCCTTGTACCAATAGTCACGCTGGACACCAAATGCTCAACATCTAAATTTCGCTAGACACTGAATCCTCAGTTTCTACATCAGTTTTTGTTGCCTCGGTTGCGATTAGTGTGAGTTCCACGTCCCTCAGAAGATGGAGAACCATTTCTCTTTCAGAAAGCTGAGAACCATTTGTATCATTTCTTATGTTACCTTCTTCCATTCTTTCCAAATGACCGAACTCAAATACTTTACAATTTTCAGTAATCGATCCGATCAAGAGATAGGAAGTTTTCCTCTTCCATTCTCTCCAAATGACCAAACTCAAATACTTTACAATTTTCAACAATCGATCTGATCAAGAGATATAAAGTTTCCCGCACGTCAAGAGATCTGATAAAGAAATATGAAGCCATAGCAAGGTCTGGATTGTTGTTTTCAATAGATCTTTGAATTATATATAGATAGACATTCACATTAACATATTTTGATCGTATAAAGTCGACAACGGTACTGCCATTTGAACCTTTCATTTGAAAATTAATCGGTAATTAATGTTTTATTATATATATATATATATATATATATAAATTTTGACATCTTAGAGCCTTGATTTTCGTTATAGGCCTTTACTCATAATTCTCAATTTTGGCATGCATAGAGATCCTATTAAATTGTTATAGTCAAAAGAACTCAATTTTTGATAAAAATAAAAACGATCTCTTTCTAAATTAATTGAAAAATTAATTTTCTTCTTTTTTCTAGTATAGACAACATAGTTGATCTCTATCGTAATTTTATTACAACCCTCTGATATTCTATTAACATGTTGTCAATTGAAGTCTCAAGTAATAAAATAAATAGCAAAACCAACCCATGGTATGAAAAAGATTGTAAAAGTGCGAGGAGAGCAATTAAGGAAGTTGTTGATGTATCTCTCAAAATTGATAAGATAAAAATCTACAAAGCCCTAACTAAAAGGAAAAAAAGAAATATATATTCGTAAGGGACAAGAGAATCTCTTACATCTCTCTAAGGTGGCTCCTAAGAAATTCTGGAGGTAGATTCTAACTAGAAAATCTAAAGATAATAATAAAATTGCTGTACACAACTGGAATTCCTATCTTAAAAATCTTTATGAATCTCTAAATGCAAGGGATAAATTTGAAACCCTGCTCACAACAAAACAAGTTTTCTCATTAGAAGACATTCATTTTGGGGTTAAATGTCTAGAAAATGGGAAAGCTAAAGACATTGAAGGTTACGAGGTGGAAATCTTAAAAATTGGAGGACCTGTGCTCATCCCCCACATCCACAAGCTTTTCAACCAAGTGGTCAAGCAAGGGTTGTCTAAACCTTGGACTAAAAGCCTCATTATCCCTATTTTTAGAAGTGGGGATACAAATAACACCTCTAATTATCAGACAATTATGATCAACCCTCGCTTGGCCAAGTTATATGGTATTATTTTGGAAAATAAGTTGAGAATTTGGCTTGAAAGTGAAGGTAAGTGTAGGTTTTAACCCTGAACAGAAATTATCTACACACGAATCTTGTAACAGAAAATAAACAATAGCAAGAGCATAAAACATAAAACAGATAAACACAGAGATTTTCCCCTGGATCCCAAATCGAGACGACCAGCTTGATTTTTCATTATATTCATTTTCGTATTACAACACATATATATACATGCCGAAGCATACATAAACCCGAATCCATTAACTTTGGATTAGAGCATAACCGTAGTTCTCTTGACTGGATCTACAAAATACCAGGGGCCGAAAACCATCGTACCCCAAAACCATGTGCAAAACCATGCACAAAACCATGGGCGTGGACTACCCACCGGAAATTAAGGACCAAAAATTTTCACAGGGGCACTACCCCGGACCCCGACATGGGGGCTACCACCCCCCCTGTGACCCCCTCAATTACGCCCAGCGCAAAGGGGGGGCTATCGCCCCCCCTCTTACACCCCCGCGCATGCTTATTCATGGAAATAATATAACACATACCCAACATTTTCCCACTTGTTGTTTTCTTTCCGTAGGGGGCCACAGGAGAGCTTAGTCATTGGCCCAGTTCTTCAACACCCATTGTTTATCTACACCAAGAGAACTTCTAAGTGTTCACAGACTTCGTCAATGCATTTGCAACATTCTTCAAAGTGTCCAGCTTTACCAACAACACCCTTTTAGCCTCAACCATATCTCTAACAAAATGACTTTGAACATCAATGTGCTTTGCCTTTGAATGATAAGTAGGGTTCTTAGCCAAGAAAACTGCACTTTGTCTATCACAGTCTATCCTTCTAGCTTGTTGTACCAACCCCATACTTGAACATAATCTCTGCAACCAGACTGCCTCCTTGCTTGCATGAGTGGCTGCTATGTATTAATATGCCTCTGTAGTTGAAAGAGCCACTATAGACTGTCTTTTACTCATCCAACTAACTGCGACTCCAAATCGACTAAACACATACCCACTTGTAGATCTTCTTTGGTCCAGATCTCCAGCCCAATCTGCATCAAAAAAACCATGAATGTCCAACATTCTTTCCAATCCTGGTCTTCCCTGGTAGCACAAGACATAATCACTAGTGCCACGTAAATATTTGAAAACCTGATTCACTGTTGTCCAATGCTCCTTCCCTGGGTTTGACATAAACCTGCTCAATACTCCCACTGCATGTGCAATGTCTGGTCTAGTACAGACCATTGCATACATCAGGCTACCCACTGCACTTGCATATGGAACATGGGACATATCCTCCTCTTCTTCTTGTGTCTTGGGACACTGTTCAGCACACAACTTTACACCTACAGAAATAGGAATATTCACTGGTTTACTGTCCTGCATATCGAACCTCTGCAATATAGTCTCGACATACTTCCTCTAGTTTAACCAGAGTGTCCTCTTTGCCCGATCTCTCTTAATTTCCATGCCCAAAATATAGTTTTCAGCACCAAGATCCTTCATGTCTAATTTGGAGAACAGTTGGGTCTTCAAATCTTGGATCATTTCTTTGTCATTTCCAATCAACAACATATCATCCACATACAAGACCAAATAAATAAAACTGTCACCAATTAATTTAAAATAAACACAATGATCCTCCTTACTTCTGGTGAAGCCAAGTCCCCGTATATACATATCAAATTTCTGATACCACATCCTTGGTGATTGTTTTAACCCATACAGAGAATTCTTCAACCTGCATACCAGTTCTTTCTTACCCTTCACCATAAAGCCTTCAGGTTGCGTCATGTATATCTCCTTTTCTAGATCCCTGTGAAGAAATGACGTTTTCACATCCATCTATTCTATCTCAAAATCAAATGCAACAACAACAGATAAAATTTATCTAATAGAAGTAACTTTGGAAACAGGAGAAAAAATATCACCAAAATCAATTCCCAACACCTGGGAATAATCTTTTTCTACCAATCGAGCTTTGTATTTCTCCACCTTGCCTTCTACAGTCATCTTCTTCTTAAACACCCATTTGTTCCCAATGGGCTTCCTTCCAGCCGGCAACTCCACTAGATCCCATGCCTCATTTTTATGTAAGGATGCCATTTCATCAACCATGGCCTCCTTCCAGAGTTTTCCATCCTCTGAATCTACTACCTCCCTGATATTTTTTGGATCATCATCAGCTATAGTTAAGAAAAAACCTGAATAGAAAGAAGATGGACTATACCTTTCTGGTTGCCTTCTTTCCCGAGTTGATCTTCTCACAGCTGGAGTTTGTGGCTCTTCCTCTTCTGAGACTTCTTCTGTTGTATAGTCTGATTCATCCTCCTTTAGCTCAAACTCTATCTTCTCAGGTTCCTTTGGTATGAGTTCATGTTTAAAAAAATCTTTCACCTCTCCAAACACCACATCTTGGCTATACACAACCTTCCTTATTTCCGGGTTCTAAAGCTTGTAACCTTTTAAACCATCCTTATACCCAATAAAGATGTACCTTTCAGATTTATTATCTAACTTAGTTCTTTTCTTCTTTGGAACATGTACATATGCATCACATCCAAATACCCGTAGATGTGAAAGAGAGGGTTTATTACCAGTTCATACCTCATGTGGAGTCTTATCCTCCAACAATGATAAAGGTGATTTGTTAACCATATATCATGCACTTTCCACTGCCTCTGCCGAGAATTCTTTTCCTAACCGAGTACCACTGAGCATGCTTCTTGCCTTTTCCTTTAGTGTTCTATTCATTCTTTTTGCAACTCCATTTTGCTGAGGTGTGTATGGAGTAGTCTTCTGTAGTGCTATACCACACTTCTTACAAAACTCTTCAAATTCCTTCTTGCAAAACTTCCCACCATTATCTGTCTTCAGTGCATTTATCTTCTTCTCTGTCTGGTGTTCCACCAGAGCCTTAAATTCTTTAAATCTTTCAAAGACTTTATATTTCTTCGTCAAGAAATATATCCTTGTATTCCTTGAGAAGTCATCTATGAATGAAACATAGTACACACACTTTCCCAGTGATGGAACTGACACAAGTCCAAAAACTTCACTATACACAAGTTCTAATATCTTGTTCGCCCTCTTAGCACTAGAAGGAAAACTCACCCGATTTTTCTTCCCATATACACAATGTTCACAGAAATTGAAATCCAGAGAGAAATTAGACATACCTTCTACCATACCATTTCTATGCAGTATCTGAAGGCCCTTCTCCCCAATATGTCCCAGCCTTTGATGACATAGCATGGTATTTTCTCCAGAGACAACTAGGCTTTCCGCTCCACTTTCAAGAACCATAGAACTTTTACACCCATCAATAACAGTGTTATCTTGTAGCTTGTACAAAGTTCCAGTCTGAACTCCCCGCATTAATACTCGTGCTCCCCGAACCATCTTGGAGGCATCTTTCTCGAACACTGTTTTTACACCTGCATCATCCATCTTTCTTACAGAAATCAGATTTTTGGCCAATGCAGGAATATGTAGAACACCAGGAAGTGTTCTAATCCTTCCACCTTGCAGCTTTAGCTTGACCTTTCCACGTCTGATGATTATGGCCTTCTTATCATCCCCTTGGAAGATATCACCACCGTCATATTTCTCATTCTCACAGAACCACTCCCTATGGGGAGTGAAGTAAAAGGATGCACCTGAGTCAATCAACTATGACTCTTGATAAACATGTGTATTAGAAGAAGAAGCCAAATACACATCTCCACCTTCATCCGAGGTGGTTTTTTCCTCTGCAGAAGGAGCATCATCAGATCCCTTTCCTTTCTCAGGAGCTTTAGATCTACAATCCTTTTTGTAGTGCCCTTCCTTTTTGCATTTCTAGCACACCTTTACAAACTTTCCAGGAGATTTAGATCTCCCTCTAGATTTAGATCTCCCACTCGAAACCTTATTCTTATTTCTGTTCTAGGACCTTCCTCGTACAGATAAGGCATCTCCATTCTAACCCTCCATATTTCTCCATCTCATTTCCGATACCAAGGCCGAGACATGTCATCAAAATTCAAGGTAGTTGTATTGCTACCTATTGCAATAACCAGACTGTCCCACAAGTCTGGTAGAGAGCACAACAAACTGATGCACTTATCTTCATCTAAGATTTTAATTTCAATAGATGACAGCTGACTTACCACAATATTGAAGGCATTCAGATACTCTGTCACCGAGTCTCCATCCTTCATCCTTAGATTATATAATTTTTTTCTCGAGAATAATTTATTCACCAGAGACTTAGATTGGTACAAAGTCCCTAGCTTGTCCCACAAGGTCTTTGTCATACCTTCCCTAGATACATTCAACAATACTGAATCTGAGACACACAATCGTATTGTGCTCTTTTCCTTCTGATCCAACTTCTTCCAGTCTTCATCTGACATTTCCGTTGGTTTAGTACCCATATCTACCGCGATCCACTAATATTTATCCACCAGCAGATCCTCCATCTTGAGCTTCCACAACTCAAAACTCTGACCATTAAATTTCTAGATCTCTATCTTTCCACTGCTCACCATCTTCTTTCACCGCAAGAATCGATCCCGCAGATCTCCCACTGAGCAGGGTCTACCTTAGGCCCAAGCAAAAGACCCTCAGTAGCAAAGGCATCCCCTTGAAGCTGAAACAGCTCCGATACCACTTGTAGGTTTTAACCCTGAACAGAAATTATCTACACACGAATCTTATAACAGAAAATAAACAATAGCGAGAGCATAAAACATAAAAAAGATAACACAGAGATTTTCCCCTGGATCCCAAATCGAGATGACCAACTTGATTTTTCTTTGTATTCATTTTAGTGTTACAACACACACACACACACACACACACACACACACACACACACAGATATATATATATATATATATGCTGAAGCATACATAAAGCCCAATCCATTAACCCTAGATTAGAACATAATCATAGTTCCCTTGACCGGATCTACAAAATACCAAGGGCCGAAAACCATCGTACCCCAAAACCATGTGCAAAACCATGCATAAAACCATGGGTGCGGACTACCCACTGGAAATTAAGGACCAAATTTTTTGGCCAGGGCGCTGCCTCGGACCCTGACAAGGGGGGCTACCACTGCCCCTAGGACCCCCCCATTGCGCCCAACACAAAGAGGGGGCTATCACCCCCCCTCTTACCCCTCACGCGTGCTTAGTCATGGAAAGAGTATAACACATACCCAACAGTAAGTGGGCTAAAGGCCAAGTGGGTTTTAGAAGGCAGCACTCAACAACGGACCCCCTCATTACGCTTAGGATCATTGTGGAGGAATGCCACAATGATAAATCCAATCTATTATCTTGCTTTATGGAATTTAGAAAGGCTTTCGATATAGTTCCTAGAAACAATATATGGAATAGATTAGAAGATCCAAATGTTCCTTTCGAGCTAAGTGCGGTCACTATAAGGTTATACGAGAATGTAATTGCCAAGTTAAGGAGAAATGAGCGGTGTTCTAAAGATATTAAGTGTAATATAGGAGTTAAACAAGCTAGAAGGTTGTTTAGAGGAAGAAAGATGTGATGGCACGATCTTAGCTGGGATAGTGATCATCCTTCTTCTTTGTGCTGATGATATTGTTCCTCTCACAAGGTGCCCATCTGATCTTGATAAGAAACTTAGACTTCTTAAGGATTTCTGCTCTACCATTGGTATGTCTGTTAACACTGACAAAACTAAAGTTATGATTGTCAAATCCAATAATGACAATTACGCTAATTTTATGTATGAAATAGTATCTTGGAGGAAGTGTCATCTTACAAGTACCTAGGAATTGATATTCATCACAAGCTCAACTGAAACTCTAGCATTCAGAAAAGGATTAATGGGGGGTGGAAAGCTTATTTTTGGTCTTGAAAATAATTATAAAATGGAAAACCTCATAATCTAGGATAGAAAGAAGTTCCTCTTTGAAGCTTTAGTCACTCCTGTTATCTTATATGGATCTGAGGTTTGGGGTTGCAGCATCTCTAGAGAATCCTGGAGAAATATTGAGAAAATCTAGAAGTTTTTTATAACGTATAACCTTAAAATTAAATGCAATACATGCTATCCTATTCTCTTTATAGAAGTGGGTATTTCCCCTATCAAGAGCCTAGCTATGACTTGCTTCTATTGTACAAGCATAAGCTCAACAACATATGAGACCATAGACTTCCTAAGCTAGCTTTAAATTCCATCGAAAACCACCTAAGGCTTAAATGAGGTTGGTATAAAGACACTAGGACCTGGTTAAACCATTGAGAGATTGACGAGAATGTTGCATTGCAAAATATTAATAACATTAAAAAAATTGTTACTTCTAAGTTCAAAGAAAAAATATGGTGTGAGAAATATCTAGTAGCTAAAAGAAAATTAAGATATTATAAGGAGGTCATCAACCCCATCCTAGAAGATCAGAAGTATCTCTCTGTTTTAACTATCTCAAAGAAGAAAATTAAGATAACCAAGATTAGAACGAACTCTCATGAGCTCCATAGTGAAACACTTCATTGGACGGTTCTTAAACACCATTGATGGAAAGGATCTTCCATCTCTGTGAGAATATGAACATCGAGAATGAAAATCACTTCCTCTTAGAGTGCCCCGCATACAACCACATTAGAGCTCAATTTCATAATCTTTGTTGCAACATTCACCTTCTTAGCCTTTAAATATGTCAACATTATAGTGAGCTCGGGAGGCTTCTCTCCAAGCTTTTTGAGCATAGGAATAAAATATTAAATCAAACTAAATAACTCTTTTCTTTAGGTTCGATAGACGAAAGATTGGTCTCAGTGGACGTTAACCATCATCATCATCATCATCATCATATTCTAAAATTATGTAAAGTGAAAAGGATAATAATTATTTCAAATGACTTAATTCTTAAATGATATTTAAATCTCCCAACACACATTGTATAAGACTCATAAAGTTCAAAATCTATTATGTTTTCTAATATCACCCAGAGTAGATATCAATTATTTCAATATTGAAAAATAATAATTAATGCATTTAACCGAAATATTATTTATTTATTTAATTGAAACAATGAAATTATTAAAATATTAATATTTGTATATATGATATGTTGATTAAGACATAACATTGACCTAAGACAAGGTCCATCTTAACTTCATATCTACCAAGTGTCAAGAGAGGTCAATATCTCTTTTCACTCTAAATGAAGTTCGTATTTGAAAAGATTTGACCTGAGGAAAGTTTTGTAGATTTGTAGTTAATATTTTTATTATTAATTATAATTAATTATAATTATAACTATAATTATAAATATTGATTACTAATCATTTTTTTATTTTTATGTAATTTGAGCAACTCAAAATGTTTTATTGATAAATATCATAGTTAATTATTATATTTTTAATATAATTTCAATTTTATTTTATTTTGACCAAGTCAAAATGTTTACACGAAATTACAATGTATCTACAAATAAGATAGGGAGTGCCTAATGAATTACTTTTAATTGGCCAAAGAGTTTTTTATGTTTTTATATTAGTATTTCATTTGAATGGCTCTCCTTCCTTCATATGTATTTTTTGTCTAAATATTTTTATGGTTTTAATGAAGAATTATTGAGAGTCTTCATTTTGAGTGAAGGAATGTGTTTTCTATAGCAGAATCCTTGCATCATTAACTATTTCATTACAACATCTCTACCATACCGGGCTCAGATCGCCTCTCCATGCAAAAATAAAATATTTATTAAATATTTTGATTTTGAAATAAGTTATTAGTTTTGAGAAAGTGGTATTGATAGCCATGTTACTCGCCCATGGTATTCTAACAAAGCCTATTTACAAGTTAATAATATCTATTTTAAAATAAGGGTTAATATCCATGGTTAAGGATCTTGTTATATTTTAATTTTATTGTAAGTATTATGTTTTAATTTAAATTCATGTTACAAAATTAAATTAAAATAGAATATTTATAAAATATTTTGATTCTGAAATGAGTTCTGGTTTTTGGGCATGTGATATTGATAAGTCATGGTAATGGCCCATGATATTTTAATAAATCCTATTCGGATAATATACATGTTAAAATGATGGTGAATATCCATAATTTTCATGTGCTTATTGATTAAATTTAAATATGGTTACAGAATAATTATTTTAATTTATATCCATGTTGACAGTGAATATCCATAATTTTTATGTGCTTATTGATTAAATTTCAATATGGTTACAAAATAATTATTTAAGCCTTTTTCCCTTATGGAAGGCTACCCCCTTATGGATCATTAGTAAAATGGACCACTACCCAATCATGAGAGTCAATCCACATTCATTGATAGTAACTAGTAATAGTGATCATCCTTGTTAATTAATGAATACATTATAATAAATTATTATCAAATAGTACAAGAAGAAGAAGTTATTTTAATGTCTATGAGGCTAAATAAAATAGATTTCTTCTCTATCTGCCTCTTGTAATCTTCCCTTTTCCTATAAAATTTCACAATAAACTCTCACAACTTCTCGACAAAGTCCACGCTGAATAGAATATCCAAAGAGCTAGCCACAAAATATATGCATAACCTTCCATGTTATCTTTGAAGGCCTCACATTCTAAAATTAAACATTTTTATGTTTTCACTTTTCCATAAGATCAAAAAATAAATACTCTTTCCCCCAACATTTCTTTTGGCCGTTTCCAGCACCCTGTTTCACAACGGATTTTATATGAATTAGTCCTTAATTGAGCAATACGAATTTTGTCTCTCTAAGAAATATTGACCCCTACGTACGCCTTTTGCTAATGATTATGATTGTGATTAAACTCTTCAATATAATACTTTTTATTTCTCCCTAGCTCCTTCTCCAAAGTACCTTTGTGGAACTTCTCCATAACAAAATATTTTATCTCTTTACTATTTGTGGGACACATCTCAAGAAAAAAACCCCATTTTCTAAACCATTTATTATTGTGTCGAATCCAGGTCTTCTTTCTTGTGCCCAATATTTTATTAATCACAACCTTAGGCCATGTTCCCTCTTCCATTTTTTCATTTTTTTTCAAATTCCTTATGACTTGCACCATATGTATTGTTTCAATAGGAGAAACCCATGTTTCACTTAAAAATATAGCATAAGGAACTACACTTTTAATTTTGAACTTGTTTGTAATCAAACACTTCTGAATTTTATCAATTTGTTTCCACTGCATGTTGGATGTACTACTGGCCCACAACTCACAACCATAGAGAATCACCATAATCACTAAAAGCCCAATAATAATTACAAAGTTTTTTTAGTCGCATAACTCTGCCTCTCTACACCTATTTTGAAAAGCATAAAAATTTTTCCAACCCACAAAAGTTATTTTCTTTCTACATCCATCCCATCTTAGATTTATGTTGAAGTCAATTCCAAGGTATTTTTTATTTCAAAATTCTTCGAGAATGTTTGCTTCAAAGTAGAACTTATGTTGGTTATGTCCATTTTGGTATAGAAAACCACTATTTCATTTTGTGCATATTAACTTGCATCCCCACATTTCAACAAAAATGATCAAGGGAACGTAAGTGCTCTTGCAAACCAAGAGAATATTTAGCAATCATAATAAGGTCTTTTTATATAAAACGAGCCTTATAAAAAAAATTTCCAAATGGATATTGTCACCCCCTTACAAATTTAGCCTCTCTTCAAGCTTTTCGATATATAAACCAAACAGAGTAGGAGACAATGGGAAACCTTGTTTGACCTGAATATGACTTCTAAAACTTTCAAAATTCCTGCTAAAGTTTTAATTTTGACTTTCACCTCTTCATACACCCTATGCACAACTTCTCTCAAATGCCTTAGAACCCAAAGTTCCTCCATTCTCTGCCAAACATTATCCTTATGAACCTTTTCAAAGGCTTTTCTGAAATCAATAAAAAAAAAAAGACTTCTTCCTTTTTCTCCCAAGCTTTCTCAATGATGCGCCTTAAAGTTATACCATGATCAATTGTGGAATGTTTAGGTGTAAAACTTAATTTCCCTTTAGCATGTTTATATATTTCTTCTACCCACTAGCTGATTTTATTTCTTAACATGCTCCCAAATAGCTTTGCAAACAATGGGTTTACCATTATGGTCCTATAGTTGGAGAGATTATTTATGTCAACACTCTTGAAAAGAGGTATTGCCAAACTAGGTTTCCAATCAGTAGGGAATATTTATTGTTTGATGTTGTTGAATTTTTTTTAAATGTGAGGTGCAAGAATTTTGAAGCCCCACTTTAGATACTTTGTTTGGAGTTCAAATACGTAATTTTATTTTCCACCAGCTAACTTCTTGATGCCCATATCTACCTCTTGCACCATGAAGGGTTTTGTATCATTGTTGACCAAAGGAGGAGGGTCAACCTTGGGATCCGGCTCATAAAGATATCTTGCATAGTCAAACCATTTAGAAGTTGTAATATTTTTTCATTTTTCATCTTTCTCGGTTGAAACTCCTTCCAAAATAATTTGGGGTTACTTTTTCCAAGGAAGATTAGTTCATGTCTCCTCCAAACCATGAAATTAGTATTTTTATTTCCTAATATTAGTATAAACTACCATATTTATTAATTAACTAGCATATATCCATCTTAATCCCATATTTATCAAGCGCTGAGAGGGATCTAATCCCTCTTGGTGGAAGCTCTTTTCTAGTGCGAGACTTGATGAAAAAATTGCACCTCCATAGATTTGATCCCTCTTAACCCTTGATAGATCTGATTTCAATATGGATCTAGGGTGGTTATATAAAACTATATAATACCTATATTTTCATCTATTTGTCTCTTTCTTATTCCCTCTATCTCACTCTTATTCCCTCTATATCACTCCACAACCATACATACTCTCTTTCTCTATATCTATTTATCTCTCTCCCCCTCCATCTTTCTCTCCCTCTCTCTCTTTCGCTTCCCATTCTCTGTTTCTATGTCCCTTCCCTTTCTCTCCCTATATATATTCCCTCCTACTCTCCCATCTCACTCTCTCTCCATTTATCCCTTGTCACTTCTCTCCACCTTTCCCCCTCTATGTATTTCTTCTTCTCTTCTCTCTCTTGAGTTTTCCCTCTATTCCTTCATCTCTCTCCCTCTCTCTCCCACCTCCCTCTCTCTCTCCCCCCATTTCTCTCTCTCTCTCTCTCTTTCTCTCTCTCTCTATGTCTCTCCAACTTTTTCAATATCTCCCTCCCCCTCTCAATCTCTCTCTCCCCTTGATCTTTGTGTCTCACTCTCTCTCTTCCCCTTCTCTCCCTATATTTCTCATGTCTTCTTTTGTGTCTTCCCTCCTATCCTCTCTCTCCATTTCCCCCTTATCAATCCATATTTATTTCTATATTCCCCTGTTCTTTCCTCACTCAACTTCCAATATTTTGGAATTATATTATATTAAGAGTCATGCTCGACACCAAATTATAAACATATACATATTTTCTTTGGGGTATTTCAGTGGTTTTTATCTCTATTGCATTTAGGGAAACTTCCACATCTCTCATGGTTCTCTATGAGAATACTGAGAACCATTTGTATCATTTCTTAGGCTACCTTATTCCATTCTTTCTTAATGACTGTACATAAATGCTATATAATTTTCAATAATATATCTGATCAATATATATGAAAATTTCAATGATCTATTTGAGGAGTAGATATGAAGTTTCATGCACCTCAAGAGATTTGATGAAGAAATATGAAGTGATAGCAAGATCTAGATTGTTGCTCGAGATATATCTTTGAATTATCTTTGATTGTATAAAATCGACAATGGTACTGACATTTGACCCTTTCATGTGTAAATTAATGGAGTTTTAATATATTTATATATATATACGAATGAAAGAATAATAATTATTCCAAGTAAGTTAATTCTTAAATTAGATTCAAATCTCCCAACAAACATTGTAGGGGTTGATCACACCCAAAAACTATAATGATAATTGTCAAAATATATTATATTATACCAATACCACCTAAGTAATTACCAATTCTTTTAATATTACATGTAAAAAAAAACTAATCGACCTAACCTAAATTTTATTCATTTAGTTACTTGAAAAAAATGGAAGTGTTAAAATGTCAATATCTCGTTTTATATAGGATGTTTGGATTAAGATATAATATTGGCGTAAGACAAGGTCCATCTTAACTGGATTTGACTCCACTCGAGGTTTTGGTAAATCTTGGGTTAATAGCTTTGTCGATACAAATCATAATTAAGTGTTTTATTTTATGTTATTTTTAATTTAGTTTTTATTTTATTTTATTTTGATCTAGTTAAAATGTTTACATGACATTACAACATCTTTTATTAAATATCTTTTCATTCTAAAAGAAGTTTTCTTATGAAAAGGTTTGCTTCTTCTTGGAACTTGGTAAATATGGATTTAACATGAATGCATGCTGGTTTGATTTCCCTCTTTAAATAGGCTACATTCCATATGAAAACCATGGATCAATACCATTGGTTGCCATTTTTATTTTTATTATTATTTTATTTTTATAAAATATTTATTAAATATTTTGATTTTGAAATAAGTTATGGTTTTTGGGGAAGTGGTATTGATAAGTGATGGTAATTAGCAATGGTATTGTAACAAAGACTATTTACAAGTTAATATTACTTATTGTAAAATATTGGTGAATATCCATGGTTAAGAATCCTCTTATATTGTAAATTTATTGTAAACATTAATTTTTAATTTAAATAAATGTTACAAAATTAAATTAAAATATATTATATTGATTTTGAAATGATTTATGTTTTTTGGGCATGTGGTATTGGTCCATGGTATTGTAATAAATCCTATTTGGAGGTTAATAATATCCATGTTAAAATGACGGTGAATATCCATGGTTAAGAATCTAGTTATATTGTACTTATGAAAATTTTATGTGCTTATCAATTTAATTTACAATTGTTACAGAATAATTATTTTAATTTCTATGGTAAAATTGATCTTAATTTATATAACACACATATATAGGCTATACAATCTATCACAAGCACCACCTTAACAATACACTTATTTTAATGTGATATGTATATTATGATTAATAGAAACAAAATTACAATAAAAGAACATGAATTAAAAAAATGTTTACATTTAACCTTTATTTTCTAACTTCTAACATTTAATGTTGAGACATCTACCATACTCTCAATGCAACGTTATGACATAAATTTCTTAGAAGTGATTAAATGTATCTAGTAAGAGCATAAGTTGTTGGCAATATGATGCAATATGTTTTCCTTGATGGAAACATGCTTGATGAAGTTGTCCTTGATGGAAACCCTCTTAATGAGTTGTTCTTGATAAGAAGAAGATGTGAAAATGATGTATCTACAAGTCAGCTTAGATGTGGCAGAGAAAGGAAATCGAATTAGGACCAGTGAAATAATAAATATAATATGTCATAGCTTATACTCATTTTTTATGAAGAGAAGTCATGTGTACATGCCGATACGAAGAAGCGAAGTCACATATGCCTTTTGCACTCTAAAATTATGATACTAGGGGGAATTACCATGGTATTAGCCCACAATATTGAGCATTGTGTCATATATTTCATTCCTTCTAAGAACACCATTGGCACTTGTGTGGTTTTGGCTCGTGTTATTGGTGAAGGCTAAACCTATATAAGGAGAAGAAGATCATAGTGCATGAGGGGTGGATGTGTTTGGTATTGAATGAATACTTCACTCTGAAGTATATCTGCATGGAATGGGCCACAGTTTATTGATAGATCTGAAGTAATAATGCACCTATGAATACAATGGTAGATCAAGATCTCTAGACATGGAATGATTATGTATTTGCTAGATCTGTTTATGAAATGTTTAGATCTTTGATCCAATGAATGTTTGTTGAAGTGATGGGTAAGATCTGAGTTGATTATTTATTCTGAAAATTTGCACAGTCCTTAAATAGTTATAGATCTATACATAGGTTCGTCTCTATAAAATCATGTATATACGAGGGTTTGTTTCATTAAAATCTTGTATGGAATATAAGGTTTTTTTGAAGCATGCAGAAGGAAATTTTTGATCTACTTTGTTGTATTACTGATATCTTCCAATGATGTATTCATACAGATCTAGGTTTTTTGAATACTGATTATGCTGCTAGTTGATTATGATTAAAGATCAGTTATCAGTCGGTTGATTAATGATTAAGTGAATTATTTGATAAGGGAATGAGTTTCAGTTTGATGTATGTTCTTTGAGATTAAATGTGTGGAGTGGGTCCAATCTGAAAAATCTGATGAAAAGAGGCCTACAAGGTGTATTGTGTTGAAATTGTTGGATCCAGTGTGAAAAATGATGAAACGTGGTTCACGGCGATGTTGAGGTTAGAAGTCTTTAGTGAGGGGGTCATAGCTCCCTTCCAATGGTAGCTCGCAAACAATATCAGGGGGTAGTATCTCCCTTCCAGGAGTGGTTAGTAAATGATAAGTAGGGGGTCGTAGCTCCCTTCCAGTGGAAGCTGGTAAACGAGATCAGGGGGTTGGAGCTCCCTTCAAGTAGTAGTTGGAGAACGAGAGAAGGTTGTAGCCTTCTGCAGGTGGGTGCCTACATGCTGGTATGATTCTATTCCTGTAAAACATTGTAAGAAATTTTCTTTATAATAAATATTAAAGACAGAGATGACAGCAGTGTTGGTTTTCTCCCGAATTGGGTTTCCACCTTAAATCCTCGTGTTCATTTGTATTGATTATGTGTGATGATTTATTTTGTTCTTAATACACATTCTCACTTCTTAATAAACATCTGATGAATGAATTTTGCACTGATATAAGTAAATAATTATCTACATAATAAGATATTTGAGCATACACAAGTTTTCTTTAAGATAGCTGCGTGTATATGCTAGTTGGGTTCATTAAAGTCGGGCATAGAATTCAGTAAAGAAAAAGTAAAAGTTCAAAATGAACTATAAATACTAATTAACCCCCTCCCCTCTTATTATTTTTCCCAAAAATTGGTATCAGAGTAGGTCCATCTGAAGAAGCTTGATCACTTGAAGGAGATCCATTGCAATGGGAAGTCATGAAGGATTATTTCTATCAAGCCATCATTGTTCAATGGAAGTAATCTATTATTCTGGAAGATACAAACAAGAGATTATTTTCAAATTCTTGGAGCAGATGTATGGGGAATCATGGAAGGAGGTTAGCAGTATCCATCAAGTGTTCCTATAGATGCAGCAGAAAGGAAGAGATATGGAATCAATGCAAAAGTTATCAATGCTTTAGTAGGAAGTCTGTTAGAAACAAATTTTTTCAAATTTATGTAGCTGAATTCAGAAAAGGAAATATGGGACACGATGATTTAGAGCTATCAAGGTGATGCAAAGGTAAAAATGTTGGGGCCCTTGTTTTGAATTTTGAATAAAGAACATATTTTTGGTACGGCTCAACACATGGCAGATGCAACAACAGTAGGTAGTGGAAGAACAGGAGATAGTTGATGAAGCTGACGAAGATAAGTGTAGACGAAGAGAAGATACTATAGAGAACAGATAGAGGAACTCATAGCAAACAGAAAGAAGTCGAAAGAAACTGAAGAAGAATGAAAGAGGAACTAGCAGTTGCGATGGCAGGTGAATAAATAGCTCGTCACCCAGCTGAAAAGGGGATCACGCACAGATGCAGAGGGATCGAGAAGGATCGAGTAGACGCTGTGGAGGAGCTCTGTCCTAAGCATGACACCTTTGTAGTTCCTAGGATCCTATTGATCTATCTTGGCTGTATTCTCTATCTCTCTGTCCTATGGGACATCTATAACAGAATCGTAAGCTCTTCCTATGGAGCAACGTAACTATGGATCCAGATGAAGGTTATTAATATACTTGAAGGTTGTTGTCTTGTTATATGAGTTACATGCATGCATGATGTCTATGGTACCTAAAAATTTTATTTGCTTAGTATCTGCATAACGTTCTGGGAAGATTTTCTATGTATGATGATGTTTATGCAAATTATTATATGTTAGATTCGAGTTGCGGATCCATATGCCTTTACCAATGTGTTCCTCTTCTACATGTGGTCGCGGCACGCCTCGGGTGAGACGCTCTTCTCTCCAGAGTATGGTGAAAATGCCGGTGTGGTTCTATACTACAGTGGAATCCTTTCTTGGCCCTGATCCCTTAACCTTGGTCTTGCCCGCAAGACCTATTTTATCGCCAACAAATGGTTCCGTTTCCAGGACCCTAACTTCATTAGGGGCACTAGATCATGGTATCATGGATCTTCGAAGGAGAAATACATAGATGGTGGGATAACCAGCTAGACTAGTTTATAGCTCAAAAAGCAGAGCTAACACATCAAAATGAGAAGGTGCTTAAGGATCTAGTCCTTTTCTTGGATTCCGCCAGTGATACCTACGAGATCCTCTGGGAAAAATTCCCTAATGACATCTATAATTGGTTACAGAGATTGCAGACCAAGGCAATTAGTGTAGGTTTTAACCCTAAACAGAAATATCTACACACGATTGTTATAAGAGAAAATAAACAATAGCAAGAGCATAAAACATAAAACAGATAAACATAGAGATTTTCTCCTAGATCCCAAATCGGGAAGACCAGCTTGATTTTTCATTATATTCCTTTTAGTGTTACAACACATATATATACATGCCGGAGCATACATAAACCCCAATCCATTAACCCTGGATTAGAACATAACCGTAGTTCCCTTGACCGGATCTACAAAAATACCAGGGGCGGAAAACCATCGAACCCCAAAACCATGTGCAAAACCATGCACAAAACCATGGGCGGATTCGCCTATGAGTGGGTCCGCACAAAAAACAAATTTTGGTCGGGGCGCTGCCCCGGACCCCAACGGTGGGGACTGCTTCGCCCCTCGTGACCCCCCGGCTACGCCCCGACGCAACATCTGCCAAGCGTGGTGCTTCATCGTGGAAAGAATATAACACATACCCAACATCCTCCCACTTGTTGTTTTCTTTCCACAGGGGGTCACAAGAGAGCTTAGTCATTGGCCCAATTCTTCAACACCCATTGTTTCTCTACACCAAGAGAACTTCTGAGTGCTAACAGACTTTGTTAATGCATCTGCAACATTCTTCAAAGTCTCCACCTTTACCAGCAACACCCTTTTAGCCTCAACCATATCTCTAACAAAGTGATATTGAACATCAATGTTATTTGTCTTTGAATGATAAGCAGGGTTCTTAGCCAAGAAAATTGCACTTTGGCTATCACAGTCTATCCTTATAGCTTGTTGTACCAACCCCATACTTGAACACAATCTCTGCAACCAAATTGCTTCCTTGCTTGCATGAGTGGCTGCTATGTATTATGCCTCTGTAGTTGAAAGAGCCACTATAGACTGTCTTTTACTCATCCAACTAACTGTGCCTCCAAATAGGCTAAACACATACCCACTTGTAGATCTTCTTTGGTCCAGATCTCCAGCCCAGTCTGCATCAACAAAACCACGAATGTCCAACATTCTTTCCAATCCTGGTCTTTCCTGGTAGCACAAGCCATAATCACTAGTGCCACGTAAATATCTGAAAACCCGCTTCACTACTGTCCAATGCTCCTTCCCTGGGTTTGACATAAACCTGCTCAATACTCCCACTGCATGTGCAATGTCTGGTCTAGTACAGACCATTGCATACATTAGGATACCCACTGCACTTGCATATGGAACACGGGACATATACTCCTCTTCTTCTTGTGTCTTGGGACACTGTTCATCAGATAGCTTTACACCTACAGGAATAGGAACCTTCACTGGTTTACTATCCTGCATATTGAACCTTTGCAATATAGTCTCGACATACTTCCTCTGGTTTAACCAGAGCTTCCTCTTTTCCCGATCTCTCTTAACTTCCATGCCCAAAATATAATTTGAAGCACCCAGATCCTTCATGTCGAATTTGGAGAACAGTTGGGTCTTCAAATCTTGGATAATTTCTTTATCATTTCCAATCAAAAAAATATCATCCACATACAAGACCAAATAAATAACACGATCACCAATTAATTTAAAATAAACACAGTGATCCTCCTTGCTTCTGGTGAAGCCAAGTCCCCGTATATAGGTATCAAATTTCTGATACCACATCTTTGGTGACTGTTTTAACCCATACAGAGACTTCTTCAACCTGCATACCAGTTCTTTCTTACCCTTCACCATAAAACCTTCAGGTTGCTTCATGTAGATCTCCTCTTCTAGATCCCCGTGAAGAAATGCTGTCTTCACATCCATCTGTTCTATCTCAAAATCAAATGCAGCAGCAACAGATAAAAGTAATCTAATAGAAGTAACTTTGGAAACAGGAGAAAAAATATCACCAAAATCAATTCCCGGCACCTGGGAATAACCTTTCGCTACCAACCAAGCTTTGTATTTCTCCACCTTGCCTTCTACATTCATCTTCTTCTTAAACACCCATTTTCTCCCAATGGGCTTCCTTCCAGTCGGCAACTCCACTAGATCCCATGCATCGTTTTTGTGCAAGGATGCCATTTCATCAACCATGGCCTCCTTCCAGAGTTTTCCATCCTCTGAATCTACTGCCTCCCTGATAGTTCTGGGTTCATCATCAGTTATAGTTAAGGAAAAACCTGAACAGAAAGCAGATGGACTATACCTTTCGGGTTGCCTTCTTTCCCGAACTGATCTTCTCAAAGCTGGAGTTTGTGGCTCTTCATCTTTTGAGTCTTCTTCTATTGTAGAGTCTGATTCATCCTCCTTTAGCTCAAACTCTATCTTCTCAGGTTCCTTTGGTAGGACTTCATGTTTAACAACATATTTCACTTCTCTAAACACCACATCTCGGCTATACACAACCTTCCTTGTTTCTGGGTTCCAAAGCTTGTAACCCTTTAAACCATCCTTATACCCAATAAAGATGCACCTTTCGGATTTATTATCCAACTTGGTCCTTTTCTCCTTTGGAACATGTACATATGCATCACATCCAAATACCCTTAGATGTGAAAGAGAGGGTTTCTTACCAGTCCATACCTCATGTAGGGTCTTATCCTCCAACGCTGATGAAGGTGATCTGTTAACTAAGTAACATGCAGTCTCCACTGCCTCTGCCCAGAATTCTTGTCCTAACCCGGTACCACTGAGCATGCTTCTTGCCTTTTCCATCAGTGTTCTGTTCATTCTTTCTGCAACTCCATTTTGCTGCAGTGTGTATGGAGTAGTCTTCTATCGTGCTATACCACACTTCTTACAGAACTCTTCAAATTCCTTCTTGCAGAACTCCCCACCATTATCTGTCCTCAGCGCCTTTATCTTCTTCTCTGTCTGATTTTCCACCAGAGCCTTAAATTCTTTAAATTTGTCAAAGACTTCAGATTTCTTCCTCAAGAAATATATCCATGTGTTCCTTGAGAATTCATCTATGAATGAAACATAGTACATAGATTTTCCTAGTGATGGAACTGACACAAGTCCAAACACATCACTGTGCACAAGTTCTAATATCTTGTTTTCCCTCTTGGCACCAGAAGGAAAACTCACCCAGTGCAGCACCCATATACACAATGTTCCACGAAAATTGAAATCCAGAGAACAATTAGACATACCTTCTACCATACCATCTCTATGCAGTATCCGAAGGCCCTTCTCTCCAATATGTCCAAGCCTTTGATGCCATAGCATGGTATTTTCTCCAGAGACAACTAGACTTTCCATCCCACTTTCAGGAACCATAGAACTGTTACACCCATCAATAACGGTGCTACCTTGTAGCTTGTACAGAGTTCTAGTCCGAACTCCCCGCATTAATACCAGTGCTCCCCGAACCATCTTGCAGGCATCTTTCTCGAACACTGTTTTTACACCTGCATCATCCATCTTGCTTACAGAAATCAGATTTCTGGCCAATGCAGGAATATGCAGAACACCAGGAAGTGTTCTAATCCTTCCACCTTGCATCTTCAGCTTGACCTTTCCACGTCCGACGATTCTGGCCTTCCTATCATCCCCTAGGAAGACATCACCACCATCATATTTCTCATACTCGCAGAACCACTCCCTATGGGGAGTGAAGTGAAAGGATGCACATGAGTCAATCAACCATGACTCATGATCTACATGTGTATTTGAAGAAGAAGCCAAATACACATCCCCACCTTCATCCGAGGTGGTTTTTGCCTCTGCAGAAGGACCTTCATCAGATCCCTTTCCTTTCTCGGGAGCTTTAGATCTGCATTCCTTTTTGTAGTGCCCTTCCTTTCCGCATTTCCAGCACACCTTTACAAACTTTCCAGGAGATTTAGATCTCCCTCTAGATTTAGATCTTCCACTCGAAACCTTATTCTTGTTTCTGTTCTGGGACCTTCCTCGTACAGATAAGGCATCTCCATTCTGACCCTCCATATTTCTCCGTCTCATTTCCTCCGATAGCAAGGTTGAGACAATGTCATCAAAATTCAAGGTAGTTGTATTGCTACCTATTGCAATAACCAGACTGTCCCACGAGTCTGGTAGAGAGCACAACAAACTGATGCACTTATCTTCATCTGAGATTTTAATATCAACAGACAACAGCTGACTTACCACAGTATTGAAGGCGTTCAGATGCTCTGTCACCGAGTCTCCATCCTTCATCCTCAGGTTATACAACTTTTTCCGTAGGAACAACTTATTCACCAGAGACTTAGATTGGTACAAAGTCCCAAGTTTTTCCCACAAATTCTTCGTCGTAGCTTCCCTAGATACATTCAACAATACTGAATCTGACACACACAACCGTATTGTGCTCTTAGCCTTCCGATCCAGTTTCTTCCAGTCTTCATCTGACATTGCAGTTGGTTTAGTACCTGGATCTACCGTGATCCACTGATCTTTATCCACCAGCAGATCCTCCATCTTGAGCTTCCACAACTCAAAACTCTGACCATTAAATTTATCGATCTCTATCTTTCCGCCGCTCGCCATATTCTTTCACCGTAAGAATCGATCCCGCAGATTTCCCACTGCAGAGGGTCTACCACAGGCCCGAGCAAAAAAACCCTCAACAACAAAGGCGTCCCCTTGAAGCCGAAACAACTCCAATACCAAATGTAGGTTTTAACCCTGAACAGAAATATCTACACACGATTCTTATAACATAAAACAAAAAATAGCAAGAGCATAAAACATAAAACAGATAAACACAGAGATTTTCTCCTCGATCCCAAATCGGGACGACCAGCTTGATTTTTCATTATATTCCTTTTAGTGTTACAACACATATATATAAATGCTGGAGCATACATAAACCCCAATCCATTAACCCTAGATTAGAACATAACCGTAGTTCCCTTGACCGGATCTACAAAAATACCAGGGGCCGAAAACCATCAAACCCCAAAACCATGTGCAAAACCATGCAAAAAACCATGGGCCCCAACGGTGGGGACTGCTTCGCCCCTCGTGACCCCCCAGCTACGCCCGACGCAACATACAGCACGTGGGGCTAATCATGGAAAGAATATAACACATACCCAATAATTAGGGACAAATCGCGGAATATCTACCACAAGTGGGTGCAAAGAGATTTGGTGGCCCTGCATCGGTTGGATACTAAGTTGACCCGTGCTGTAGACTTCTGGGTAGAATCTACCTTGGACGGGTATATTGCGAAATTTTCTGCCGAGTGCTACCAGTCCTTCTCCATAGCCGAAGCCATATTCCGATCCGAACTAAGAGTAAAGCTACTTAAGGAGATTCCGCTATGGTTTAAGGTCCTAATGGTGGATGAAGGGCTAATGGAATTCCAGAAATTGGGCATGGAAGCGTAAACCTCCAGTGTTGGGGGAAGGGCCCGAGGGACGAATGCTACATGAAATGTGAAGTGGGGAAGTAAGGGAATGGATGTTGAGTCCCCAAGGAGGTTGAGGGAGCAACATGCACATCGGAGGGCGCAGATCATCGACAGGTGGCGAGAACGACTGATGCGATAGTTGAAACGGCGAGGGAGTAGTCGGAAGGATAAAGAGGAGGTTCCTCAAATGATATTGAATATGGAAGGCCAAATGGTTCCCCAAGAGATGGAAGAGACTATTGTGGGATTGCAGCAGGTGCATGGGAGCTCAACCAGGAGGAAGAGGGAGATGATGTCTACTGAAGAAGATGCAGGTGTGCAGCCCGCAAAAGGTTCCGATGATGAGTGGTACGTCATGATGCAGCGGTTGTTCCAAGAATGGATGGAATTCATATCTCCAGGTATTCCTACTTCCCAAAGTTTGAAAGGAAAGGATCCCTACCTTCCCCTGGTACTCTATAAAACTTTAAGTGATATTTTTGTTAAGTCACAAGGGTTGAGTCGATTGCATTGCAGTCCAGTGTTAGCAGTGATGCATGCTAATAGCAGCATTACTGGTAGTATAGCATAATTACGCAACCAGGACCCGGAGGGTTCATTCTATTCACACCTCCACAAGTAAATATGGCGGGGTCATTCACCCAGTACCCAAAATTCTTTGGGCGGGGTAACAACGATGTGGAACAACACTGGTACCTCTGTGAAGCCATATGGAGGGCTCGGCAGACACCAAATGCAGGAAAAATAATAGAATTCCAAACCATGCTGAGAGAAAGAGCATTGCGCTGGTTCATAAAGTGTTCGGAGGCCCACCTGAATCTAGCAATTTTCGATGTCAAGCGGGATTTTGTCCGAGAATTTAAGCTCCCCCGAACAGACCAACAAGGTCTGTCCGAATTATGGGAGATCAAGCAGAGAGAAGGGGAGACTGCGTGGGAGCTAATTTTCAGGTTTAAAAATGTGATCTGGAAACTCAGCTACCCGATCAACCCAAACCATCAGAGGGACTGGCTCATCAAGGCTCTGCTTCCCTTGACACGAACCCCCCTCACCCAACAAAAGATCGACAACTTGCAGGATGCTTTGGAATAGGCTATGAAGATAGAAACAATGGTGGGCTACCCTCAGGAATATAGGGCAGGACCGGCCTCGCAAGATCCTTCCCTACTGGGACTGCAACATCAGATTGCCAATATGATTGAAAATTCTAAGGAGATGCAGCCCATAAAACCGGCCAAGCCGAATTTCTGGTGCACACACTGCCTGGATGAAGGGCACATGGAAACTAAGTGTCCTCGGTTGCATAGCTCGGGAGTGGGGCCCTCAATCGTAGTAGTACAGGGGACTCCCCGTATCGGGGGAGGCGTGCCGATAAACCTGCAAGGGGTCTATCCACTACAACAACCGTATGTCGAGTTCCCACCCCAACCAACCCCAGCTACAATAGAGTATTTCAAAATTTTCCATATGGTGGGTCATCAACCTCTGACATGCTGGATTTTGCAGAAGTACTCCAATGTTCTGAACAATGGATACTGTGATTTTTGTGCTTCCACGACTCACAACACCGAATAGTGAAGACCTGTCGATGCACTTGTAGATCGATTGGACTGGCCCTCCTACAGGGTGAATGAAGCTCCCAAAGGGAGAGGAGGTGGTATGCGCAGAGGCTGCATAAGGGGGCAAGGTCCGATGAAATGCTACAACTATGATCAGGAGGGTTATGAGGCCCACAAATTTCCCCTACCTAAAATACCGTGGTGTTCCCAGTGCCGCGTGAACACCCATGCGACAGAGGACTGCCCTGAACTTATCAAGAAGTGGGAGGAACGAGCAAGTCAGAGGGGCATGAATCTGGTAAACGCAGAACCTCGAGGGACAACAACTCCAACCATGTAGAACATATCCATTGTGATGAGAGGAGGAAAGAAAACGGGGGAGGATGCTCGCGAAAAGGAGCCGATATGGGTGATCAGGCCCGCCTCCCCAAAACAACTGATCAGGCTGGAACCGTAGAAGACATATTTCCAGGAGGCGGCAGATACATTTTCCCAGCTGGGGGGAGACAAAGGTATTGAGGTACCCATGAAGACCAATACCAGAGAACAGAGCACTACGGGGGCTATGATTGAGGAATGGATGCACCTATTCCTCAAGATTGTTGATAATGCTTCAATGCAAGAGCAGCTCAAGCATACCCTGGAGGATGTATTACAGGGGAACACAGGGCTGAGGGAATCCTCGAACACAGCACCCCAGTATGTGCAACGGGTCAAGCGGAACAGATGAAGAATGGGAAAAGAGTTCCAGCTCAACACGCAGGTGGCAATATTTCAGATCAAAGACACCATGCTGGACTTGGGATCTGATGTCAATATCCTACCTCGGAAGACGTTGGAGGCTCTTAGGTAGCCATGACTGACTCACTTGCCAATCTAGCTTAGGATGGAAAACCAGTATTGCATTGTGCCGATCAGCCGACTCGAGGATGTCGAGGTTGACATCGCAGGGGTAAATACTTACACGGACTTCAAGGTCATTGATATTATGGGAGGCGGAGATACCTACCTTACATTGCTAGGAATCGACTAGCCTTTTGAGAGCTACACCGTCATCAAACTCAAAATGGAGCTGATGATTTTTGCAGATGGAGAGGTCCGGTCATTCAGCCTCTCGACCCGAATCAGGATCCACAATATACAGAAACTGTGGATAGTAGGGAGGATGCTCAGATGGTGGAAAACCTCTATCGGATGACAACAGGGAAGCACGACGATGATATTAACTTGACCAAAACTGGTACAGTAAGCTGGCGTAGTGTCTAGAGATCGGAGCTGGGGTCAGAACTAGCTCAGGAGGACTGGCAGCAAGGTGGGTACGAGACCAGCATGAGGAGATGTGCCAATATCACCAGAATCCATTGGATTTTCTATGAGATATGGGAGTACCCCACCTTGTCCAACATGGCAACAGTAAATACCTCCATTGCACAGGTAGAAGACAAGGTAGTAGAAGAAAATAGGATACCACTCTTGGACGTAGCGCTGCAGTCCACATCAGCCAGGTGGTGGAAAAATCACCACAACTCCCTGTCGCGGTGGAGTTGTGTGGTGAAGGCTTTGAGGGCACGGTTCAAGGAAGATGAAGGACCTCTAAGCAAGAAAAGGTACCAAGGGACTTCCGACCCAAGAGACCACCTGAAGACCTGTGAGGAGCAGTGGGAAAGTAGAGGGTACCCGGAGGAGCTATGGGTACATCGGTTTTCCCACTCCTTAGATACCATCCCACATGCCTAGTACTTATAAGAAGAAAGAAGGAGAGGGACTAGTTCTTGGTAGGAGGTTGCGATCAAATTTTTTCAGTACTTTCCATTTGAGGGGAAGACCGAGCTGGTGTCCCAAGCATTACAGACCATAAAAGGGGTACTATTTTTCCAAGATCCAGGCACCAACGGGCGACCGTTCGTATTAAATCCTGATGGCAGGCGTAAGTTGGCTTGCCAACAGATCGATAACGAGCTAGATGATGACGGTCTGGAGGACCTGAGGCACCTGTAATTTGAGGAGACAGAAGGAGAGTTGAACATTAAAGAAGAGTATACCACTAAAGGAGTCCATCTACATCCGCTAAAGACCAAGAAACTCAACATTGGCACGGAGGACAAACCCAAACTAGCTACAGTTGGGGACTACTGGGATGAGGAGGCGACCAAGGAAATTTTCAGTCTCCTCTAGGAATACGAAGACCTATTCCCTTCATCGGTTGCATATTTAAAAGGAATCAAAGGGGACCTCGGAGAAATGCGAATCGTGCTGAAACCAGACGCCATGCCAGTAAAGTATCGACCTTATTGGCTGAACCCGCAAATCAAGGAGAAAGTCAAGCTGGAGATCGATAAAATGTTGCAGGTAGGTCTAATCTTCCCTGTGGAAGAAGCAGAGTGAGTGAGTCCCATTTTCATTCAAAATAAGAAGGACAAGTCAGGAATCCGCGTCTGTGTAGACTACCACAGTCTGAACAACGCTTTCATCCATGACCCATTTCCTACTCCATTCAGCGACGAAGTATTGGACAATGTTGTAGGAAATGATTCCTACTCTTTCACTGATGTGTTCTCAGGCTACAATCAGTTGCGTATTGCGGAAGAAGACAAGAAGAAAATGACATTCACCACCGAGTGGGGGTCTTTTGCATATCATGTGATGCCGTTCAGGCTAAAAAATGACCCTGCTGTGTTTTCCAGGATTGTCATAGCTACTTTCCAGGAATATATTCATAAGTTTCTGGAAGTCTACATGGACGATTGGACCATCTACAGTTTGCTGAAAGACCACACCACCCTGCTATGCATAATGTTTGATCAGTGTCAACAACTGCACATTTCATTGAACCTGAAGAAATGTATATTTTTAGTTCCATTCGAAACGCTCCTGGGACATGTGGTGTGTCGGCAAGGGGTTTGTGTCGATCCTACCAACGTAGCAGTGATCGTTCACATGGAAGCCCTGTAAATGGTAAAGAAATTGCAGTCGCTCCTAGGGCACACGGGTTATTACAGATGGTTTATTAGAAACTATGTGAAGATAACTTCTCCTTTGGAAAAGTTACTACGGAAGTCAGAGGTGTTCCAGTGGACAGATGACTGTAGGTTGGCCTTTGACACTCTAAAGGAGAAGCTAGCAATGGCACCCATTTTGGTTCATTCGAATTGGGATAAGCAGTTTCATGTGCATATCGATGCTTTCGGTATTGCACTTGGGGTTGTCTTGGCACAACCAAGGGAGACGACAGTTGACCACCCAGTCTACTTTGCCAGCCACAAACTGTCTAATGTAGAGTGGAATTACACCACCACAGAGAGGGAGGCGCTCGCAATGGTGTACTCACTCCAGAAGTTATGCCACTATCTCCTCGGGGGTAAGTTTAATTTCTTTACTAATCACTCTGCCTTGAAGTACCTACTCAATAATCCCATTTTGGAAGGACATATATGCCGATGGATTCTAATATTTCAAGAATTCACCTTCGAAGTGATTGTCAAGCCCAGGTAGTTGAACGTCAAGCCCGATCACTTATCTAGGTTGGAGATGGCAGAGAACGAGGGCTCTCTCGATGATCAGCTCCCTGAGGCTGATCTTTTCCAGGTAGAATCCATACCAGATTACTTGGACGACATCGCAACTTACCTAACCACGGGGTAGTGACCTCAGCGCTACACTCTGATCCAGAAATGACACCTGGTCATTCGTGCCACTGAATATCAACTGATTGCAGGGTAGTTGTACAAATTGGGACTTGACAAGATTCTGCAAAGATGTATCCTCAACCATGAACGCGAAACCGTGCTGTGGGAGTGCCATAGCAGCATTGCGGGAGGACACGTGGGGGTGAAACCCGCCGCCAGGAAAGTGCTACAAGCTGGACTATGGTGGCTAACGGTCCATGCCGATAGTAAATCATTTTTCAAGAAATGTGATTTTTGACAGCGAATGGAAGGCCCTCTCACAGAAATGAGCTACCACTACACCCGATGAACATGTTGCGGCCATTTGAGAAATGGGTTGTTGACTTCCTCGGCCCCATAGCCCCAGTAGCCAGACATTCCAAGGCCTGGTACATCATTACCGCCACAAACTACCTCAGCAGATGGGTCGAGGCAGCAGCGGTACGGGATTGTATGACAGATACAGCAACCAGGTTCATCTTTGAAAACATCATCAGCAGGTTTGGTTGCCCAAGGATTTTAACCAGCGATCAAGGTACACACTTCATTAATGAAATGATCAAATCATTGTTGGACACCTTCATGATCCAACATCACAAAAGTAGCCCGTACCACCCGCAGGCTAATGGAACTGTTGAAGCGTTCAACAAAATCTTAGAAAAGGGTTTAACAAAGATCTACAATGCCAAGTAGGATGATTGGGATGACTAGTTGCCAGCCACACTGTGGGCCTACAAAACCACGGTGAAGCGTTTGACCAATAAAACACCGTTCTAGCTGGTGTATGGCCATGAAGTTGTGATTCCCTCCAACTTCACCCTACCAAGTCTTCTGATTGCCACCTCCCTGAAGTTCTCGAAGGAGGAATCACTACAGGAGCACCTACACGAATTACGAGAACTTGATGAGGATAGGTTCCTTGCCGAGTTTCATCAAAAGGTTCAGAAGGATCAGCAGAAGGCGTGGCGTGATCGCCACATCAAGAGAAAAACATTCCAAGTTGGAGGTAAGGTTCTCCTCTACGATAGCAGGTTTCAGAAGTTTCTGGGAAAACTGCAGATGCACTGGTTAGGACCCTACTTCGTCGTCGAGATTAAGGATTTTGGAGCTGTTCGGTTGGCTCAACTGGATGGTACTATTTTACCTGGGTGGGTGAATGGCGCATGCTTGAAGCCCTACGGTGATTAATTTTCTTTCAGTTTTCATTAATAACTCTCACACCGGAGAGAAGCCATAGAGTAGCATAGTTGAATAACTCTCCCGCAACCGGGTTAAGCGTAGGTAGTGTTCATTTTCCATGCATAGGTCGTCAATAACCACTAGGTTGAGGGGACCACACCTCAACCGATTGTGGTCGGGGAGGGGCATTGCCTAGCATGTCATCCCCATAGGATAAGTAACCGTGTCAAGTGTCAGTCCATATCATTTCATTTAGTACTTGTGTCAGTCCATAAGATCGCCTATATTTGCAACATAAATTTCCATAATTATACGTAACCTGGTATTAATAATTTTACCATAATTTGAGGTAACCTCAACCATCATGTCCGCCCATTTCCCCATACCACCGTTAGAAAATTTTAGAATACACCTCAGTCGACGATTGATCGCATGATTACCACCATGGAGGATGCCAGTAGGAATTAATTCGTTATGGGGTCTCATCAACCTCACTCGTGTCGGTTCTTACATAGCCTGCATGAAGAAAAGCACAAGAACTCCAGAGAGCTCCATGTTCAAGTTAGAAATATCTAAAGACGCAAAGCCAGTTGGAGTAGAACCAGAGCAGCAGAGGTGTCCCGAAGCGCAGAGCCAAGAGACTGGGCCGAGAATTATTCTGAAAGTGTATCAACACCGTGTGAAGATGACAAGAGTTAATCCAGCAGTAGTGGAACCACAGCTTGACACTTGGATTCATAAAACAGAGTCCCTTGTCGGGAAGTATGATAGCGCTGCTCTCAACGATGCATACATCACGGACTCTTTCGAGTTCCCAGTGCTTAAACATCATGTGTACATGGAATGCTATACCACAGAGGCAAGACAAGTAGCAACAAGGATTTTTTCGGAGTTCTGAGGCATCCAGCAATCCTCCATTTTGCATTTGAGGAATCTGCCAGTATTCGGGATGCCTGGAGAAGCCATGCAATGTGCCAAGTTCCTTCTCAGTCAAATTCAGAATGGATCCTTATGGTTGGGCAAAGAAATTCCAATCCATTCCGAGGACATTCACCGGTTCACAGGAGTCTCACAGGAAGGCCTAGATGTGTCCTCCGCATGCTAGACCACCTCAAAAAGAGCAAAGAAGTCGGGAGACACAGATTATTATGTAAAATATGGCACCCGACGGGGAGGGAAGGGAGCGAAAATGGAACTCATCAACAGGCCCGAAGTCAGGTTTGCATGTTACCTCATTTCCAGTAAGACAATGAGGCACTACACGAAGGGGGAATGTACCTTGTATACCACTTCCATTGCAGAGCACTGCGTCCAGGGGGCCAAGTTGAACTAGTGCTCCTTCCTGCTGAAGGATTCGTTTGATGCATGCAAGGATAATTACAAGAGGGCCACGAGCTTCATCTATGGATATTTGATAGTCACGCTGGCAATGTGGAAATGGCATGCTCCCCTCGTCAGGTTTCCGACAGAGTTACTAGAGGGTCAGCCTCTAGCAATGAAATTTGTCCCATGGAAGGTGTCAGGGGATCCCAGCACCAAAGTGGTCAATGCAAAGGCCTTCCAGAGTTGGTATGGTTTAATGACTGATGTAGTGAAAAGCCAACAGAGGATTCCCAAGAATCTTCTGGATGGATACAGCGAGAAAGTTTGGTTCGGGGTCAGCCATAAGCACACCTTCCTCCAACCTACTTGCGCGCTGGAAGAAAAATTTCAGATGCGGCCGCTGAAATTCCAAATCAATGACGCGGCCTTCCACAACGAAGTTTGTTTGTGCCCGGGGGTCGCGATGGAAATTCGAAGCGAGGTACCCACATACAATTTTGACAAAATGCTACCACAACAACTTCCTGGCGAATAGGAAGCAGAGGGGACACAAAGTGTCTCCAACATGCAACTCTTCTCACTTATTGGCCAGCTAAACACAAAGGTATGAAGTCTGAACGAAGTGGTCCGAGTAGTCTTAAGTGGTGCCAATCCTTTCCCTATTTTTTCTGAATTTTAGCTTTCTCAGACCACCCCATTTCTCTGCACAACCTCCATCACCTCCCCCATTCCCAATGTTCTATTTACTTCACCAGGTCCAGTGACCACCCTGCTGGGGGAAAAGAGTACATCTGCAAACCCCCTAGAGACTCCCAAGGCCAAGAGGGCCTGGACCATAGATTTAAGTTTGATGGTGGACCTCACTAAGGAGGATCCATCCTGGCCATTGAGCCCTGGGGTACCCATACAAGAAGAACCACTCATCGAGACAGGGGAAATAGGTGGGATTCCACCTCAACCTCCCATTGACCCCTCCAACTTCATAAACATTCATCTTTCACTACCCCGTACCGACCCACCTCCACCTACCACTTCATCTGCACCATCCAACTCATCTACCACTGTATCAGACCCAGTAATCTAGGATCTAATCAGGGGGGACCACGGGACTGAGGCCAAATCAAGTATAATGGTGACACCACCGGTCAATCCCGTTAGGGACCCCCATGTCACTTTTTTTTATTTATTCACACAGATGGCGCAAATCATTTTAGACAAGGCTGGGACACAGCCTAAGCCTACTCCACTTCAGTAGCCCATCCAAATAGATCCGGGGGAGCGGCCAGACCTGGATATGGCAGAATCTGCACCCCATCCAACCCCGCCACCATCCCCTTAAGGACACTCCACTAGATCATTTTCCAGTGGGAAACCATTGCAGGAGCAGAGGCCAGACCAGGGTATTTTAGGGGCTGACAGCATGGAGATGTGGGGCATGACTCAGTTGTACCACTTCATTCAGAGAGCATCCCAGCAGCCCGAAAGGCTCCACTCCGAGATACAACAGATATTTGAGCAACAGCAGCAGCAGATCATCATGCTTACTAAACAGCGCGAGTAGCTCATGGTGGCACACGGGCAGCTCCAGGACCAGATGAATGAAGTGGCCAGGGTGTTCGTGGTACTATGGCCTATAATAGCGACTCATTACACTCAGGTACCCACCGATGTGCCAGAAAAAGATGTGTTACAACGAGCAATCCACCTCTGGGTGGCATATACCAACCTCCACAAGGAAAATGCAGTGCTCCAAGCAGCGTTAGCAGCATGACTAGTACTGCCCGATCCAGCAACAGTCTACACCACATAGATTACAGAGAAATAGGGCCAGGTCACCCAAATAGAAGAAGCTCTCATCTCTGTAGTGCAAGATGCCTATGACCTCCTAAAAGGTCTCCAGGAATTCTCGACGGCCCTTACAGTAAAGACTCAGCCCATTTCAGTGCAACTGCAACAACTCTCAAAAGAAATTCAGGATGCCACATACCCCTCACAATTGGACCAGCTGTATGCCCAGGTGGATGCTCTATAGATCCAGATCTAGTAGACAGAGGTTAGTTCGGCAATGGCCAATAAATAAATTCGAGAGCTTCACCATCCCATCCAAATTAGCGCCCGGACAATGCAGCAGCTAGCCGCCGAGGTCGGAACCCAAATCAGAACAGTATTCGGAGTTGTACCCGCGACTTTTGGGGAGGAAGATGTCACTAATATCACCATAGAAATGGGTGCACTATTACATGGGTGGCATCAAGCTGTGACAACCTTCAATGAGCTTAAGGCTTCAGCGTTGAGTAAGGTGCCAGAGTTGGGGCCCTTGTTTGGGAAACAGAATGAAGGTGCACAACAAGAACACAGCACGGGGTCTGGCAGAGCGATGGAAGTGGAGATAATGATTTGTGATTGACTCTGGATGAGTCAAGAAACTATGGCCGGGGCCTATTGGGGCCCTTGTTTTGAATTTTGAATAAAGAACAAATTTTGGGTTGCGGATCGACACATGGCAGGCGCAACAACGGTAGGTAGCGGAAGAACAAGAGATAACTAATGAAGCTGACGAAGATAAGTGTATACAAAGAGAATATATGATAGAGAACAGATAGCACAACTCATATGCAACAAAAAGAAGCCGGAAACAGGTGAAGAAGAATGCACGAGGAACTAGCAATTGCGATGGCGGGTGAATAAATAGCCCGTCACCCATCCAGAAAGGGGATCATGCACAGATGCAGAGGGATCAAGGAGGATTGCATAGACGCTGTGGAGAAGCTCTGTCCTGAGCATCAGGGATAATTTTGAGAACCCCCCTAAATTTATATATATATAAAATAGGCGAATCCCCATGATACATAGGAAAAATGGAAGGCGATTTTATTAATAATATAATATGTATATATAATTTTTTGGCGAATCTCTCACGAGATTATATTATCCTGTAAAATCATGGCGAATCACCAGTACAAATGGAAAATCACTACTACAAAATGCTGAATTGTTGTCTAGTGGAGTTCGGAGTGTTGGTTCCAATGAAGATATGGTAATTGAACCAGGAGTAGAAGGAAGAGAACCACCGAGACCAAGCATGGCACATGGTGACTCGTGAGGGAAGTAGTTCTCGTGTAGTTTAGAAAACACATTCTTCTAGTTCTGCTAAGCATAGTGTTGTTTGTCATGCTACTACTAGCACTGATATTGAGGTTGGAGAGGAGTTTGAGGAAAGGTAGCAGTGGTGGAGAATTACAAAGAGTACCCCATGATGGGCTCCATTTTTCCCTTTGGTATTTGTGCCTACAAGACCTTCTTTCCATTGAACCAACAATTAGCCGTTCAACCAACAATCAACTTGACTGAGTTGATTAGGTACGAGTCAACTTAGACTAATCTTCGAAACTATGCTTTGCACTATCCCATATTTACCACACTATTGCTACACAACATTGTGCATTTGCACCTAACTCTCAATAATTCTTTTCCAAGAAAAATCTATAATAAGAAAAATATTTTACTATATTCTAAAAGGTGAAGATGTCGAAATCATGCCACAAAGTGAAAGGAAATAAAATATCTTTCCTCAAACTACCAAATATATAAAGAAAACAATAATGATTATAATAATAGAACTGGATCTATCGATCTATTGATATATGCATGATATGAGAACCATAAGCATTCAAGAGACTAATTTCAAACTCAACAAAATCCTCTAAACAAGCAACAAACAAACCACTAAAATTTTCAAAGATATCAAGGCTAGACATTAACACAATTTCATGTACTTGAATAAGCCCATTGTTGCTTAGCATTAGACTTCTTAAATTATTTCTTTATCATTTAATACTATGACACTATCTATGTGAAAAGAAATAGGTCCCAACTTCATCAAATCTGATTTCATTTCCAATCAAAGATCAAAACTAGCTTCGTTTCCAATACCAATATAAAATCACACATTTTCCAAATATCAATAATTATTTTCCAAGAAATTATAAAACTCGAAACTCAGTAAAATTCCCCAAACACAAGAAACATATATACCATTACAATTTTCTAAGATGTCAAAGCTAGACATCAAGATAGTTTCACGTACTTGAATGAGCCCATTGATGCTTTGCATTAGTCTTGTTAAATTAGTTATTTATTATTTAATACTAGTCAAACACTATCTATGTGAAAATAGGTCCCAAAATCATCAAATCCAGCTTCATTTCCTGTCACAAATAAGAAGCAAACAATGTAAGGATTAAATATGAAACATCAATCTTAAAATAACACACATGAAAGAAATTTAGTTGCAATGTTACAATGAAAAATACAAAATATAGAACCCATTTTTACCTGAATTTGACATGTAGTAATCTTGCATGATCAACGGAACATGTATACCAAAATAAGAGTCCTAGGGTATTTCAATTTCCCAATTGTCATCTTGGTCATCATTTTCTACATTGTGAACATGATCTTCTCCAGATGTACTATCATTATGAGCCTCCAAAACATTATGTTCTGTATCAAGTTCATTAGATAATTTTGTTATATTGTTTTGTCCCCTTCTATCACAATCTGATCACCAAAGCGCTAGTGCTCTTTCATATGGAAAATTGTCAACGTCATACTTTGTTACATATAATCTTAAACATGTATCCACATGTTTATCAAGCTTGTTCCTCAACTTTGACTTCAAAAATGATAGTGCACTAAACATTCTCTCATCCTCCACTGATCCCAAAATCATGGTTTGACACAAATCTGCTAATTTAAAATATTCTGATATGTTTTCTTGCAGGTATTGGCTAGCACTTAAAGTATTCCATAATATTGTTATAGCACCATATTCATTAGGATTATCCAAAAAAGGATATTGCTTCCACATTGTTTCAGCAAAGCATCCACCTTGTTGATACAATTTTGATGAATCTAAAATACCTCCAATCTGTTCTCCATGTATCGAGACTTTCTTGCAAAAGTGGTCTACTAAACATTTTAATCTCTTTTGAAAATCGGCTTTTAAATTTCTTGAAAATCCATATAAATGCTCATGCAAATCCATGAAGTATTATCAATAGCTGTAACCTCATCCAAAGACAATGCCAAAAACCTAGCATTTGCAATCTCCTGTTTCAAATCATCAATTTCTACTTCAGCTAGATATCTTGCCCATTCCCAACCACTAGTTACAGACCAATGAGAAGATGGAAATTTTGGCACATGAAGAAAAGATAGAAATTTCATGTGATCTGGATAATCTGTCATAGGACGACATTTACATAAGATGTGAAATATAGTGCTCAAATGTATTGTCTTGGATAACAAACTTCTTTCCATCGTCTTTTCAAATTGAGATATGATGGTTCCTCCACTTGCCTCAAGTTTCTTCTTATTTATTAAATATTTTTTGTATTCTTCCACACATTGGCTATGTCGTCATTCCTCCAAATATTTCCATCTGACAATAGATTTCTCTTTACCATCTACAATTTTCTTTTCATAAACCTTTCCTGCATGATTTTGTACTGTATCTAGCTTCATCTGAAATTTCACTACCTTGCAACTTTTCCAACTACATGTGAGACATTTAACTTCTCGTAAATCCTCATTTGTAGAAGGTATTTCTTCAATAAATGTAAAACTTGAGAGCCAATCATCTTGGAATTTTCTCCCTATGGTCCACTGGCCTTTTTTCCTTTTCTGTGAATGGTTTGTGTCACCTTCCAAGGAAATATCTTTAACATTTTCGTCATTAATTTCTATTGAAACTGCATTTATCTCACCCTGATCACTTGAGGAACCTATTATTTCATCCATCATATGGATATCAGATGCATTTTCACAAGATTTAACATCTCTATCAGTAATAGATTGTTCAAAGGAGCTTGAAGCATGAAGAGAATGTGTATTCTTGGATTGAGACTTTTTAAAGTAAGATAATACATCAATTTTCCTTGATAGTTTCTTCCCAGGATTAGATTTTGACATCTTACTGGATATTCCAGAAGTAAAATTTCAAATCGATCTAGAAACCTGCGTCAATAGTTTCCAAGAGTTGAGAATTACTAGATTTGTAAGTAGCTTTCAAAGTAAAATAAGTGTAATGTTCACAAAAACCGTTATGCAAATTTTTATTAAAATTTTGTGCCAAGGCCCAAGCCCAAAAGAAAAAATAAATCATTATACACAAAACAATAACATCATGAGTCATCATCTATAAAACAAATAACATCATTCAAATATAAAATATAAAAAAAATTCCACTAAATTAAATCATATCTCCAAATCACCTAATGAACACTTGAAAGCTTTAAACAAAACAACAAAATATTACAATAACTTTAATCATCCTTTCCAAAACACCTCTCTCTTAAGTTGTAAATAATTTGTTATAAGAAGTTCAAACATATCCTCTATCATTTTCCATGATAAAAGTGAGGAAGGAAACGAGTCAGTTACTAGTGATTCTTTTACTTATTAATGGAAAGAAATCCCTTAAGACATTGTCCTCCTGTTGACCATAATTTTCTTTTCATAGTGAAACACGTCCAGTATGGCCATGAAATAACCTAAAAAGACTCAAATGTTTTCCATGATTTGTAAACACACGGGTGCCATGTAAAGTTTCAAGCCCAAAAAAGCACATTTGGGATCCTATAAAGCAAAATTAGTTATTGTATCAAGCATTTAAAACTCCTAATTAGCACTTAGTGTTTGCTATTTAACCAAGTTCCATTGAAATAACAGTCATGGGATGTTACCAAAGAGTTAACCAATAGATAAAAGCACACGACAAATCATACATTCACTGGAACTTCCCCTCCCATGAATGACCATCTAAGGGAAAGGGGCAAAAAAAAAGAAAAGAAGTCAACGAATCACCACAGTCAGCCAATGATTCTTAGTGTCAAATCATTGGAAACTACAAATGAAGTGAAAATTTAACCCATGCATCCATGGGTTGACAAAAAGAGTTTATAGCAGCCACAAGATAATCATTCTATGAGTCTACCCAAATCTGACACAAACTCCTAAAACTTGTTGATTAGAAATTCCCCAAGAAATTTCACTTGGTTCATGAGAGAATGAAAGACAAGTGCAAATAAAATTCCATGAAAGACGAGTGCAAATATCCTTCCATGAATGGATATCACTCTCCAAAATCATTTTGGGCATATTCCCATATGTAGGAGCCAGGGAAACATGGTGCATAACAACAGTCTATTGTGCCTGAATTTAAACTGCATCAAGGGAACATTTTCACTCTTCACACATTGAACATTGAAGACAATTAATTAATGCCTAACATGACCATAGCAACAAAAGCATCAAGCAGAGGCTATAACAAGATTATGTGAAAGTGAGAAAGAACACCCATCATGAAACATCAAGTAATATCATCCACAACATCAACATCATTGTTGGGAAGATTTTGATCGCCTTCGCCTACTAGAAGTAACTTCTAGTGGTAAAGGTGGTTTTAAAGCTAATCTACGCGAACGACGGGGGGTAGGATTATGTTCTTCCACGATTGTTGATTAATTTTAACGAAAAATAAATAAACAAAAGAAGGGTAATGCTAGGAAAAAGGGTTTACCAGTAAACTATGAACTGCAGAATACCTCCTGGAAAGCCAAGAAATACGGGCACGAAATCTCCCCGAATGCTGTGTTCGGTGTATCACAATTTAAAGGCGGCCGACTCGATTCACTATGGATGGATAGCACCTAAAATTTGTCCTCCCAAATACACTCGAAGGTACGTCGAGGCCCAAGTCCGTAATAACGTTGTATAATGTGAAATCGTATAGTGAGAGCACCACCTATATACTTATCGTACTGTAACGCCACCCCAAGGGACGTGCTACGATATACTTACGTACGTGGGGTGAGATATCACACTCGGAATGTATCGCAGACAAGTTAACGACAACTGCTATGTTTTACGACGCCAGAACACGTCTCTAGCCTAGACCTTATAAATGTTATCGTTATGGTTGCAATGCATTTTATGTTGATCTTGCTTAAAAATTTGCCTTTCAATGGTACCACGATGATGTATGTATAAATTCCTAAATGAAAAATAAGAATGATAAGCAAAATTTTCACTTTTAGTTTTTCAATGAAAGACCTAGCTACAAAGGGAAGAGAGCAAATAATTTTGTGAGCAAGCAGATCAATGAAAAAAAGAAAACATTGAGCACAAAACTAAATGCAGATTTCCTAATGTTCCTTTTTTGCAAAAAAAACACAATCCTACATGCAAATGCAAGTTTTTCTTTTCAGTTCCTTTAATGTTATGAATGCAAAAGAGAAACTAAGTGCATCAAACAAATGCTTTTTACTTTTTGAGAAATGAAGAATATGAACGACAATTGTATAACTTCCATCATTGCCAGCGTATACATGCCATTTACAAAATGTCAAGGAACTAGATTAAGAAGAGATATCTCAAAGATCGAATTAAAAAGGAAAATAAAACAATCATCATGATACAAGAAATAAAAATATCAGATGTCTTAAATATTAGATTTTCTCTAACTGACAACAATTTGCTTTCTGTCTGCTCAATATTAGTTCTTATTTTTCTGTTATCCATTCTCATTTATTTAAAATTCTCATAAAATTTACATAAAAGGTCCTTCAATTCCCTAATTTATTCTTCATTTTGAGGTTTTATTTGAATTCATCACATTTACTTTTCATTTATAAGGTCTACTTCCTTTTCTTCGTAATTGAATATTTCTCTGAGGAACATGTCCAAAGAAATTATAGCTTATTTTTCCAACGAATTTCCATAATCAGAATCAAGCTTAAAAAAACATCTATGAACCAGGTTCACTTATGAGAATTAACTACATTCTATTTTTAATAAGAAAAAGGAGGCTTGTATGAAGATAAGACAATCTCTCCATGCAAGGAACAATTTCCAAAGTATAATATTAAATGAATTCCTCAATGTAAGCTATTAACTTCTCTATGGTAGTATCAAACCGGTGTTTCATGTCAGGATGAAATCATGAGGAGGCTTTCATTGATATTTACTTTTCTGAAAGATATTTTCTAAAGGAATCTACCTCCAAATGTAAGGAATCTCTGTCATTTTCATTTTGAGCAGCTTGAAAATCGATTTCATGTGCCCCAAACATATCCTACCACCTGGAATCCATAATGTTTTACCTACCACTCAACATCTAGATCCCAATTTTTTCTCTATCCACTTAACACCAAAATTTCAACTGTCACGTACTCTTGAAATATGAAATATGCATACTGTGTTATTTGCACTATCATAATGATATCCAAAATATGGACCTTTCTTTAAAATCCAAATATTCAAATATCTAGATTTTAAAGAAAGACCCAGATTCAAATTTTCTAAGTTATGAGTTTTCCTTGCTATAATGTTTTTCCTTAATTATTGGGATATCTGAATCATTCTACTCAGTTCCAACTCACCCACTTGTCCACTTGCATCTGACATCACATGTGGCCTATGATATTTCTAACATATCACTTGGGTTATCATAATTTTTTGCATGTTAGGTTATGTGGCATCACAAATGTGAAATTATGTTGTGTTAGATGTATCATCATTAATAATGTGTGTTATCTAACATGAGTCATCCTATATGGAACCCAAATCTGGGATATCTATATTTAGTGTTCCTCTACTCATATTATATATCATAGATATTAGCATCCTATCTCTAAGCCATCCATATATCCAAAATTTCTCTCACCTGACTACTCTTCACTTACATGGTATATGACTTAACATCCAACATGTCATTATTTATGGCATGTGACGTGTCATTCAGATCTATGTATCTATCTCTTCACTTTAATCTTTATGATATTCATTTCTTCTGGATTACAGAATGTCCATCTATCAAAATTTCACTATAGGAATGATTTTTACCATTCAAATCTTTTTTTCCTCAAATAAAAAACATACAACCTTCCAAATTTTCCTAGAGGAATGATTTTTACCATTTAAATATCTAGAAATGTGGCTATTTGGCTTCCTTAGTAATTTAGTGGTTTCATTTTTTGGTGTTCTCTGTTATGTCCATTCTGCTATTGGTCATGGGTTTTGTCCATTTTTTTTTTTGAGATATGGGTTAGTGGTTTTAATTATTTTGGAAGTTGGATTTTTGTAGCTCATTTTGACTTAGTTTTTTGGAGACTCATAGGGGCATGAAAATCTACCAAAGTTCTAATATGTAGATTGAATACGATTGTATGATAATGCAATATATCTACCATGTTTCACAGTGACACTTCCTCTACGTTCCCAGCCTTCCTAGGGACGTATGTGGACTTCCATGATAAGTAAATCTTCAATCATTCATTTAATACGACAGCTTTGTACATTTTCCACTGGCGGAAAAAAGAGTTAAAAGACTTATATCGCAAGCATGCATACTCATATTTGACTTTAAAAAAAATGGGTGTTGTCAGTTGGGGGTCTACTTCTTATCTGAATCTTCTCTATAATATGCTGGAAGATACTAACATGTAATGACATTACAATGCTACAGAATTATTTTGTTTCTCAGCTTAGAGTTTTGTATCTATTCCCCCACGTTCCTTGCAACCATTCATGCATATATTCATGTTCATTCATATACATCGCATCTTCCAAAGAGTGACAACTCAAACAATCATTTAGGTTTATCTGAGAATTGATTTAAAATGTTTTTGTTTCTCTTTGGTATATTTTCTAGTTAATTTTATCTAAAATACCTCAGAAAAGTCTTGGAATCATAAGGCTTACCTGTCTAATTTACAAAATTTGAGTGCTTCAAGAATTATTCGCTTGTAAATTCATTTATATGTTCAAAATCATATTTTAAACAACCAAAATTCATAATCTTATCAAAAATTGTATTTTTGAATTCCAACAATGAAACAAAAATATCTAGTTACACTACACCATAGAAAAAAATCATATTTGGACAACTCAAAGGCTTATTCATTGCAACAAATTGCAGATACATCAATGATCGAAAGCTGGTAATTAACATCACACATACTAGAAATATCATCAGTGGCTAGGCCACTAAAAGCCACACATGTCATCCACCACACAAGGGGGAGCAAGCAAGAGGAACTTTGAACCTAGGTCATTCCCACTGTAGCCACTCCATATTTTCGTTAGACCACAATACAATAGACACATATATGTTAGTCATTAGTCATAAAAGCCTAGTTTCTTGCAGGCAATACCATTTACTTATACAAGCACCATCTTACATTGGCTAGGAATAGAGAACAAAAAAACATTCCAAAAACAGTTTCCAACATCCAAAGGTATCTCAAATATAGAAATAGTTTCCAAGTTATACTGGTCAAAAGACAGGTCAAAAATAGTAAAAATCTCACTTAATGTATATCACACCTCTTTTAAAGTATATCAGTGTCCATGGGATCTCAAAATGAACACAAATGGATAACTAACCAGAACTGTATACTCTACTTGTTAATAATCTTGCCACTATTAAAGGGTTGCCTTATTAAAAAGAGACATGGAACTAAAGTACTATCAAATTATGTCTATTGTAGTTTCAATTTTGAAACTAGTACTTAGACCAAATCCAATTTCCACTAACGAACTTGTTTTTAAACATACCCATCTTTCATATACTTATTATTGAAGCGTATGGAGGCAAGCAGCGTAGAAGTGAAAAATATTAGAATGGTCTAAAATTGTAGTTAGCAATGTGAATAAGAAATTAGTATTGGTAGGCTTGCACAGAATTGGACCGTACATTAAGCAATAGGGGAGTAATTTTACTTGTAAAGGACCATCGGTTCAACTTCATCAATTACTCAACCAAGGCTTATTTATGGGTATTATGGAATTCATTTATATTTTGGCCTCAAGCCTTCTAGACTCAGTCATGACCGCAGGATAAGGCTATTGGAACCAACACATATTCAAAGGATAAAGCTAATTTACATTGTTGGATGTTGCATTGGACAATTCATCTTTTGACAGATTCAATAAAATTTTCTCTTCCAATGCTAATTATACCATTCTAAGCATACTGGATAGTTTAATTTTCTTATGTGAAACAATAATTTTGATGCACTATCTACATTGCCAAGCTCATATTCTGTTAGTCTGGGGAATTTTAAATTTTGATTACATAATGAACTGGTTAGCATATTTATCTTAAAAATCTAATTCATATGTCTAAAATGGCTTTTAGGCTCTATACCATTGCAAGATCTGAAATCCTAGAGTCTTGCAAGCCATTCTTACTCCATTAAAGTTAAGTATGCAGAAAACTAGCTTTTTTTTCAGTCTCAGATAGCATTTTTGGTCTCAGAGTAGGATTGATTTTTTCTTCATGACAAAAGAACAAGCTAGAGTTCAGAGCAGGGTCAAGGCAAATGCATTTACTTAAAAGGAATCAAAGAATGACCTTAATAATGTACTAAGAATAAGTCAGGGTTGTGAACGGTCAAGTTATAGGCTTATGACTCTGATAAGTATAGTTGCAAGATTTGAGATATTTACGAGCTAGTTTGAGAAATAAGAACATGCAGAAAATTTAACTAGTCTATGAAGATAGTGTTCAAGATCCAAACTTATTTTTAAATGAGGGGACTCTGTAAAAAGAAGTAGAATAAAAGTAAGAGTTTCCTGGTTTTAAAAATAAGATTCACCTTGTAATCCTAACATACGCTTTAAAGAAAAGAATCAGATGTCTGATTATTTCTTCAAACTACCCCCAATAGACTATGTTATCACTTCTCAACTTCTTCGAAAGTATCTCAGTTCGATTATTCTTGGAAACATAGGAATTCATAATGGCAAAATTGCATTTCACTTTAACTTGTCATTCCTTTCAAATATAGAGGAAAAGTTTAATCTGCAATCAAAAGAAATGTATTCCTTGCCATTCAAGTTCTGCAGAGTAGAGATTTTGAGTACTGTTGTTTCATGGTAAAGCATTGTTACTTTAATGGGTTTTTTAAGTTTTCATTTTTTTAAGCTTTGGAAATTGCTTGTAGCTCATTTTCACTTTGTTTTTTGATCTATTGCTATATAGTGTTAATGTCCTCCAGGGAAAAATCAGTATCATCTCCTTTGGATATGACTCAGAATTAGAATTCAAGGGATTTGTCCCAAACTTCACTAATCTTCCCTCAATCAACAGTCACTTTAAGCCTCTAAACCTTGTAGCTTCTAGGAAAAGATTTCTTCAAAATTCCTACCAAGCTTAAAATTCTGGGTTCGCTAGTGTTTTTTTCCCATCAATAGCTTTCTATTCAATATCCATTTATCAAATTCCAATACTTGGGCTAAAAATCATGCCTTCTGGAAGTTAATATTGGTAAGCAAAATTCACTCATGTTTTCTTATAGCTTTCTGGTCATCTATAACTTCTCTCTAGAATTTAAACATAATTTCATCCTCAATTCAAAATTATGGGTTGATAGTTTTGTTTTGATCGAAATTAATTTCTTTTGACTATTCACGGGCTGAATTTTGACTCACAGGAGAAAAGATATGGCCCTGTAAAGTTTGGCCTTTCTTTTCCCAACTTTTTTGTTGTTTTAAGCCCTACTTGTTCTGAAATTTGGCGCTCATCTGCACTCAATTATCGATTGCACTCAAATTTCTCCACTACCCTCACTCATAATGCCACATCATCATGATTTTAGCCAACCTCAATTAGTTTTAGGCTCACCAACTTACTCCACATGTACATGGCGATTACAACACACAAGGGTCGAATAGGGGGTGTTACATCCTCCCCCCTTATTTGTGCACTATCCTCAGTGCATTCAATTATAGTCGGATCTTGCAAGAAATACTATCACATATGAGCTATCCTTCATGCATTCATACTTGCAGTTAGCATATTGCAGGCACACTATTCATATTCTACAATGATGTCTTTATTTAAGCGTATCCTCAATTCTAGGTGCACTAACCGAATTCAGAGGTCTTTATCATGCCCTATATAATATACAATTAATAACAATAGATATTCACAAGATAAAACTTTAGTAAATGAGTATGGCACATTGTACACCTAAGAGCCCTGTCATTGTTCTTTCTGGAACAAAGAATCCACCATATAACAGGCAATTAGCAACAAGAGGTTAAATCTCAAGGTAACACCACATTGAATGAGCAACCACAACTGGAATTTAAGCCTTTCCTCAACGAAGTTACTAGTGCATATAACGTTATTGTTGTTTCCTTGATTTTAAATCCTGCATTTAGGTTGCAAAACCTCGATGCATTGTTTGTCTTGTCCTTAATCCTGTAAATTTTTAGTATTCCAGACTAACTCAGATACCCAAGAACTCTTTTCAATGGTGGAAACTCATTTGCAATAGACACCTTACAATCTTGCACGTGTTTTTCCCATAACATACTTGAGTTAAAGATATTTGTTTCTCCTTAATTGTTGATATAAAGCTCCTACACACATTGTACTATTGAAGGTAATATGCCTAATCATCATCCAAGAAAGGCATGTGTACTATTGAAGGTAATCTACTTAATCATCATCCAAGAAAGGCATTGTTACTAATTTTAATTGTATCTTCATAAGTATGCAACCTTTCTCTGATTATCGACCTGAGGATGTGTTGATTGTCACGTAGTCTTGGAGAGAGCAAGACTATATGAACGTAGATGACTAAATAAATCATCCTTTGAATTATACATGGTTGCAACAACAATTTAACAGGATCAAAATGAATTCTCATATCGACTTTTGAAATATCAATAGAACCATCTTTCCAAGGTATGCTTAACTGGTCCAAACCCCAAGAAGCCACCTCCATTTCCATTTATAGTTGACACTTGAGCCTTATTAGCCTGACCTCATGCAGACCTGCCACTGTAGAGTGATGCAATGGACCTTGAAGTTCCTTTGAAGTATCAACTAAATTCCTGGAAGCGATTAAGTTAGGACTAGGTGTATATACCGTCCACCTTGAAGTCTTGTAAGCGAGGTTAGAATGCTGCACAAAATCTTTCCAACTTCAAAATAAACTGAAGATGAAAAACACCTCAATTTTGTAGATTAAATTTTCATTTCATAGGGCTACTGTCATTCCAAGATATTTTGTATCAAAGTAAATTATGACAACATTGTAGGCAATGAGTGTACAATCAAATCCATAGAAGAATTTGGCACATAAATCAGAGAATTGAGGTCCTCATAGAAAATCAGGAAGACCAATTGTTGACCATTTTGAAAAACTGTGATCCTTCTTCCTGACACTATTAGTTTGACATCTTGAGTGGGCCTAATGGATAAGAGCATGTGTTTCCTCCTATGAGGTCACAGGTTCAAAACCAGAGGGGGGCAGAGTATGTACGCCTTTGTAGACTTAGTATTCAAATCACTATGCAGATGTGGGTCTCTTGTCCCGCAAACAAAGAAGTCTCATACACCAATTTGGTGTCTTGCTTAGTAGTGATCTTAAATTTGGATAGTAATAATAATAATTTACATGCTTCAAATCACCGATTCATCCAATAAAATATTCCAAAACCTTTTATCTACTGAACACATAAATAACCATGAAAAATCTAATCCATTCTCATAGTTGGTTGCAGAGAGGACAGTAGAAAAAGGAGACTCTGTTTGCAAAGTATGAAAGTGAGAGTAGACTTCACAGTTGGCTACAGAGAGGATAATAGAAAAAGGAGACTCTGTTTGCAAAGTATGAAAGTGAGAGTAGACTTCACAGTTGGCTACAGAGAGGACAGTAGAAAAAGGAGACTGTAGACACAGTTCTCGGAGGTTGGAAGATCACTCTATAGAATGTGGGCATTGTGTTATATTTTTGTCTCAGACCATGGAAAACAGTATGGTATATTTACGTCATAAATAAAATCACAAAATCCATGTAACAAAATGGAAATTGTTACTATCTATGCATAAGTCAAGTCAGGGCATACCATTTATTTGCTAGTTTTGAAGGTTACTGCCTCATCAAACACATTTGAGGGTCACTGTCATAATTTTTTTCAACATAATCACTATTTCTTAAGGTTACTGCCAATATAAGATGTATGTCCCATTGACACAAGCTCAAAGATCTTAGCCACAAAACTGTCTATCACAATAGGTCTCTGTGATTATGAAAAAAATTTAGAAGAAATTTTAAAATTGTTATTTAGATGGAGGTTCAAAATTCTAGAGTAAAATCGAGAGTACTGAACATTGCTAAAAGTCTAGAGTACTGAATTATGAAAAAAATTTAGAAGAAATTTTAAAATTGTTATTTAGATGGAGCTTCAAAATTATGCTCTTTGGAGAAAGTTTTAGGTGTAAGTGAAATTGTCTTCTTCTTCTTTTTTTACTTCAAAGTATAAATTTAAAGTTAATAAAATAAAATTTCAAACCCAAGGTCTATATTCTAAGGTGATATCACTTTATATTTAAGAAATTTTAAAATGAACTAACACTTTAGAAATTGAGTTTTATATTCTAAATTTATATCAAGTAGCTGTCAGCTGATGTATTCAGGGAATGTCTTTGTTCGCATTATTACTAAATCTAGAAACATCCAACATTTTCCTTCATAATTCTTGTTTCCTTCATAAATTTAATCTTCCCATAACTAATTTTGTCATCATGGCCTCAATGCCTATATGGCTACATTGTAATTGCAGATCAATCCTTCCCCTTTAGGTTGATGGAAATTATCAATACTATCTACGTTCATCCTCTACATGCTTTTAGTAACAATCACTGACTTGTTAATGACCAGAACCTGTATAGTTAATCACATAATGTATAGTTAATAACAATCACTGACTTGTTAATGACCAGAACTTGTATAGTTAATCACTGAATGTATATGTCTGAGTAACAAACAACAATCAACGATATGACAAATGAACACAGCAGTAATGCATCAACACATTTGTATTGTAGTTTCACCTTTACACTAATGATTAGGCTTATTACCATAACTATCCATATTGAACAGAGTGAGCTTAAGCATGATTACTGTACTTTCCATATCTATTGGAACCTTATGAGTAATAAAACTCTTTGTACAGAAAGCTTTGACTAGTGTATGTCTAATGATTACCATTCAAGCTAGGTTCAAATCATCAAGATACAAGGTAAGTTATTAGCTATAAGTAATATCATAGGTAAGTAATATCATAGGTTGCAGCTTAATACCAATCACGCAGCTTAAGTAGATCCATGGAATTAGTACTATTAGCTTCCACTGAATACTGTGATTACTGATACCAAGTTCAAGCTATAGGCCCCTAGTAATATGATACACATTAGTAACCATAATGATTGCCATTACTTTCAACAACTTTATACATCTAAACCAATGAGGTATGTAAACATGTATGAATTACGTCATTCTCCTTATACCTGTTAAAGATTAGGGAATACAAGTAATAAGCAGGTCTATTCAATATGTACTTACGCTATAGAGTAAGTGTAATCATTACTAATGGTTTCAATAGTTGAATGGGTGCCATAGAAATTACTGCAGTATGAAAATCAATGAGGAAACAGAGCTTGTTACATTAGGATATGCGTATACAGTGATTACAGTCTATCCATATGTAATGGTTATGGAGAGAACGGTACTCATTAACAAGTCAGTGATAGTTAATACGAGTGAACAATTACTGACTTGTTAATGACCAGAACCTGTATGACTGGAATATTCATGTCATTGACAGACTATAGGTTCTATTCCAGTCATATCAGTGATTGTTACTCGGGACTTGTTCATATTGGACTTTGGTTCTTTAGCTTTAACTCCACCTGTGACTGGAACTATGCCCCTTGCTCTTATGTTGACTTTAGATTTTGCACAAGTTTGACCATGGATTTCCAAATGCGGTCATCCTTGGTTATTGCCAAGGTACCTGGGATACCATCGCCTTCGTGTGCTCTGATTCCTGCTATACTTCCCAAAAAACCCTCACACGCCTCAATTGAAAGTGTATGGAAAGCTCATGTTATGCCATTGGTGGTGCAACATACTCAACCTATATTTCCACTACTTCTCTATATTTTACATGTAAAGCTACAGTTCATGGTCTGAGCTTCCTCTGTGTTGATATCTGATATGCTTCCCAAAACACTCACATGCCTCAATTGATGGTGCACAGAGAACTTATGTTATGCTGGTGCAGGGTGCCCAACATATATTTCAATCTCTTGTTTACATTTGAACTGCCAAAACTGCAATTCATGGCTTGAGATGTAAGACTTATGTAATTTCTACATAATTATAACATTTTTTATGGAATTAACTAATCCTTCACTAGAAACAATTTATCAACCCATAATTCAACAAAAACCTTACATTACACCATTATCATATTAAACATTACAACTTGTATGAAAGTGAGAGTAGACTTCACAGTTGGCTACAGAGAGGACAGTAGAAAAAGGAGACTGTAGACATAGTTCTCAGAGGCTGGAAGGTCACTCTATAGAGTGTGGGAATTGTGTTAGACTTTTGTCTCAGACCATGGACAACGATATGGTATACTTAAGTCATAAATAAAATCACAAAATCCATGTAACAAAATGGCAATTGTTACTATCTATGCATAAGTCAAGTCAGGGCATACCATTTATTTGCTAGTTTTGAAGGTTACTGCCTCATCAAACACATTTGAGGGTCACTGTCATAAGTTTTGTCAACATAATCACTATTTCTTAAGGTTACTGCCAATATAAGATGTATGTCTCATTGACACAAGCTCAAAGATCTTAGCGACAAAAATGTCTATCACAATAGGTCTCTTAGCCACAAAACTGTCTATCACAATAGGTCTCTGCGATTATGAAAAAAATTTAGAAGAAATTTTAAAATTGTTATTTATATGGAGGTTCAAAATTCTAGAGTAAAATTGAGAGTATTGAACATTGCTAAAAGTATAGAGTAAAGTCTAGAGTACTGAATTATGAAAAAAATTTAGAAGAAATTTTTAAATTGTTATTTAGATGGAGCTTCAAAATTATTCTCTTTGGAGAAAGTTTTAGGTGTAAGTGAAATTGTCTTCTTCTTTTTTTTTACTTGAATGTATAAATTTAAAGTTAATAAAATAAAATTTCAAACCCAAGGTCTATATTCTAAGGTGATATCACTTTATATTTAAGATATTTTAAAATGAACTAACACTTTAGGAATTGAGTTTTATATTCTAAATTTATATCAAGTAGCTGTCAGCTGATGTATTCGGGGAATGTGTTTGTTCGCATTATTACTAAATCTGGAAACATCCAACATTCTCCTTCATAATGCTTGTTTCCTTCATAAATGTAATCTTTCCATAACTCATTTTTTCATCATGGCCAACTATGCTATATGGCTACATTATAGTACCAAATCAATCCTTCCCTTTAGGTTGATGGAAATTATCAATACTATCTACGTTCATCCTCTACATGCTTTTAGTAAAAATCCTTTGAATTTTTAATGACTGAACACAGTATAGTTAATCCTTTGAATGTATAGTTAACAATCCTTTGACTTGTTGTTATGTTCCTGCTATGATTAATCAGATGTATAAGTTAACATCTACATAACAATCTTGATACTTATTTATGGAATAGAACCTTTATTCTTTCATATGTGCTTAGTTTCACCTTTACACTAATGATTGAAGCATACCATAACTATCCATTATTCAAGGCAATTAGGCTTAAAGCATGATTCTTGTACTTTCCATATATTAGGTACCCTTCACAGTATCTGACTCTTTATCTGAAAGCCTACGACTAGTGTCGATCCCTGTGATTACCATTCAAGGCTGGGATCAAATCATTCTGAGCTTGTACATTATTCATTATAAGTAATATCATAAGTTCTAGCTTAATACCAATCACATAGCTTAAGTAGATCCATGGAATTAGTACTATTAGCTTCCCTTTGAGAATACGCAGTCTGCGTACCAAGTTCAAACTATGGACACAAAACAAACTATGACACATTAGTAACCACATAATGATCATATTAACTCATAGGCACATATTCTGTCTAATGAGGTATGTAAACATGTATGAATTACGTCATTCTCCTTATACCTGTTAAAGATTAGGGAATACAAGTAATAAGCAGGTCTATTCAATATGTACTTACGCTATAGAGTAAGTGTAATCATTACTAATGGTTGAATCAGTGCCATAAGTAGAACCATGGAAATCAAAGTAATGAGGACACAGAGCTTGTTACATTAGGATATGCATATACAGTGATTACAGTCTATTCATATGTATTGATTATGGAGAGAACGGTACTCTATATACCAATAAGAAAAAAGGTATTTATATAATACCAATGACTAAGAGCTAGAACCCCGGGATATCATGTTGTATATTGATTAGCTTGTCACCTTTGTACCTTATCTAAGCTTATGACAAGCTATGGAATTAGAACACAGTAGTTACACATGACTCTTTCTAACCATGCTTGTTTACCTAATCACTTTCTTGTCTCATTCTCATTACACTCGGCATAAGTAATAGCACAGATATTTTATAAGTAACATCATCTAAAGGTTGACCTATCAGTACTAACCTAATAAATACATGTATAGATATGATAAAGTACGTGTATCACAGGTTGGTTATCTCCCTAATAGTTCTGTCATCATGGCCTCAATGCCTATATGGCTACATTGTAATTGCAGATCAATCCTTCCCCTTTAGGTTGATGGAAATTATCAATACTATCTACGTTCATCCTCTACGTGCTTTTACTCGGGACTTGTTGGTATTGGACTTTGGTTCTTTAGCCTTAACTCCACCTGTGACTGGAACTATGCCCCTTGCTCTCATGTTGACTTTAGATTTTGCACAAGTTTTACCATGGATTTCCAAATGCGGTCATCCTTGGTTATTACCAAGGTACCTGGGATACCATCACCTTCGTGTGCTCTGATTCCTGCTATACTTCCCAAACAACCCTCACACGCCTCAATTGAAAGTGTATGGAAAGCTCATGTTATGCCATTGGTGGTGCAACATACTCAACCTATATTTCCACTACTTCTTTATATTTTACATGTAAAACTACAGTTCATGGTCTGAGCTTCCTTTACGTTGATCTCTGATATACTTCCCAAAAACCCTCACATGCCTCAATTGATGGTGCACAGAGAACTTATGCTATGCTGGTGCAGGGTGCCCAACATATATTTCAATCTCTTGTTTACATTTGAACTGCCAAAAGTGCAATTCATGGCCTGAGATGTAGGACTTATGTAATTTCTACATAATTATAACACTTTTTTATGGAATTAACTAATCCTTCACTAGAAACAATTTATCAACCCATAATTCAACACAAACCTTACATTACACCATTATCATCTTAAACATTACAACTTGTATGAAAGTGAGAGTAGACTTCACAGTGGGCTATAGAAAGGACAGTAGAAAAAGGAGACTGCAGACATAGAAAAATGCAGGTAGAATGAATCTTCATTTCAATTCAGAATCCGAATTACTTGACAGGAATCAATGCGGGCTTAAGATAGAGAAATGTGCGAAGCATTACATCATGATTTCATATGAATTAAATACTTAATTTACAGAGGATAATTGTCAGATAGATTTTAGATTAAACAACATCCAAGCTCAAATCACTCCGAGAAAGGGAATGAATGTCACAAGTAGTGCTTCAAAAAACATCATGACCATCATGACCTAGTTAAGTACCTCTCCCTCATAGTTTGTTGGGTGTCTGAAGAAGATCATTTGATTCTAAAAACCGCATCATGCAAATTAGTGATAACAACACCTTTAGGCATCATGGGTACTGTTACAATAAGAGAATGCACTGGGAAGCACTGCTTTGAAGCACTGGGAAGCACTGGGAAGCACTGATTCGAAACCCTTTATCGACCTTCACACTCACAATTAAGTCGACCTTATAGCTAGTGGATGGTGGACATAAAACAAGAAGACTGCCACCATATACATACACTCTCTACAGTCAATCACATATCAATTTTTTCGGATCTCTCTAAGTAAGAAGTGCGGATAACCTGAAGAAGAGTAATTGAAATGCATGACAAAGAGTGGACTATTCTATGGATAAATGAATATGAGGTGTTATGTTCATATAAGTGAGAACAGTCAAGTCTGGAATATAAGATGGAGTAGACTGATAGAAAATTTTCTGGGTTTAAATGCAGATTACAGGAACCAATGTGAGTAGAATGAATCTATGATTGAATGAAAAATCCAAACTACTTGATAGGGATCAGTGTGGGCTGAAGACAGAAAAATGCAGGTAGAATGAATCTGCATTTGAATGCGAAATCCGAATTACTTGACAGGAATCAATGCGGGCTCAAGATAGAGAAATGTACGAAGCATTACATCATGATTTCAGATGAATTAAATACTTAATTTACAGAGGATAATTGTTAGATAGATTTCATATTAAACAACATCCAAGCTCAAATCACTCCAAGAAAGCGAATGAAGGTGCATACCCTTGAACAGACTGGCGAAAATTGGGGTGCCTCTGTGTTATTAATCGACGTTGGAGTCTGGACTCTGAGAGCGTCGAGCGAGCTTGTACATGCGGCGTGCGCTTGAGGTCAAGGGTGTCCGCTCTAGCGAGTGTTATCTCCCACAACAGTGAACACCAATACCATATTTTTCGAACTGTATATCTCTGCTATATACCAAGTTCCAACTATGGAAGGGCCCTAACAAGACCAGAGAGGGTCGGCCTGGCTCAGCCAGCAAGAAGAATGGTGTCCAGCGGCCAGCCACCTCTCTTAACCATTGAAAAAATTGGGATGAATCATTGTAACTTCTCATTTGGACCCTGTAAATGCAGGCGAATGCCATGGAAATTTGCTCAATAAGAAAAAAATCGGGGCGAATTTCATTTTTCCTATGTTATGCACCCTTTTTTTTGGTGGGCTAATACTTAATAATTAATTATTTTTAAAATATTTATTGGGCTAAGTTTATTAAACTATAGAAAATGGGTTTTATGTAAAAAAATTTCCCTATTAAAATTGAAAATCCCTTAAAATTTGCCTTTGGGCTAAAATTCGCCCCTAAAATTATCCCTGCTGAGCATGATACCTTTGTAGTTCCTAGGCTCCTATTGATCTATCATGGCTGTATTCTCTATCTCTCTGTCCCGTGTGATGTCTGTAACCGAATCATAAGCTCTTCCTATGGAGCAATGTAACTGTGGATCTAGCTGAAGATTATTAATATACTTGAAGTTTGTTGTCTTTTTATATGAGTTACATGCATGCATGATGTCTGTGGTACCTTAAAATTTTATTTTCTTAGTATTTGCATAACGTTCTGGGAAGATCTTCTACGTATGATGTTGTTTATGAAAATTATTATATGTTAGAATCGATTTGTGGATCCATCCGCCTTTACCAATCTGTTCCCCTTCTGCATGTGGTCGTGGCACACCTTGAGTGAGATGCTCTGCTCTCCAGAGTAGGGTGAAAATGATGGCATGTTTCTAAACTACAAAGGACTCCTTTGTTGGCCCCGATCCCTAAACCTAGGTCTTTCCCATGAGACTTGTTTCCTTGCCAACAAAAAAATGCCAACCTTCAAACTCTAAGAATGCAATATGAAAATTTTGGAATGCATGATGATGAGAGTATTACACGTTTATTCCTAAGATTATATGAGATTGTGAATTATATGAGGAATATGGGTGAAGATATAAAAGACTCATCTTTAGCAGAAAATATATTGAGATCTCTAACTCCAAATTTTGAGTCAAAAGTGTCAGCTATTGAAGAAAAGTAGGATCTGCAACTGTTATTCAAATACATGGTATTCTAAGTTCTTTTGAAATGAGAAGAGGAGGTCCCTCACAAGTAAGAGAAGTTTCTTTTAAGTCATGTGCAAAAGAAAAATAAAAGGAAGTTCTCAAAGAATCAAGTTATATGTCAGAAGAAGAAGAAGAATTTTTTTTAAGAAGACTTCAACCAGAAACTAGAAGACTCAGAGGTAATATTCCCTTCAAGTGTTTTTCTTATGGTAGAGTTGGTCATTACGCTGCTAAATGTCCTTATAAATAAAATCATATAGGGAAACTGTTTTGAAAAGCGAGTTATTATACAAATGAAGATAATGATGGATTGTCAAATTAAGAAGAAGATTATCGTCAAGGTCTGCAAGTACTCATGGTATGTACCATGGATGATGATAATTCCTTAAAAGAAAGGGATATAGTTATTGAAGAATTGCATAGATCAAGAAAGAAAGGATGCTTTCATGGATGTCATTCCTTTTGTAACTCCATTGGGCATAAGGCCACTGATTGTAGGTTAAGTATGATGAACATATATGAGAATTTCCAGCACAAAATAAGAAATTACAATAAAAGCTGGAAAAAGAAGAAGCACTGATAAAAATTGTTGGGAATATTAACCCTACTGATGTCATCTATTTCTAAATTTTTCTTCACATAATGACTGCAGGAGTGATGTGAGATACATTATAGGAATCAATAATGTATCATCATAGGGGGGAGTAATATATAGTGATTCCCATGGCTGGTTTGGTAATTCTGGTTGTGTTTATTTCTAATTGTGCCTCTAATGTGACAATAGAGGACATGTATAGAATGTATAAGTCTAGGAAGAGATGGAGTTGTGAAATGTTTTGTATTTAACTTTATATACATGGGTTTCATGAACTAAAGCCACGTATACACATGAGCTCCAATGGTTAGATTTGCGTATGTTTTTCTCTGATAAGAAAAATAATGTGATAGACTCGAGAATAGTTTCTGAAATGTTGCTGACAGTAATAATTTTCTTGATCTAATGTTGATGGTTATATCTGTTGATATGTTATTAAGTCTTGATTATTTGATTGATGAATATTTTTGATGAATGAGTTGTTGTGGTGATCGAGAGCAAAGTTTCAGGGGGAGCATTAGTCTTGTTGAGAGTAATGCATTGTTGGCATTAAGTTGGTTGTTTAATTATAATCTCTCCCTTGAGATATTATGTTCTTGGTTATAAAAATTCATATCTATAATTTAATCAAAAGGTCATGTCATGACCAATGATGTAAAATTGTTATATTCAGCCATTTAAGGACTTGTTCAAATTTGTAAACCCACTTGGTTGGGTAGTTGATTCAAAATTTGTAAACCCACTTGGTTGGGAAGTTGAATCAAATATGTAATTCAACTTGGTTGGATCATTGATGTAAGTATGAGTCCTTGGTGATAGGAAAGGTCATGCTTTGTTGAATTATAGAGTCATGTACTTCGTTGAAAAATCTGTCTGAACATTCAACATGAACTCAGGGGGAGCATGGAAAATTTAGTGTGCATCAAATATATAGAGCTCTTCTTTCTACAAGGGGAGAGAAACCTTGTTTTTGTATTGATATTCCCTTTTCCCTTGATGTCAAAGGGGGAGAGTATCTTGGTGTTTGAATACTAGTTATGATCAACGTATCTATTTGTTGTGGTGATCAAACACCATCATGTTTTCCATCAAGTCCAAAGGGGGAGATTGTTGTCAATATGATGCAATAACTTGTCCTTCAGGGAAACCTAGATGATGAAGTTGTCCCTGATGGAAACCCTATTAATGAGTTGTCCTTGATAAGAAGAATATGTGAAAATGACGTAACTATAGGTCAGTTCAAATGTGGAAAAGAAATGAAATGCATTTACGATCAGAGAAATAATAAATATAATACGTCATAGCGTATACACAATTTTTATGAAGAGAAGTCACGTATACACACAGGTACGAAGAAGCCAAGTCACATATACCTTTTGAAATCTAAAATTATGATGCCATGAGGCATTACCATGGTATTAGCGCATAGTATTGAGCGCTCTATCATATATTTTCTTACGTCCAAGAATACCATCAGAACTTGTGTGGTTTGGCTTATGGTATTTGTAAAGTCTAAAACTATATAAGGAGAAATGAAGGGTAAGATCTAATCTCATTATTTATTCTAAAGAGTGGCGTAGTCCTGATATAGTTGCAGATCTATATGCATGTTCATCTCTGTAAAAGCATGTATATACACATGTTTGTTTCAACAAAAGCGTCTATGGAATTTAGGGTTTTGCTGAAGTGTGCAGAAGGAAATTTCTAATTTGTTTTTCTATATTACTGTCGTATGTCAATCCTGTCTTCATAAAAATATGGGTTGTTTGAATATTGATTATGGTGTTATTAGATTACGATTAAATATCATTTGTTGTTTGGTTGATTGATGATTAACTGACTGATTTGATAAGGGTATGAGTTTCAGTTTGATGTATTTTCTTTGAGTTTAAATGTGTGGAGTGGGTCCAGTCTAAAAATTCCAGTGAAAAGAGGCCTAAAACGTGTATTGTGTTGAATTTGTTCGATCCAGTGTGAAAATTGATGAAATGTGGTCTACGGTGGTGTTGAGTGTTGAAGCCTTCAGTGAGGGGGTTGTATCTCCCTTCCAGTGGTAGTTGGTAAATGAGATCAGGGGGTAGTAGCTCCCTTCCAAGAGTGGTTGGTAAACGAGAAGCAGGGGGTCATAGCTCCCTCCTAGTGGTAGCTAGTAAACTAGATCAGGGGGTTGGAGCTCCATTCTAGTAGAAGCTGAAGAATGAGAGAAGGTTGCAGCCTTCTGCAAGTGGGTGCCTGCGTGCTTGTATGATTTTGCACTAGTACAATATTGTAAGCCGTTTTCTTTATAATAAATATTGAAGACAAAGATGATAGCAGCAGTGGTTTTTTCCCGAATTGGGTTTCCACCTTAAATCGTGGTGTTCATGTGTATATCTTACGTGTGATGATTTATTATGTTCTTACTGCACATGCTTACTACTTATTAAATGTATGATGAATTAATAATGCACTGATATAAGTAAAGAATTGTCCACATAATAATATCTCTGTGCATACTTAAGTTTTCTTAAATATAGTTGTGTGTATACGCTAGGTGGGTTCATTAAAGTCACGTATAGAATTTAGTAAAGAAAAAGTAAAAGTTTACAATGAGCTATAAATAATCATTCACCTCCCCACCCCCCCTCTTTGTATTTCTCCTAATATAAGTCTTTTTCCCTTATGGAAACCTACCCGTACGGATCATTAGTCAAATGGACCACTAGACAATCATGAGAGTGAGTCCACATTCATAGATAGCAACTAGTAATAGCAATCATTCATAGGCATGTCTCCCGTTCCCTCTCCTATCCTCTTCAGTGTCTTCCCACGTCTCCTATCTCTCAATTTATCCCTTGTGATTATCTCTCTCTCTTTGTATTTATTATTTCCTCCCCATATCTGTCTCACCCCTCTCTCTCTCCTAAATTTTATCCCGTTGTATTTTTTTTTAAGAAAGTATCTAAAAAATAATTGGTTATAAAATATTGAACCTATATTTTTCATCAATCATGTCAACTAAAATATAATAATGAAAAACATCAAAAAATTATGTACTCCCTTCGCTCTATTAGCATTATTCACTTTGTTTTCTCTCATCAAAATTGATGATATGGGGTTTAGATATATATCAAAAGTAATTATAGCATTTTTATTTATAGATTCAATTAAAAAAACGTTATAAAATTAAATTGAGTTAAAATATTTTTATTGTAAATTAAGTTATGGTTTTGGGCATGTGGTATTGATAAGCCATGGTATTGTAACAAAACCCATTTACAAGTTGATAATATTTATAGTTAGGAATCATGTCATATCACTATAAAATATTTTTATTGTAAAATAAGTTATGAGTTTTAGACATGTGGTATTGATAACCCATGGTATTTTGCATGTAAAAGTGCGGGTAAATATCTATGGTTAAGAATATTTTGATATCGTTATATGATTGTGAATAATTTTTTTTTTTTGGTTATGTGGTATAGATATGCCATCGTAATGTAACAAAGCTTATATACCAGTTAATAATGTCCATAGTAAAGTGGGGGTGAATATCCATGGTTAAGAGTTTTAAAGTGGGTTGAATATTCATGGTTAAGAATATTTTCATACTGTTATAAAATGTTGTGATTGTGAAATAAGTTATGTTTTTGGGCATGTGGAATTGATAAGGAATGGTATTTCCCCATGGTATTGTAGCAAATAATATTTTCAAATTAATAATATCCATGATAAAGTGAGATGGAATATCCATGGTTAACAATATTTTCATAACGATATAAAATATTTTGATTGTGAAATAAGTTATGTTTTTTGGGCATGTGGTATTAATAAGCATATAAGAATGTGAATAGGAACAACCATTCTACTTGTGGGTAGATGAAACCAAAGATCATCTTGGTGAATAAATATTTGTCTCTTTAGAAATGGAGAAATGGTTTAGAAATGAACAAATGATTTAGAAATGGACAAATGGTTTAGAAATGAATATATATTTGTCTCAATTCCATCATATCATCAAGATCTAGAAATGGTTTTGAGCTGAAAAAAAACCTAAAGGGTCACCTATCTTACCATGGCATTACTCTATGATTGAGTTAAAATCCCAACCCCCAACCGTAATAATATGTTGATGAGTAAATATACCATGGTATATGTACAAAAAACTGGATTCACATGATCCATATATACTAATAAATAGAATGATCTATATATATTGATAAATAACATGTTGATTACATTTTAGCATCTTATATGATAGAGTAAAATCCCAAACCCCCTGACATATAAACAAAAAATTACTCTATGATTGAGTTAAAATCCCAACCCCCCGACAGTAACAATATGTTGATGAGTAAATATACTATGTTATATGTACAACAAATTGGATGCACATGATCCATATATATTGATAAATAACAAAAAATTGAGGTTTAAAATTAATTTCTCCAAAATGAAATGAAATGTTGCATAAAGAAGTACATTGATATGGTTATCTCACTATTAGACAAATAATTTTAATACTTAAAAGTAGTTATGGAAGAAAGTATAGATTTAAAGTGTTTATACATATAAAATGAGATGGTATGGGGTGGTCCAATTCATTTAATATTATAAAAATCTAATAAGAAAACATGGAAATGTGCAACAACAAAAAAACCATCATCATTTCACTTGGAAGTAATATGGCTCATATTTATAACCGACACAAAACATTTATTAATGTGTATATCACCTCCATATATATACATATTCCTTTCTTATGGATTTTGTGGGGTCAATTTACTATTGAAAATTAATGCAAGTATTTAATATCAATCTAGGTTGCTGAACATAGAAGCATCCCCAAAGTATATGGGTTTCAATTACAATAAAATTTAGAAAATGAACTATTGATGGTCATTGAAATGCATATTACAAATATAAAAACTAACTTAATTAATTTCTAAACAATGGATTAAGATATATGAAATAATAATCAAGAGGCTCTATGTTCAGAGATCTCGGTTGTCATTAATTATTGGTTGCATTATATCATCAATACCATTGTGAAAACATGAAAGCAAGAAATCTAACACTAAACAATAGATTAAGATATATGAATAATAATCAAGAGGCTATATTTTTAGAGATCTCAGTTGTCCTTAATTACTAGTTTAATTATATCCTTAACACTATTGTGAAGTCACGAAAGAAGGAAATCTAACACAAAACAATGTATTAAGATATATGAAATAATAATCAAGAGGTTGTATGTTCAGAGATCTCGGTTGTTCTTAATTACTGGTTGCATTATATCATCATTACCATTGTGAAAACATGAAAGAACGAAATATAACGCTAAACAATAGATTAAAATATATGAAATAATAATCAAGAGGCTCTATGTTCAGACATCCTGCTTGTCCTTAATTACTGGTTTCATTATATCTTTAACACTATTGTGAAATCATGAAAGCAGGAAATATAACACTAAACAATGGATTAAGATATATGAAATAATAATCAAGAGGCTCTATGTTCAGAGATCCCAGTTTCCCTTACTTACCGGTTTCATTATATCATCAATACCATTGTGAAAACATGAAATCAGGAAACAATAAATCTAAGTAAACTAGTTCACAAATTACAGCTATGAAAAGTAAGAAGTGCACTTAGCTTAGTGTGGGGGCCATTCCACCCTTTCCTTGCACACTGTAAGTAAACTCAGCTACTCAAGACTTCAAGAAATCAATCGGCATGTAGCAGCATGAAGATATGATAGAACAAATCCCCTATTATGTCTTCAAGTCTCAAAGATGATAATAATTAGTCATACAAGTTCCAATGTCAAAGCCTTCAAAGTGTGAGGCTTAAATAGATGAAATATCTAACAAACTGATCTAAAATGTCTCAAGTAATAATAAATATCCATATCCTTTCATATCAAGTTGAATCCATCTACCATATCCATCATAATCTAGAAAAATCCCATAAAATAATAGTGTTGACCTAGTTTCTAGGGATCCTCCATAAAGACTGGTTCCGTTTGACTGCCTTTGACTGAGCCTATTAAAGCTCAATCTGACTATACCAATAGTTGTATTGTTTCTCCTAGTTCCCAAGATTTCTAGAAACATATATAGCTCTAGCCCAAGTGTCCTGCACATATGCAAACCATCATGTTATTACGGGAATTTCTCTTGTTATCCAAAATTGCACTTAAATTCCAATTTTCACAAAAACATCTAATAATTGAGAAACATAAATTAAATACCTGTATATGCATATCTAGGTCTATGTGAGGTGAATATTATGGTAAATGGATGGATAATGTAGAAAAATAAAATGTATTTCTTAAGAAAAAAAATATAAAAAATAAGGCCCAACATCTCCCCCAAACTAAAAGATCAAGCATGTCCTCAAGCTTGTTGTTTCCTCTTTTACCTTTGGAGGCCTGATGCTGATCCTATCCCTGATGCTATAACCTCCTACTATGTTGTGTGAAAAATATAATCCATGTCCTTACCTTGTTCTTCTTTATAGATGGACATATTTACTTTATGCTTTTCATACTTAGCTTTCCACGAATTTTTCTCCTGAAGCCACTTGAAAGCCTGTGTGTAGAGAAGATTGTTCTTTTTTCATCTTCTCCATCTCTTCACTAATCTTCTAATTCTCTTTAACCAATTTTCCATTGGTTAGATTGTAATTTTCATTCTCTTCTTTCAAGTGTCTTTCCAGATTCTTCTTATTTCTAAGCTGTCAGTAAGCTCTTTAACTCTGACAAGATTATGATCTTCCTCTTTCGAATCTTTAGAAACTGAAATAGATTCTACTTCATTATTTTCAAATAAGGAATATTTATCTAAATCATCCTCATAGACTTGTTGTTTCAATCTTTCAATAATTTTAGGGGCTTGTTTTCTAATAGGACAAGTTTCCAAGATTTGTATCTCTCGTTCTATTGAATGTTTTCCTTTTTTCCTCCCGGGAATAGTCACAAAAGATGTTTCTTTTTCTAATACCATTACCCCCTAATGTTTCTTTCATCTTGTAGATGGTAAAGAGATGTATGCATTATTTTTCTTGTTTCTTCTATGGGTTTAATTTTGTTTTCCACAATTTGTTCTACAAACCCATTTTCTGTTAGGAAATCCTCCCAAACCATCCCTTTAATCTTAAATTGATGAAATACAATAATTTTAATGAGTCCTTGGTGAATGAATTGGAATTATTTTGGTTTCGCTTCTGATTTAATTCTTTCTATCATTTTCATCAAACTCTTGTAGAAGAAATATGGAAAATTTATCCTTATGTCTCCCTTTATGTGTTGTAGTATCCTTACATGGTAAACATGTACTACACTGAGTCTAATATTGCAAGTGACATATTTCTGAATTATTAACACCAATTCAGCCCATGGTTCATTAAACAATTCCCTTAAAATACCTTTCAATCTGTCAAAGGATCCTTGCCTATTTTTATCTAGGAAAAATGTCCAGCCTTTATCTCGAAAATTCAAACCTTGATGATATAACTCTCCTGAAAATGATAAATCTGATGCTTCAGAGATGTATTCAAGACTTAAAGAGATATGCATATTTACCACCATGGTTTCATTCGGTGTGAAGTTATTTACAAATTCTTTTGTCACCCTCTCATTATGGCCTTTGAATTTTTGTAAAAACCCTATCAACCCTGACTGATAAAGTTTTTCCATAGTCTCCCTACTCTAGCATTCTATTTTAAAGTCCTTTGGCTCTGCTCTGGAGGCCATTTGTTCTAAAAACCATTTAATGTAACTATATCTTGTCATTAATTTCATTTTGCAAATAAAAATTAAACACTGAGTGTAACTGTTGTAGTAGGCTTACCTTTTTGCTTCACTGCTTTTGACAACCAACCAATTCTCTGTCTCTTTTCTTTTGAAGAATGTACTCTTACTGTAATAAAATAATTTGATAGAAAATGTTATAAGAAAACAATATTTATGTTTCTAATGTTACACCTTCGATTAATTCTCCGTTTTCTCTTTAAAATCAATCTCTGTTTTGCAAAATAATTGGAAGGTATTCTCTTTAAAAACACTCTCTGTTTTGCAAAATAATTGGACTGTGTGTGAAAAAATTGAAATTTTCTTACACAGTAGTATTTTCACTCCTTATTTCATATAAAATTTTCCAAAACACTGCATCCAAATTCAATGTACATTCATCAAAAGGAGATTCAGTCATTTGCATAAAAAATTCATGGTAAACTATCTTACTTCATTGGTCCTCAATTCTGTCTTTTATCAAAAACACATCTATCTATCCTACATTCGCTTCATATGTTGTGTTATATATTTTTAGACTGAGTGTGCTTTTAAAACAATTCTGTAATTAAACTAACAATTTCTCATGCATTCGAATTGGAGTTCCACTTCTCTATTTTTTTATTTGAATTAAAATACTATGGAGGAGGATGTGTCGACCTTACCTTCTTCTATGAACTTCCTCTTTATGACTTTTCTCTGATCTTGTGGTATTCTTCAGTTGAACTAGAGTTTTAAATCCATCACAAATCCATTAAGTTATTCTTTTTACAAACATATTTGAAAGAAAATTCGAGATTTACTAATGGAAGAGTATTTTTGAAACTTGTCAACACGTTTTTAAATAGTTTGAATGGGGAATTTGTTACATGAAAAAATTTCATATTGAAATAAGTTCACTCCCTCTTTAACTTAGAGCTTGAATGATTGATACAACATTGAAATTCATTAAAAAAATTAGATATTACCTCACTTCAGGGAATTCTGCTTTCTGTTGGATGGCACCGTTAATTTTTCTGAAATTCTGGCCATGAATGCTTCTTATCACTCTGATTTTCTCTTGCTCACTATATCTTTTTCTTCTCCTTCTGTTTTGTCTCCTCTTAGCCTTCTCACAACTTATCTTTCCTTTACATTTTTTTTACAGTGGTCACATATACTAGGACGTGCTTGAATACACACTCCTTTTCCTCACCGAGCCTTCCAATGGCGATGATGGCGACAACCTTTCTCCAGTACTGTCTCTAAGTTTAAAAATGGTAGAAATGGCTTCCTACAAGAGCAAAATTGGCTTACAACAGAGCATAAATGGTTTAGCAGAGATAGAAATGAGTTTTTTTTTGTTTTACACAATGTTTTATTTTTTAATCTTCTACCTGTTTATTAACTCGTTGACCATCCATGCATGTTTCTCTCTTTGACTGTCGTGCATGTCCTTATTCATCCCATTCACATTTTGAATTAATGGTATGTACATCTGATTACCTATAATTTCATCGTTATCCATCATTAACCTTCACCTCCATACTTTTCATTTCTCCATTCCTCTTATGTGGCATCATTCTTGTTGACTGCATGCATCCATATGGAATCATAACTTGTTTTGTATTTCATGTGTGCCATCATAACCATGCATGCCACCATTACCATTCATTCATATTTTTCATTTATTTATTTATATTTTTTTTCCATTTTTCATATACTTGCATAATTATGTTCACTATTTCATTTTGAATTGTTCCATATAGTTTTAAACTGTAGTATTGAACTTTTTTATTTTTAATTTTGAAAATTGACTAATGAAATAGTCAAGTTTGTAAAATTAATCCCTTTATGGAGAATGCGAACCTTTGTTTTGTGGTTTCTTTAGGTCTCTCAAAATTGTTTTTATGGGTTCAACTTGTGATCTCTTGTTTATCATCCTTTTTATTAAGAAATACATAGGGTAGGATATGGTTAGTGATATGAAATATTTCAAATGGTAATATATGGATAGGGTTAAATGATATGAAGAAGGTTATAAAATATGGGTAAGGAATATGAAATGTGGGTAATATAAAAGATGCATTCACTAGTATTTAAATTATTTTATCAATTCAAAACTATTTTTGAAAAATATGAAAATTTAAGAGCAAAAACTTTTACTCATCGTATAGATGTACTCCCTTCTTGACGTTTGATGATGATTTTCATTGTGTTTTTTTTTTCAACGGCTCTTGTTGACTTGATATGGACTTTATTTCTTCATATATTTGATTTTATTTTGAATTATTGTTCAAGTCCCTTTTGTGCAAGTTTATTATTTGAGATCAGTTATGATCTTCTCAGATTCCTTCTAATATGTTAAATTTTTCAGGTCCCTTTCCGGAAACATTTTACAACAATGTTCAGGTCCCCACTGAAAAATCGAAATTTTCAGGTCCCTTTCTGGTGTAATTTTACAACGATGTTCCATAATTGAAAATTTCTTCTACTGCATTCAAGTCCCATCTTGAAAATGTCAAATGATATACCAGGTCCCTTTATGATGTCTTCCTGAAAACTATTTTCATATTTTTTTTTATTTCACACCTTCTCGAAAACTGAGAGTTTTACTTGTCCTCAAGTCTGAAAAATTTGGAGGGTAAATCTACAAAAGTGTAAGTAAAATAAGCGGAAAACAAAAATCGAATTCATATTGGCCAAACAAGTCGATTTTCCAACAGGAATTCGAGTTTGTATTGTGCCAGTTTACTATATTTTCACAACCAAACCTTTTATTATTATTATTATTATTATTATTCATATGGATCATCTCCTGGAATTTTGGAAAGCATATTACTATGCTGTCCCAATATTTCTAGATCAGAATCCATGGAAAATTTTCACGGAAAATCTTCTTTGTCTATAGGCTTATGATAATTTTTTAGCCTATTTCTATTTTCCACAAATGATACAAATGATTCATCAATTGTTTTTATTTTGACTGCTCCATTATCGAAGATTTCTTCAACCTCATATGGGCCAAGCCAATGAATTGTAAATTTGGATTTGAAAACTTTGAATTTGGAGTCAAACAAGAGTGCCCAATCTCCTTTCTTAAAGACTTTATTCTTGATAAATCGATCATGCCATTTAATCTGTTTTTCTTGTACTAGAGTAGCATGTTCAATTGCTTGTTGTATAATCTCATCTAATTTGTTTAACTACATAATCCTTTCTTGTTGTGCTTGTGACAATTCCATCCCTAAATTTGTTGTTATCTTATATGTTTGTATTTGAAACTCAATTGGTAATGGAAGTTATTTTCCATATACTAACTGATATGGAATGAAACTAGTAGTATTTTTCCAAGTTATTCTATATTCCCATAATGCATCGTTCAATTTGTCTAACCGATCTTTTATGTTCATGTTCACATTTTTTGTCATAATACTTTCTAGAACTTTGTTTGTAGATTCCACTTGTACATTTTCTTGAGGATGATATGGAGTGGATTTTCTGTCTTTTATTTGGAAAGTCTTTGTAATTTCATGAACAAGTTTTGATGTAAATTGTACACCTTGGTCAGACACTATTTGTCTAGGAACTCCATACCTCACAAATATTTCTTCATATAGAAAAGACGTAACTCTTTCTTTTGTTGCTCATACTACTGCCTTGGCCTCAACCCATTTAGTCACATAACCATACATACAAGAATGTATTTCTTTCCATTGGATGGAGGATTGATTGGTCCCACGAAATCTAATGCCCACTGTACAAATGGCTCAAGAAGTACTTGTGGATTTAATGGAATTTGATCTGATGTCGTTGGTTCACCAATTCTTTGGTAGCTGTCACATCTTTCGACATAATTTCTGGAGTCCTTGAATATGGATCGCCAATAATAGCCAAGCTTCAGCGCTTTTTATGCCATCCTTTTATCTGGAAAATGGCCACCACAAGGTTCATCATGAAAAGTTTTAAAAATTTCAATTATTTCATCCTCCCTTACACATTTTCTAATAATTAAATCAGGACCAATGTAAAATAGATCTCCATTGATCGAGCTATATCTAGAACTATCTCTAATTATTCTTCGTTTTTGTTTTCTTGTGTAATGAGATGGTAAGATATCAGATGATAAATTATTAGCTATATCTGCGAACCAAAGGGTTTTGACATTTATAGCGAATAAATGTTCATCTGGAAAATTATCTGATACATGATTAGGATCACCAGGTAAATTTAATCTTGACAAAAATTCAGCAACTTGGTTATCTTTTCTTGGTAGATCTTGCACAGTAATAGTAAAATATTGCATCAATAATAGCCATCGAGTTATTCTACTATTTGTATTGGATTTGTTCATTAATTATTTTATAGAAGAATGATCTGTTTGAATATAAACTTGATAAACTATTATATAATGTCGAAATTTATTTATTGCATGTAAAGCAGCTAAAATTTCTTTCTCTGTCACAATATAATTCAATTCTGTTGGTGTTAATTTTTTACTGATGAAATATATAGCTTAATTGAATTGATTCTCTTTTTCTCTAAGTGATGCTCCAATAGTTGTATCAGATGCATCAGTTGAAATGTGGAATGGAAAATACCAATTGGGTCCTCGAAGAATGGGTGAAATTGATAAACTGTGTTTTAATTTTTCAAATGCATATTGATATTTATTAGTCCATTGGAATTCTACATCTTTTGAAGATAGCTTGAATAATGGTAAAGCTATTTTACTTAAATTTTGAACAAATATCCTATAATAGCCTGCATAACCCAAGAAACTTCGAACCTCTTTTTGTATTGTAGATGGTGTTAAATCCACAATGACCTGAATTTTTGCTGGGTCCACCTTAATTCCCGAAGAAGAAACATGGTATCCCAATAATATCCCCTTAGTTAACATCATAAAAAAAAATTCTTTCCTAAGTGAGAGATTTGTCTCAATGCATATTTTTAATAATTTTTCAAGATTATTTAAACAATCATCATATCTTGTACCATACATGGTAAAATCATCCATATAAACTTCCACACACTGATGAATCAAATCAGCAAAAATAGGAAGAACTACTCATTGAAAGGTAGCAGGTGCATTACATAAACCGAAGGGTAATACATTGTATGTGTATCTTCCCCTAGGGCATGTGACTGTTGTCTTATCTTGATCTTCTAATGCTATTTTTATGTGATTATATCCACTAAACCCATCCATAAAAGAAAAAAAAATTCTTTCCAACTAATTAATCTAACTCTTGATCAATAAATGGTAAAGGAAAATGATCTTTCAATGTAGCTTTCTTAAGCTCTCTGTAATCAACGCAAATTCTCGATTTCCCATTTTTCTTAGGCACCACAATTAAGGGTAAGACCCATTGCCTATCTGAAATAGGATAGATAAATCCAACTTTTAATAGTTTCTGTAATTCTTCTTTCTCTATTTCTTTCATCATGGGATTCATTCATCTTTGTGGTTGCCTAACAGGTTTGATTTCATTATCAGTATAAATGTGATGGATGCATATTTTTCGATGAATTCCAAGCATGTCTTTAAAATACTAGGAAAAAGATTTTGAATATTTTTGCAATAATGTTATCAACCTTTCCTCTTGTGATGATTGTAGATTGTTACCAATATTCAAATGTATTTGAGTACTAATTTCAATGATTTTTCTATTTGAATTGGTAATTGAATTTACATGAAAAATGATTTCGAATGTATTTTGTAGTGATTGTATTGTGCAATTTTCCTGAAAACATTAATTTAGAGGATAACTAGCAGCTTCCTATTGAGTCACCCTAAGTTGCTTTGAAATATTTAGTTCTGAGATGAATATATCTATTAAGTCCTCATTTTCTTCCTCCTCTCTAAAATTACAAACTTGATTGAGACTAAGAACATGTTTAAATGTTTGTTATTCATATTCTTCAAGTAATGAAAATATAGAAGGAGATTGAGGAGGAGGATATAATGTGGCATTCTTTCGTTCATCCCCATGTGCAATAACCATGCTTCATGATCTGCATCCAATGTAAGCATCTACGGTGGCCAACTAGGGCTGACCTAAAATTAAGGGATGGCCTCTCAAGTTTGTTTTTGGATGTAAAAAAAAAAAGTATACAGGATATTCCCAAGAATCCAGTGAGACAATGATATCCTTTAGTATACCTTTTGGAACAACTTTGGATCTGTCTGCAAGTTCTAATACTATAATAGTAGGTCTAATGTTGCTCAGATTCAATTGTTCCATAGTCTATGTTGTCATAACATTGATAGTTGCTCCCAAATATATTAAAGTGTTTGGTACTGAATTTTTTTTAATCGATATAGTAACCATAGGAATTCCTAGATCAACATATTTTTCAATAGTTGTATTCTTAGACATGAGAGTTGATAGGCTTCCAATTACCTGGATTGTTGCTAGATCCTTCTTTCTTCTACCAGTTTTCTTAATGCATAATTCCTTTATTGTTTTTTCTTATATTGGAATATCTTTAATTGCCTCCAATAAAGGAATTTTTAACATATGTTTTTTCAATTCATCTAGAATACTAAATTTAGGGAGAGATATTAATATGTTCTATTGTATAAGTCTCTCTGGATATGGTGGATTTTGTCTCATGATAGCCTTACCTTTCTGAATTTTTTTTCTTGGTTGATATTGTTTATTTTCTCCTCCTTGTTTTGTTTGTTCTTCAATTATTGGAGGTGAATCTTGTTGTAATACCTTCCCAGACCTTAGGTGGACATCCTCTATTGGAATAATTGAATATGTAGGATAATATGTTGCTTATTCCACATGATATGTTGGTCTATCCACCTTATTTCTTGGATTAGCTACTAGCTGAGCTGGTAATTGTGTTGGTCTAGGAGGTTGTTCGTTAGTTGGTAGCTAAAGTTGTTGCGGTTGAGTTAAAATGGGTGGATTTTGAGTTGGATATGGCATGGGTTGTTGTTGTTGGAATTGTTGATATTGAGGGAATGATTGTGGAGGATATGGCTGTTAATATTGACACTATTGGTTATACATTTCCTGTGGTGGTTGGTTTCCATAACCATATTCCCTCCAACCTTGTGAAGGTTGGTTCTGATATTGTTGTGGTGGCCAAGCCTGCCATGGAATTGGTGTATTCCATGTGTTTTGAGGATATTAAAAGTTTTGTTCAGGGAATTTTGGAGGCATTCTTGGTTGCCAAGGTCTTCTTGGTGCCATATAGTAGAGGGAATATACTCCTTGTACTTCTTCCCCTTGAAATTATTTTAACTTTGGACATTTCACTATTGTATGATTTTATGTGCATAGTCCCCATGCTTGTATATTTTGCAAAGGACATTCCCTGGGTGGATGTTTTTGTCTACACTTTGGACAGAAAGTTGCTAAGGCTTCATTTTTCTCTTTGTTTCTCTTCTTAGCTTTTAAAACGTCAACTTGTGTACCCAAACTACTTAAGAGATATGTTTTAAAATTTTCTAATAGGCTTCCTATCTCTACTCTTGTTAGTGCACTTGCTACGGATTTGGAAGATTTTGATGAAATATCTCTTTTCCCACTCTTAGCTCTTCCTCTAGAGTATTTTTGACATAATATAAAAAATTATTCAAATTATAAATTATAAATATCTCCTTCTCCCATTACATTAAGAATATCTAAATACACATCTCTAGTACCCTTTAGAAAAATAGTGCGGATAGTATCTGAACTAAGAGAATGATGTTTGGATTTTTGCAAATTATACAGGAACATTTCCAAATATTCTTCGAGACATTCATCTTCCTGTTGGGGTGTTCTGAAAATGTCTTCTTTCGAGTCTCTAGCCCTACAGTAATCTTGATACTTTTTAAGAAATATTTTCTCCATGTCTTCCAAATAAGCTATAGTATGTTCTGCTAATCCCATAAACCATTTTAAGGCTGTAGCTTTTAAAGTAGCAGGAAAATTTTGAATTTTATGAGTATCATTAGTATATCCATATGTTCTACACAAGATATCAAACTCAAACATAAATGCATCAGGATCTTCTGTTGACATTCCATAAAAATTTGGCAATATTAAAGGTGGAATATTTTTCATTTTTATTTCTTCTTCTAGTTTTTCTCTTGCGTCTAAAATAGGAAAGCCAAAAGTAATCTCCTTATCATTATTATCTTCTTTTTCATTTTCTTCTGTTCTTCAATTTTGGTTTTATCCTCTTGCTTCTTATTTTATTCTTCGAAGTGCTTCTGCTCTTCTATCTTCTGCATTTTTTCTTTCCACTTCAGTTCTTCTTTCTTATTCTTGTTGTCTTATCCATTCCCTTTTTTGTATTTCATATTCTATTATTTTTTCAGGATTCATGTTGATTCTATTTCATCCTTCTCCTTCTTCAACCATTTTGTGTTCAGAGACTAGTAGGGTTTCAATAGGTTGATTTTGTATTTCTTCCACTATGATTTGCCAAAGGAAAGGTTGTTCTAGCTGTTCGATAGTTGGTTTTGTTGTTTCTTTTGTTTCCAAACAAAATTAGGTTATTTAGGTGATTGATTTTTCTTTACCTCAAAAGCTAACAAGACTTTTCGTTCAACTAAAGTTAATCTTTGTCCTAATATTTGTTTCTCCTATAACTCTTCTATAGTAGGTTTTATAGCAAGTTGTGTTGTTAATCATGTGGATGAATGTGTTTTTTGGGGGTTTTGTTTCAAAAATCTACCTTTTTTATATCTATCTCTAGGCATAAGAAAACATTAATTAAAATGAAAACTATGTTTTTGTTGTTTTTGGTGATTTTATTTTTTCTTTTTTTTTAATCTTTTTATCTTCCTATTTTGACTATTTTGGAAATATCCTTCCTCGGAAACGGTGCCAAAATTTTGGGTCAATTTACTGTTGCAAATTAATGCAAGTATTTAATATCAATCTGGGTTGGTGAACTTAGAAGCATCCTCAAAGTATACTGGCCTCAATTACAGTCAAATTTAAAAGATGAACTATTGATGGTTAGTGAAATGCATATTAAAAAAATAAAAACTAAATTAATTAATTTCTAAAAAATGAAATCAAATATATGAAATAATAATCAAGAGGCTCTATGTTCAGAGATTCCAGTTGTCCTTAATTACTGGTTGCATTATATCAGCAATACCATTTTGAAAACATGAAAGTGAGAAATCTGACACTATACAATAGATTAAGATATATGAAATAATAATCAAGAGGCTCTATGGTAAAATATCCTGTTGTCGTTAATTACTGGTTTCATTATATATTTAACACTATTGTGAAATCATGAAAGCATGAAATCTAACACTAAACAATAGATTAAGCTATATGAAATAATAATCAAGAGGCTCTATGTTTAGAGATCTCGGTTGTCCTTAATTACTGGTTGCATTATATCATCAATACCATTGTGAAAACATGAAAGAAAGAAATCTAACACTAAACAATACATTAAGATATATGAAATAATAATCATTAGGCTCTATGTTCAGAGATAGAAGTTGTCCTTAATTATTGGTTTCATTATCTTTAACACTATTGTGAAAGCAACAAATATAACACCAAACAATGGATTAAGATATATGAAATAATAATCAAGAGGCTCTATGTTCAGAGATCCCGGTTGTCCTTGATAACTAGTTGCATTATATCATCAATACCATTGTGAAAACATGAAAGCAGAAAACAATAAATCTAGGAAAACTAGTTCACAAATTACAACTATGAAAACTAAGAAGTAAACTTAGCTCAGTGTGGGGGCCCTTCCACCCTTGCCCTACGCACTGTAAGTAAAATCAGCTACTCAAGACATCAATAAATCAATTAGCATGTAGCAACATCAAAATATGATATAACAGATCCTCTGTTATGTCTTCAAGTCTCAAATATGATAATAATAAGTCATACAAGTTCCAATGTCAAAGCCTTCGAAGTGTGAGGCTTAAATAGATGAGATATCTAAAAAATTGATCTAATATGTCTTGAGTAATCATAAATATCCATATCCTATCAAATCAAGTCAAATCCATCTATCATATCCATCATAATCTGGAAAAATCCCATAAAATAAGAGTGTTGACCTAGTTTCTAGGGATCCTCCATAAAGACTGGTCTTGCTTGACTTCCTTTCACTGAGCCTATTAAAGCTCAATCTTACTGTACCAATAGGTGTATTTTTACCCCTAGTTATGAGCTTTCTAGAAACATATCCATCTTGAGTCCAATTTTCCTGCACATATGCAAACCATCATGCTATTACGAGAGTTTCTGTTGCTGTCCAAAATTGCACTTAAATTCCAATTTTCACAAAAATTTCTAATAATTGAAAATCATAAATTAAATACAATTTTATTCATCTTTAGGTCTATGTGAGGTCAATATAATGGTAAATGGATGGATAATGTAGCAAAATAAAATGTATTTCTTAAGCAAAAAGAGATAGAAAACAAGGCCCAACAGAGGTAAGGCTATGTCAAGTCACATGACAAGCTCATTGTTAAAAATAATATCACAATAAATGAAGGGTAAGTTTACAAATTGATCTTTCCAAAATGAAATGTTACACATAAGAGTATTGATATACTTACCTCACTTTGTACTAGTTTTTTAATATTTACATAATTTTATGGAGGAAAAGTGTTTATAAATTCAAGAAAGATAAAACACATGAGATAGAAAAACAGGGAGGTATGGGGAGACCATGATCCTTGTAATCGAATGTAATATACTTCACATCTCTAACCAATATAAAATATTTATTAGTGTAAATATCACCTCCAAACATACCATTTTTTTTACTTATGGAGGTATCTTTTGTTGGATCTGATGAACATATCAATTTTAAACATAATACAAATCGAATATAGATATAGAGTAAGTGATTGATTTTTAAGGATATTTTAGGATTTAAATTAGCATTGGTTTCAAGTGTTCATATAAGTTTACTTGGAAACATGGAGATGTGAAGAAATGATCATTATTCATCATGATGGGAAATATGATGCCTCATATTTATAACAAGTATAAAACATTCGCTAAAATTATAACAACTATAAAACATTTAAGAATGAGGGGTTTTCGCAGTGCATTATATTAGATATCATTTTAGGGGGCAGAACTCCACAGTTAAGCGTGCTTGCCCCAGAGGATTTCTAGAATGGGTGATCTCCCGGGAAGTCTTGGTTACCGGCTGTAAGTCCCGGAAATGATGATTGACGTTATGTGATTGATTTAATTAATTTAAATCCCACTTCTTTACCCATATGAGCATCACCCGATGCAATTAGTTCTAAGTGGACTTGATCAGGTGCTTAGTGTTAAGCTCAAAAAATGGGAGTTCTTAGAATCGATCAGAACCTGAATGACCGCGAAGTGCTCATCACAAGGAATCAGACACAACTCATTTCATCGAAAACTAAATTCGTATGAGGAAGGTAGATCTTGCTATTCATTTTCCTAAACAACTAAAAATTTTGCAGAAAGGACAGAATGGTGACATGGAAACCTAGTCAGCAAAAAAAATATTCCCAGAATATTGCAATTTTCCCAATGACACTATGGAAAGTGTCACTTCATGGTTGGCCTAAATTTCAGGCCATGTGTCGAATTATGGTGGGTTTTTTAGGAACCAATGGGATGAGGATGCATGGCTAGCGTGGAGGCCACCACATGCCCCCTCCCAAAGGTCAAATTCAAATTTATTTCAAATGATGAATTTTAAACTAAGTCCATATTCAAATCATATATTATATGTATAGTGGTGCAAAATTTATGTTGGAGGACGAGCAGAGGTCGAGGTCGACCCCACGACATCCCCCACACAAATACTATGGTTTACCACTACATCCACACCAAATATTTTAATATATTATGCTCGTGATGTATATTCATTTGAATACATATGGTATGGCGATGGTAAGGTGGGTCCAGTCCCATCCCATCTGACTTGAGGTGGAATATCATGGCAGAGGTCTTATCTTCTATACAAGATATCAAACTCAAACATACATGCATGAGGATCTTCTATTGACGTTCCATAGAGATTTGGGAATATTGAAGGTGGAATATTTTTCATTTTTATTTATTCTCCTACTATTGCTCTTGCATCTAAAATAGGAAATCCAAAAGAAGTCTCGTTATCATTATTATATTATTTTTCATTTTCTTGTGTTCTTCAATTTTGGTTTTGTCTTCTTGCTTCTCCTTCTATTCTTCGAAGTGCTTCTCCTCTTCTATCTTCTGCAACTTTTCTTTCCACTTCAATTCTTATTTCTTCTTCTTGTTATCTTATCCATTCCCTTTGTTTCCTTTCATATTCTATTCTTTTTTCAGGAGTTATGTTGATTCTAGTTGACCGTTCTCCTTCTTCAGCCAGTTTGTGTTCAGAGACTTGTAGTGTTTCAATAGGTTGATTTTTTATTTCTTCCACCATGATTTTCTTAAGGACATGTTGTTCTAGATGTTCAACAGTTGGTTTTGTTGTTTCTTTTTGTTTCCAAAAAGGATTTTCTTTAGTTGATTTATTTTTCTTTACCTCAAAAGGTAACAAGACTTGTCATTCAACTAAAGTTAATCTTTGTCTGGATCTCTATTTTTCCTCTAACTCTCCTAGAGTAGGTTTTCCAACAAGTGGTGTTATTAATCCTATGGATGAATGTGTTGTTGGGGGGTTTTGTTTCACAAATCTACCTTTTTGATCTCTATATCTAGGCATAAGAAAACATTAACTAAAATGAAAACTATGTTTTTGTTGTTTTTGGTGATTTTATGGTTTTTTTTTTTTTTGATCTTTCTATCTTCCTATTTTGACCATTTTGGAAATATGCGTCCCTGACAATGGTGCCAAATGTTAGATCAATTTACTGTTACAAATTAACGCAAGTATTTAACATCAATCAGGGTTAGTGAACTGAGAAGCATCCCCAAAGTATACGGGTTTCAATTACAGTAAAATTTAGAAGATGAACCATTGATGGTTAGTGAAATGCATATTAAAAAAATAAAAACTAACTTAATTAATTTCTAAAAAATGGATCAAGATATATGAAATAATAATCAAGAGGCTTTATGTTCAGAGATCTCGGTTGTCCTTAATTACTAGTTGCATTATATCATCAATCCCATTGGGAAAACATGAAAGAAGGAAATCTAACTATAAAATATAGATTAAGATATATGAAATAATAATCAAGAGGATCTATGTTCAAAGATCTTGGTTGTCCTTATTTACTGGTTTGATTATGTATTTAACACTATTGTGAAATCATGAAAGCAGAAAATATAGCACTAAACTGTAGAAATTTGAATAACTGATATATTATTCATTGAGATTCTCCTGATCACACACTATTTTAACTTCATGCATAATACAAAATCTCTTCTACCATTGATCATCACATGCGGAAATAAAATCAATTGCATGCATACATTAAAACCAAAAACAATCACACATATGAACACAATATTTAATGGGAAAGCTTAAAGCTGAAAACCCCAACTATCTGTATATTATATGTCATGGAGATCATGTAAAAATCATAGTACAAAAGCTCCTCACAAGCTCTCATGCACACCCTCAATTGCTACACACTATCAAGCTAGATCTAGAAAAACACATGCTCCAATATTTTGCCACTTGATAGCCAGCCTCTATTGCGTAATTAATGCTATGGGATGGCTTCATTAAATAGATAAACCACCTGGCTTGAATTGCGCAATCCTCATGGGCTACTCCACCTATCTGTGTGTTGCAAATAGCAACAGTATAGTCACAACTGATAGTTAACCTGCTCTTTCACCTATTTCTGCACTGGTCTCCACTGAAACTGTCCATGCACTGAAGTTAACTGATGCATTATTTAGTTGATTAATGAGTTTATAATTAGTGAATTAGTTAATAATTAATTCACACCACTCTCACTAATTGTATCAATTAGTTAAACTGAATACAAATAGCTCAACTATGTTTAGATTAGTTAAACTGAATACAACTCCACTAACTTCCTCAGTCAACTCCACCAAACTCTGTCACATGAGTTCTAACTGAAGTATCCATGCAATAGCTCCACTTAACCCTTAGGAATAGCGTAATTCCTTCTGTCAGCTCCTGTGCCACATCTGTGCACTTAACTGAAGTGCTCCAAGAAAATAAGATAATGTTTATAGTCCAAATATTATTAAGAGCTAATAATATTCGACATATCTATTTTTAGACTGGCAATCTAAAAATAGATTCTGCCCAATATGTCTAAAAATAGAAGTCCATCTATTTTTTCCGACTTGACCAACCATCCACAAATAGCATCCTGCAACTCATAGAACATGATCCATATGTCTAAAAATAGACTTTGTGCCAAAAATAACTCACGGGCCCACTTACTGAAGGCGACTCCTTTCCACTAATCTCATCATCTTGTTGCAATCTCAAAACTCACTCTCAACAAGATATGGATTATCTGCAACCCCTGTCCTACCTCTGTGGTATTCAAATTTGCTCCTGGTGAGCGCCTTCATCAAGATATCAACATCCTGATCCTCCGTAGGAATGTATGAAAGTAACATGATCTTTCGCTGCACAAAATATATAATATGATGATACCGGTTGTCAATGTGTTTAGATCTATCATGAAATACTGGATTAACTGAGAGTTTGATGCAACTCAGATTATCACAATAAATCACAGTAGGATCCAAGTGTGAACCGAACAACCCGACCAGGATCTTCCTCATCCATATAGCCTCGCATGCAGCCAAACTCGCTGACATATACTCGGCAGCAGTGGTAAGGTGCCACGGATCTTGCTTCACTATACCAAAAAGCTGATGACCCGATGGCGTCTCGGATGTGCTCTGTCAAGGTTGGGCTCCCTACCGGTCTCCCATCGAAGTGAAGCCACATGTTACCTCATTGTGTCTTCACCACAATCCATATCCCGATGTGCCTCTGAGATAACGTAATACATGCTTGTCTGCCTTCCAAAAGAGCTTGTTAGGCTTAACCATAGCTTGTGAAACCTGGTTAACTGCATAGCATATATCGGGTTGTGTATTGAACAGATACATAAGCGACCCCACCAACTGTCGATAAACAGTGGAATCCACTACCTCCACCGAAGTAGCATCCTCCTTCCTCCAACCACCAGGAAGAGGAGTATCAACAGGATTACAACGCATGCATATTAAAACTTCCCAGTATCTCCCGACATACCTGCAGAAACGACAGTTACCAACGTGGCAATTTCCAATCGAGGGAAATAATGAAGGAGGCCCAAGTCCTTCATCTCAAGCTCTTTTGCAAGATCTCCTTGCTGAGAGTATCACGACAATATCACCTATCAAAATCCAATCATCTACATAAAGTACAATGCTCAGCAACTTACCCTCCACCACAATCTGGTATAGGTTAGGATCCGCCTCACTCTTGGAGAATCCAAGTCTGATGAAATAACTGTCTATCCGTGTGTACCAAGCACGAGGTGCTTGTTTCAACCCATACAGCGCTCTCTTGAGCCTGCACACATGTGACTCGCTGCTGAAGATCTTGAAACCTTCGGGCTGCTCTATGTACACCTCCTCCTCAATGACTCCGTTGAGAAACATAGTCTTCACATCCATCTGATGAATGTGTCACCCCATCTGCACTGAGAGAGCAAGAATCATCTGTATGGAAGAATACCTTGCAACAGGTGCAAAGGTCTCCTCATAATTGATCCCCTCAATCTGTGAAAAGCCTCGGGAAAAAATATTTCCTTGTACTTCTCCACACTCATGTCAGCTTCCTGCTTCACTTTTTAGATCCATCTCGAACCCACCACTGATTTCCCTTCTGGCCTCGGGACAATCTCCCATGCACTATTTCTGACAATCGAATCATACTCTTCCACCATGGCATCTACCCATGCGGGGTCCTCCACAGCTTCCTTGAAAGAGGATGGCTCAGTCATGATACTCTTGCTCATAAGAGCCATGTATCCAGTATATCGGTCAGGTGACTGTCTCTGTCTACACTGTGATGTAGGTGCTCCTACAACCTTCTCTGCATCTTGAGCCAGTTGCTCAGCTTCTGTAGTGCGCTTCCACCCTTTGATGGTTAGCGCTGAATGAGTGGTTTCTTCCACTCCATGAACCTCATCTTCTGGCTGATCCACATCCTGAGACTCATCCTTAGGAACTAATAGCTCCTCATCTGCATGCAAGTGTGGCTCCCTCTCAAGCGAACACTTCATGGCTTTCTCCTCCTGAAATTTTATATCTCGTCACACAATAGTCTTGCGACTGTCTCGCAAATACGCACGATAGTTGTGGGGTGTATTAGTGTACCCCAAAAATATCCCAACTTATGCAGTCGGCTCCATCTTCTTCCTGGCATCCTTTGTCACATGAATGTAAACATGTGAACCAAAAATCCTCAAATGGGAAATATCAGGCCTCTTACCAGAAAATGCCTCCTCGGGTGTACTCATGCCAAGTATCCTGTGAGGACAACGATTCTGCACATATACTACAGTATTGCATGCCTCCGCCCACAAGTGAATGGGTAGGCCCTGATCATGCAACATCACCCGTGCATCACCCACGATCATTCTGTTCTTCCTCTCAGAAACCCCGTTCTGCTGTGAGTTATGAGGTGCTATGAGCTCTCTTCGAATTCCTTCTACGCTACAAAATTCCTTGAATTTTCCAGAGATGAATTCACCACCATTGTCGCTCCTCAGAGCCTTCACCTGCTTCCCCAATTCTTTCTCAACCAGTGCCTTGAACTCACAAAAATTTTAGTATATCTCGCTCTTCTTCTGCATGAAGAAGATCCATCACTTACGAGAAAACTCATCAACAAATATCACATAATACATGTGCTTTGTTGTCGAAGCTACTGAGAAAAGTCTACACACATCTATGTGAATTCTCTCAAGGATCGTCGTGGCGCGACTATCCTTCTCATGAAAGGTGGCTTTCACAACTTTTCCCAAGGTACACCCCTTTCACTAATCTGACTACGCAAGAGTGCCTTTAGGAAGCCTAGTAGAAATCTGTTGCAGTATCTTCAAAGCTCCATGGTGAAGGTGGCCCAATCTCCGGTACCACAACTCACCATCATCTCGGCTCACCACTCCTTCTTCATTGCCTTCCATTGCTTCACAACCATATACCTGCAATTGATAAAGGTTCTAAACTCAAACCCCTATCCTCCGTGTCTCACCAATTTCCTTACTGCGCAGGAAAGCCTTTCCCTCGCTAAAGACAACATCATATCCCTTGTCTTCTAACATCGCCACAGAGATAAGATTCTTCTTCAATCCTGGAACATGCATCACTTCCTTCAATATGAAGGGTTTACCAGACTCCCTCTCAAAGGAAATGGTACCGATACCGGTCGCACTGTATCTACCATCATCGCCCATATCGATGTGTACTCCAAGATCTTTCTCATCCAGATCAGTAAACAAATATCGATCTCTTGTCATGTGAAAAGACGCACCACTGTCCAGAAACCACACTGAACCCATCAAACTTGAGACCAAGCATGCGATCAGCAAAAAATCTAGCTCAAACTGCGAGGCTAAGGCCTCTCCAGCTGTAGTCCCAACAGCCTACTTATTTTTCTTCTTCTGCGGACAATTTGTGGCATAATGTCCGTGTTGGTGATAGTGAAAGCACTTCACCTTGGACATGTCTTGCTTCTTTCCTTTCGCACTAGAATGAGAAGAATTATTGCTCTTCCCCTTCTTTTCTTTGGCAGCCAAAGCACAATTGTCTTCATCAGAGTTCTTTGATGACGATCTGTCCCTGGTACTCTACCTTATCTCCTCTTGCACAAAATCTGACCAAAGTCGCTCCCATCCTGGCAATTTCTCCCGACCATTGACAGAGTTCTGGTAGGAATGCCAACTCTTCGGAAGCCCAAGGAGAGCCAAGCTCACCAATTCCTCATCATCAACAGTCGCCCCTACACTTCCCAACTCATCCCTGCATTGGATGAACTTCGTGAGGTACTTGGGCATACGGTTGCCTTTCTCCATCTTTATGTTTCTAAGTTTATCCTTGAGCACCAACTTCCTCTAGTCACTCTTTCTTTGGAATAAATCTGTCAAGGCTTTCCACATCAAGTATGGAGAAGCCTTACCATGCAGGCTGGACACTATGTGATCCTTCACGCCCTCCAACAGAATCCTTCGACACTTTTCTGTCTTCTTTTTCCATGCCTCAAGTACGGCAGCATCGCTAGAAGTAGGCTTTGGAACTTCAGCATCTATGAACTCCTTCAACCCATTGTCATCTAACACCACCTCCATCCTATCCTTCCATGAAATATAATTCGAGCTGCCCTCAAGGGTATACTCCAATCGCAATCTGTTGAAAGACATCTCAACTTCGACAACAAGAAAACACTACTGCAAATTCAAATTCCACCAGCACAAAACTCAACCGCTTCAATGTTTTGCAATTGCTCCAATGACCAATAACGCTTTGATACAATGTAGAAATTTGAATAACTGATATATTATTCACCAATATTCTCCTGATCACACACTATTTTAACTTCATGCACAATACAAAATCTCTTCTACCATTGATCATCACATGCGGAAATAAAATCAATTGCATGCATACATTAAAACCACAAACAATCACACATATTGACACAGTATTTAATGGGAAAGATTAAAGCTAAAAACCCCAACTATCTATATATTATATATCATGGAGATCATGTAACAATCATAGTACAAAGCTCCTCACAATCTCTCAGCACTACCTCACTTTCTACACACTATCAAGCTAGATCTAGCAAAACACATGCTCCAACCTTTTGCCACTTGATAGCTAGCCTCTATTGCACTTTAAATGCTATGGGATGGCTTCATTAAATAGATAAACCACTTGAATTGTACTGCACAATCCTCATGGGCTTCTCCACCTATTTGTGTGTTGCAAATAGAAATAGTATAGTCACAACTGATAGTTAACCTACTCTTTCACCTATCTCTTCACTGGTCTCCACTGAAACTGTCCATGCACTGAAGTTAACTGATGTATTCTTTAGTTGATTAATGAGTTTATAATTAGTGAATTAATTAATAATTAATTCACACCACTCTCACTAATTGTATCAATCAGTTAAACTAGATACAAATAACTCAACTATGTTTAGATTAGTTAAACTGAATACAACTCCACTAACTTCCTCAGTCAACTCCACCAAACTCTTTCACATGAGTTCTAATTGAAGTCTTCATGCAATAGCTCCACTAAACCCTTAGGAATAGCGTAATTCCTTCTGTCAGTTGCATGTGCCACATCTGTGCACTTAACTGAGTGCTCCAAGAGAATAAGATAATGTTTAGAGTCCAAATATTATTAAGAGCTAATAATATTTGACATATCTATTTTTAGACTGGCAATCTAAAAATAGATTCCACCCAGTATGTCTAAAAATAGAAGTCCATATATTTTTTCCGACTTGACCAACCATCCACAAATAGCATCCTGCAACTCATAGAACATGATCCATATGTATAAAAATAGACATTGCGCCAAAAATAGCCTGCGGGCCCACTTAGTGAAGGTGACTCCTTTCCACTAAGCTCATCATCTTGTTTCAATCTCAACATAAAAAATGGATTAAGATATATGAAATAATAATCAAGATGCTCTATGTTCAAATATCCCAGTTGTCCTTAATTACTAGTTGCATTATATCATCAATACCAGTGTGAAAACATGAAAGCAAGAAATCTATCACTAAACAATAGATTAAGATATATGAAATAATAATCAAGAGGCTCTATATTCAGAGGTCCCAATTTTCTTTAATTACTAGTTTCATTATATCTTTAACACTATTGTGAAAGCAAGAAATATAACACTAAACAATGAATTAAGATATATGGAATAATAATCAAGAGACTCTATGTTTAGAGATCCCGCTTGTCCTTAATTATTGGTTGCATTATATCATAAATACCATTTTGAAAACATGAAAGAAGAAAAAAAAAATCTAAGTAAACTAGTTCACAAATTAGAGCTATGAAAACTAAGAAGTGCACTTAGCTCGGTGTGGGGGATGTTCCACCCTTTCCTTGCACACTGTAAGTAAAATCAGCTACGAAAGGCATCAAGAAATAAATTAGCATGTAGGAGCATCAAAATATGATATAACAGATCGTCTATTATCTCTTCAAGTCTCAAAGATGATAATAATAAGTTATACAAGTTCCAATGTCAAAGCCTTCAAAGTGTGAGGCTTAAATAGATGAGATATCTAACAAACTAATCTAAAATGTCTCAAGTAATCATAAACATCCATATCCTATCATATCAAGTCGAATCCATCTATCATATCCATCATAATCTAGAAAAATCCCTTAAAATAAGAGTTTTGACCGAGTTTCGAGGATCCTCCATAAAAACTAGTCTTGTTTGGTTGCCTTCCACTAAACATATTAAAGCTCAATCTGACTGTACCAATAGGTGTATTGTTACTCCTAGTTCCCGAGCTTTCTAGAAACATATCCAGCTTGAGCCTAAGTGTCCTGCACATATTCAAACCATTATGCTAGCTTTAGCCCAAGTGTCCTGCACATATGCAAACCATCATGATGTCCAAAATTGCAGTTAAATTCCAATTTTCACAAAAACATCTAATAATTGAAAAACATAAATTAAATACCTATATATGCATCTTTAGTTCTATGTGAGGTCAATATGATGGTAAATGGATGGATAATGTAGCAAAATAAAATGTATTTATTAAGCAAAAAGAGATAAAAAATAAGGCCCAACAGAGGTAATGTTATGTCAGGTGACATGACAAGCTCATTATTAAAAATATTATCACAATAAATGAAGGGTAAGTTCAAAAATCAATCTTTCCAAAATGAAATTTTACACATAAGAGTATTGATATACTCAATTTTTACCAATTTTTTAATATTTACATAATTTTATGGAGGAAAAGTGTCTATAAATTCAAGAAAGAAAAAAATACATGAGATAGAAAAACATGGAGGTATTGGGAGACCATGATCCTTGTAATCGAATGTAATATAATTCAGATCTCTAACCAATATAAAGTATTGATTAGTGTAAATATCACCTCCAAATAGACCATTTTTATCTCTTATACAGGTATGTTATGTTGGATCTGATGAAGATATCATTGTTAAACACAATAAAAATCAAATATAGATATAGAATTAGGTGATTGATTTTTAAGGATCTTTTAGTATTTAAATTAGCATTGGTTTCAAGTGTTCATATAAGTTTACTGGGAAACATGGGGATGTGAAGAAATGATCATTATTCATCATGATGGGAAATACGATGCCTCATATTTATAACAAGTATAAAACATTCGCTAAAATTATAACAACTATAAAACATTAAAGTATGAGGGGGTTTTGTAGTGAATTATATTAGATATCGTTTTTGAGGGGGGGGGGGACTCCACAGTTAAGCGTGCTTGCCCCAGAGGATTTCTAGGATGGGTCACCTCTCGGGAAGTCTTGGCGCTATGTGATTCATTTCATTAGTTTCAATCCCACTTCTTCACCCGTATGAGCATCACCCGATGCAATGAGTGCTAAGTGGACTTGATCAGGTGCTCATTGTTAAGCTCAAAAAATGGAAGTTCTTAGAATCGATTAGAACCTGAACGACTACGAAGTTCTCATCACAAGGAATCTTACGTAATTCATTTCATCGAAAACTGACTCTATATGAGGAAGGTAGATCCCGCTATTCATTTTCGTAAACAGCTAAATTTTTGCAGAAATGACAGAATGGTGACATGGCAGCCTACTCAGCAAAAAAAAATATTCCCAGAATATTCCTTCAATTTTCCCAATGACACTATGACATGTTTCACTTTGTGGTTGGCCCAAATTTTAGGCTCTGTGTCGAATTATGGTGGGTTTTTGAGGAACCAATGGGATGAGGATGCATGGCTAGCCCGGAGGCTGCCACATGCCCCCTCCCAAAGGTCGAATTCAAATTTATTTCAAATGCTGAATTTTAAACTAAGTCGATATTAAAATCATATATTATATGTATAGTGGTGCAAAATTTTTTTTGGAGGACGAGCAGAGGTCGAGGTTGACCCCGCGACATCCCCCACACAAACACTATGGTTTACCACTATACCCGTGCCAAAGTTTTTAATATATTATGCCCACTGTGTATATTCATTTGAATACATATGGTATGGCGAGGGTAAGGTGGGGACAGTCCCATCCCATGTGACTTGAGGTGGAAGATCATGGCGGAGGTCTTATATTAATGGTGGATTTAAACCGTAATGTAGGTTATTTAACCCATAAGAAATGTTTAAATGAGCTAATTTCATTTTAATGTGGATTATGCTAATGCATTCAATTAGCACCTTAACCACCATTTAACTACAGTTAATCATGTTTAACGCTCAACTACTCTGGTATTTTCTTAGCGACGAAGTTGGCAGTGTCTACCAAATTCAACGCTAACTCCAAAATTAGTGGAATTAAATCGTGTTCAATCCAAATTTGGAGGATTTTTCCTAGGAAAAACTAATTGAGCCATAACTTTTGCAAAATTCGAACATTTTTGGCACATAAAGAGTCTATCCTAAATTATTTGGAAATTCTGAGTGTGTTGGAGTAGGTTTTAGGAGAATTAGTGGTCTGAATATGAAAAAAATAGTTATTTCTATGCTAGCTCCCTCATCAGTATTAAAAATTTGTTTAAGGATTGGCTCAATTTAACCATTTTTGAAGTGGTTAAAGTGTCAAGTTTCATGTCTATTTGATCATCAATTTATGAGTTAATTAGTTTCTAAAAACTCATAAAAAAATGAACTACATAAATAAAAATCACAACAATCACATAATAAAATGGATCATAATGGATTTGGCCTTCGAACAATCAAATACCCCAAAAATGACTATTCAATCTATGAATTTGGCTCACAAATCCTCTATGATTGACCTCCAATCCTGGTGGCCATGGGCTTGTTTAATATCCAAAGTGACAAAGGTACCTTTAGATGTGCTCCAACGCCTCTAAAAACTATACCATTGTTTTCATAACATTAAATACATCAAAACCTAACTATTCATTCACTCCATTTGACCTTCAGCTGATCTGGGCATGGCCTTCCCTTCTGGTGGCCCTATGCTTCAAAATTCTTCAAGTGACCAAAAACACATGCGTAGATTTTCTCCATTGCCTCTACCAGTTGTTCCAATGGATTCAGATCATGAAAATCCTCAATGAATTACTATTCCTGATCCCAAATTGGTCAAAAATTTCTCAAGATACGATCCATTAAATTTTCCCCTAGATTTTTCCCCTAAATCTAGAAAACTGCTAGTTAGCTCCGAAAAATATGGAAGTGGTTCTAAATTTGCGGAATCCACCGAAACTTCTTCCAACTATTAAGATGATTTAATTAATTATTATATTCCATTTATGGAGTGATTAATGCACACTAATCCCATTTAACTTTGGTGCTAACTCTTGGGAATATGACAAGGTCTTGTGCGAGGTGGGCTTGCCCACGGCGCTGGCCCCTTCTACTCTACCATTTGAGGTCGATTGTGAATTTAATTAAAACATGGGTGCAATGTTTTAACCATAAAAAATGTGTGGCTCATTAGTAATGGGTGGAGATGGTAGGGGGGAGGGCATGGGGTCGAATCTTGACCTCCGCCCCTTAACACATTTTTTGCAACGAAACATATATGTTTAAAACCTTTGAATTCCATATGGAATGCATGCTCCAACCTTATCAAAGAAACCTTTCCAACCATATTAAACTTTGTATATGCATGGACTATGGTATTAAACCCAATAAATTTCAATTTTACATACCATATAAAATGTGTGTCACCGTAATATGGTTTAATGAAATGCCATTTCATAACATATGAATTTTTTGAAATGATTTAATATGTGGAATTTAATTAATATAGAGTTCGGAATTAAAATGAAATATAATATATATATATAATAAATTATATGATTTAAAAACCATATTAAATATTATAATTATATATATATATATATATATATATTTCCAACCTTAATTAATTTAAAAAAAAAATCCCACATAAAAATCATCATGAACCCAAATTCAACCTTGGAGGATGTTGGGCAATTATTACGTTCACAAACCAAACTCATGAATCCCACAGTGACACTTGTCATAGTCCCAATGAGCTAAAAATTGAAGAATTTTCTCTTGATGCTGACTTGACTTCCATGTCATTAGCTATACCTATTTTACAGTATATATATATATATATATATATATATATATATATATATATATTCTTTTTCTGAACGACGATCAAAATACCATAATGCCTTCATCCAAACACAATTTTATATGAAACGAGTTGCGTTGGATTCCTGGCGACGGGACGATTGTTGTCATTCTATTTTGGTGCAATTTTGAGCACTTTCATTTTTGAGCTAATTTTTTCTCCTGATCCAGGCTCAGATCACACCTTCACACTAACATGATTTTTGACCCACAAAATCTCGTTATCCCATAAGATCTTAGTACTCTTATGTTTCCCAAGTTCGATCATCTTTATTCTACTTGGATAAATCGTAATGACAACCATGGTCACTGACATGCCTTGCCTTGGCTTGCAAATGGCTTAGCTCAGCAAACACTCTTCTATTTTTTCTCTTGACCCAATCCAATACTTGATGGTTGATTGCTAATATTACACTTTTGTCATACGAAATCAATTCCTCCATGCTTGGAAAACTAACTAATTGCCTTCCCACTGATAATCATGTCCTTCCTTTATACAATGAGTGAACTATAACAATGAGTTCCAACATTAGTAAAAACAAGAAAAGAAATGAACATTCTTTTACCTCCACGGTTCCAAATTCAACCTCTGGAATAATGCATTCACCGTCTCCTTCTCTTCTTAGCGTCAACACATAAAATGGTCTAAAATGGCTGCAAAATTTGTTTCTTTGACATCTTGTCACAAAAACAACGTGCTTGAAATCTAAATATGTTGTTTGTATCTCAAAAACACATCATGCAAGACACATAACTTGACAACATATCCTCTTGCTCCTTCAAAGAAAATAATTTCAGATAATGTGAACATCACCATGTACTCTCAAATATTGGTGTCAAAATTCATCGACCAAACATAAGTTGACAAAAACATGCCTCTTCAAATGACTGACTCTTCAAGTAAAGCATAAGCATGTGAAATAACTTGACGATTCGTTTCCCAAAGAAAAATGAATTCCACATCTCATGAAACACTTCGTCAACATCTCCTCTTCATATTCAAAGTCGATATGACATGCGTGTAACACACAATCGACCAACACATGTTGACACTCATGCATGTGAAAAAGATCAACATTATCAAGTTCACAACATACATGTTAAAAAAATAAATCGATCAACACATGTCAATTACTTATGCATGTTCAAGCATAATGAAACCATCAAAATTCCATTGTTCATACACACAAAATCTCATGCATGTATACAAATATTCAAGTCTCTCACAAGTACAATCATAAGTACAAGAACTCCATTCATATGCACATGTACTTAAATCTGAAATGAACAAAGTTTTCTGCAATAAAGTGAGTCAACATACTACACTTTCAATCACCTTCTTGGTGAAATCATGCAACATGAATTTAATAGGTAGAGAATGCACGAACATCAAAAGACATCAAAAGCCTTAATTGGATAAGAAATTTAACCATATCTTACTAAACAATTTCAATGGTGCTTCCTTAAACTACACATCATCATCATGTGAATCATCTTGACCCACATCAATTATGGAATCTTCTTTTCCATTCTTTCAATTATCTTTCTCCACCTTCTTCAAATGTGGCGGATGACTTGCTAGATACAAAGTTCAGCGCTTGTCTACAAGATGAACTTTCTTATGGAAATGAATTCAAAACAATTATATATTCTTTTCCACATGCTTTTCTTTCTCTTTGGCTTTTTTCCTCCTTTGCTTTAAAATTTTCCCGTGGATGGCTATCTTCTTCCAACATATTGACACATTATGGTTATTCAAACCACAAAAGGAGCATGCAAACTTTATCCAAATATTATGTGATGATTTTCCATGTTTATCATAGTCAAAAGAAACCTGATAAAAATCAGATTTATACCTTGAACATTCACCTTTGCCACCTTTTTGAGGAGGTTAATATGATGAGCTAGTGGCTCTCTTCCAAATACCAAAAATTCATTCAATGACTGTAGATATTTCAACATCCTCTTATTCGCCATTCTCATTAGTTGCATGCTTATGAGCACCTTCTTGCAAAGTGGGTGTAAAAATTTTTCATTCCACTTGAACACAATATTATGAAGCTTGAGGTAGTGAACATGAAATGAAATTCCTTCTTGGATCACCTTCATGTGCCTCCTTGGCTTTAGAGCTTTCTCCATCATTTTCCATAACAGAGACCCAAATACTTAGGCCTTTCCTCAAAGACAGTTGGCTCAATTATGCCTTGTGCATGTTTTCCTAATCCTTTACCTTCATAGCCCATCTTCATCGATAATTTGGACCCTATTCCTCTAGTGTGTCTTTCAAATGCACCTACACATTCATTTTTAGAGGAAATTAAAGATGAAATTGAATTGAATTCCTCATTTTCATGTACATACATGACTAACGCTTCCTTGGAGTTATGGACCTGAGTCTCCATCTCATGCATCTTTTCAAGGTTTTCATTTGTAATATGGAGCTCAGTCTCCATCTCATGCATATTTTCAAGAAGCTCTTACTTCTCCTCCTTCATTGCAATCAATTTCTCTTGACGCTTAATTCTCTCACTCTTGTCTTCATAATTCTCTTACATCCTATCAATCTTGATGTAGATTTTATATAACATCTCTATATAAAAGAGTTGTGTTAAGAAATATTGACTAGAAATATCACTTAATGAATTTTCCATCACACATGCAATGCATATAAAGCTTCTTTGTTGTGATTTTACACTTCAGATCTCAATTTTCACCTTCTCCTTCACACATAAACGTGTTAGTTCACTATGTGCAAGTTCAAAAAACAATAGCTATAGAAGAATTAACTAACCTTCGCTAAAATGAGCTATATTTTTTCTCTGATAACAACTTGATTTGAATATGGGAAAACTAGTTATTGCTATGCTAGCACCCTCATCAGTATTAAAAATGTGTTTAAGGATCAGATCAAATTAACCATTTGTCAAACAGTTAAAGTGTCAAGTTTCATGTGTCATTGATGATCATGTTATGAGTTACTTAGTTTTTGAAAACTCACAAACAAAAATTAAATTCAAAAATACAAATCACAAGAATCACATAACATAATGGATGATAATGTATTTAACCCCTCCTAGGCTACATCTCCATGGAGCTGCTTTAACTAGCTAGGCCCTCATGGGATTATGTGTAAAATGTCATATTGGAAGCATAATTATTGCTCCAATGGTTCTTATTAATGTTTCATTGGATTCATAACACTCAAATACCCTAAAAATGACTATTCAGTCTCTGAATTTGGTTCACAACTCCTGTTGGCTTGACCTCCAATCCCAGTGGCCATGGCCTTGTTTAATCCCAAAAGTGAAAAAATCACCTTCTGATGTGCTCCAACACCTCTAAAAAATATATCAATGTGTTAAAAACATCAAATACATCACAAATTTACTATTCATTCACTTCATTTTCCCTTCAGCTGATATGGTCATGGCTTTCCCTTCTGGTGGCCCCAAGCTTCAAAATTCTTCAAGTGACCAAAAAAACTTGTATATTTTCTCCATTTCCTCTAAAAATTGTTCCAATGGATTCATATCATGCCAATCTACTATGAATGACTATTTCTTAGCCCAAATTGGTCGAAATTTTCTCAATATATGATGCATTAAATTTTCCCCTAGAATCTGCCCCTAAATCTGGAAAACTGTCAATTAGCTCCGACAAATATGGAAGTGGCGGTAGTTAATTAATTTTTATCAGCACATAAGGGTGTGATTAATGCACACTAATCCCATGTAATCTAATTGCTACCTCTTGGGCATATAACAAGGTCTTGTGGGAGGCGAGCTGGCCCCCTTCGCTTCCCCATCCGAGATCTGTTGTGCATTTAAATAAAACATTTGAGAAATGTTTTAACAAGAAACAAACCATAGCTCATTAGAAATGGGCAGATATGGAAGGGGGGAGGTCACAGGGCCGAACCCCGACCTCTTCCCCTTAAGACACATTTTTGCACCGAACCATATATGTTTAAAACCTCTGAATTCCATATGGAATACGTGCTCCAACCTTAACAAACAGACATTGCCAACCATAATACACTTTGTATATGGATGGAATATGGTACTAAACCTACTAAATTCTAAATTTTTCATTACATATAAAATATGTTCCACCGTAATATGGTTTAATGAAATTCCATTTTATAACATATGAATTCGTTGATATGATTTAATATGTGGAATTTAATTAATATAAAGTTTGAAATTAAATGAAATGTAATATATATATATATATATATATATATATATATATATATATATATATATATATATATATATATATATATATATATATATATATATATATATATATATATATATATATATATATATATATATATAGCATTAATTAATTAAAAATAATAATTTCCCACATAAAAATCATCATGAACCCAAATTCAACCTTGGACGACAATGGGCATTTTTTACCTTCGCAAACCAAAATGAAAAATATCATAGTGACACTTGTCACATTCCCATTGGGCTAAAAACTTAAGAATATTATTTGAATTCTGACTAGACATCCATGTCATCAGGTTTACCTGTTATGAAATATTTAAAAAAAAATTGCTTGCTCTGAATACCGATCAAAAGACCATAACTCCTTCATCCAAACTCAGTTTTTGATGAAACAAGTTGCATTGGATTCCTCGTGATGGGTCAGTCATTGTAGTTCTGATTTGGTGCAATTATAAACGCTTTAATTTTTGAGCTAGCTTTTGGCCTTGATCCAGATTCCGATCAAGTAGAGGATTGTAAGCAAGACTTTTTGCCATTTTGAGCTAATATAGGAGATGTATCCTAGGAGGGGTGAACTCCTTCACGAAGACATTTTTTAATTGATCATTTGATGGTTTGTTGTATGTTTTGTTGTTTTTGTTCATCATTTTGTTTTAATGTTAATATTCTCATGAATTCAACATAAAGCTCAATACATTTACCTATTTAACACTCACAAACACCTTAAGAAACCTATGGACGTGAAGAAAATGATCAACAACTTGTTTATAATTCTGAAGATGAAATTAGCACATAAAAACTAACATTTAGATTCAGATCAAGGAAGCACCAGAAGAAGAAGAACCAAAGGCCACCATCTCCACGCAAAGTTTCACTCACAACTACACTTGAAGCACCTCAAGTTTCATCTTTAGCTGATATTGAAGGGGTAAAAGTTGCCCCAAAATATGCTCTTGAATCCATAGAGAGCATATCAGGTTAGGAGAGACTATAGTTCTTTCAGAAGAGAAAGCATACAAGAAGGCTTTCTATGACCTAATTTAAAGGGTTAGGATCCTCTTTGAAGAGAGGAGCACCAGGATGGTTGGAGAGAATTCTAAGTCTCCACACGGAGAGGAAACCTTAGAAAAAAAAAAGGATGAAGAGAATGATTCAAATGGTTGTGGAGGAATGCCTCCTCCATATCCACCATCTTCATCATCATCCTCATCATCTCCATCAATATCATCTTCCATTTCCACAGCCAAAACCACCCATACTCACCCAAAAACCCCAAAAGGAAAAATTCCCTTACTCAAACTTGATTTCAAATTTTAGCTTCCAATGTATAATGGTGAAGTGAATGGAGAGAAGCTATATAATTGGATTGACCAATCAAAGGTTTATTGCAGAATTCAAAACCTTCAATAAGATGACATAAAAATTAAATTGTCTTCCTTTAGGATGGAGGGATTAACACTTGTATGGTGGGAATAAAGGACTCAAGAATATATTAAAAACCACGGTAATATTTCAATGTCTTGGTCAAATTTTATTGCTGCCATTAAAATGAAATTCTATCCTCTAGCTTACATGAAAAAATACATTACAGACTAGCAGAATTTTAGACAATTGAAAGGGAAAAGTGTGCAAGGTTATACTCATGAATTTAGGGGAACATCTCTTGTTTTGGGTGTGAATTTGTACTCTCAAGAAACTTTGTTAATGTATATTGGGGTTTTGCACAATTACCTTAGACATACTATTTTCATGTTCAGTCCCACAAAATTAGATGAGGTTTTTGTTTAAGCCACACATCTAGAAGCAAGAGGCAAACAAAGTGCATGTGAGAAAAGTGATAGTTTCCTTGTGTATGAGGGTAAATGAAAGGGCAAGTTTAATGGAAGAGGAAAGAGAAATAGCTCTATAAAAAAAGAGAAAGAGAAACTCACATTTAATCATTGTTCAAATAATTTCCATAATGAATACCATTGTTGGCAACTGCATCCAAAGTTGAAGCCAAACAAACTTAAAGCCAAAGAGAAGGGAAAAATATTACAATCATTGAACATGACTTAGGTTCAGATTCACGAGATGAAACCAAGATTACAACAATGGGTTTAAGAGGTAAGAACATAGCAAACACTAGTTCTTCAAGATTTTCCAATGTAACTCGAGATGAAGATATAAGAATTGAACTATTTAATATTAGAGTCGTTTCTAAACAGACCAAGATAGACACACTCTTTGATGGTGGTTCTCAAGATAATTTGATTTATGAAGACTTAGTTAACGACTTAAAACTTGAAACAATTATACATTCAAGACCTTGTTGTTTAGGGTGGATATCCAAGAATGAAAAATTGTATGTAACAAATAAGTGCATTCTAAGGTTTCCAATCAATTCAAACTTTCTTCATGAAGTTGAGCTTCATGTAGTGTTGCTTGAGAGTTTAGGTATTATTTTGGGAAGTCCTTATATTTATGATAGGAAAGCAATATTTCGTTTCCATGAGAATAATTATCACTTGTTTAAGGATGTAATTGATAACATATTTAGGGTGCATAAGAACAGGAAAATTTTGCCTCTTATACATGCAGGATAAATGAAGAGAATAGTGAATGCAAGTTACAATTTGAGTTTGTTAATGATCAAGCATAGAAATGATTCGAATGATACCTTTCAAAAAGATTCATCAAATGAAAAAGTTGATTTCATTGAAGTTTTTTATTCTTTTAACAAGATGCCTCAGGACTCTAATAGGTTTCCTTTGAAAGGAGGTAAACAATATGTGAAATATTTGCAGCAGTCAACATGAGTGTAGAGCAGTGTTGTAAATAAGATAACGTGCGAGAGAGAGAAAAAGTCAAAGAGAAAGCACCAAATAAATTTCAAAAATAAGGCATAGGTTGCACAAGTTCTTGCTTTTGGTTTCAAAATGGTACATGGAAATGGCGAAAACACTTGATTGAAAGTTGATGCAAGTACAAAGCAAGATCAACTAGTAATCGCCATGATGACAATGTTCAAGGTGAGACAATTTTCATGTTTTTTTTTATTGACGACAGAGGTGGGAAAAATTTTGTTTCTACAACAACAACTTGTTTCTATAAAACTTCAGGGAAATTGCAGCATGACAGTGCCTACAATAGCAAGAGAGGGTCTCAAGATTCAAGGAAAAATATTAGTTTCTGTGAAAAGCTCAAATTGATGAAAATGGGAAAATTTCAATGGATTGAGGCTTGAAGGGTGAGGGAACTCTTCCCTCATCCACGTGTTTAGTAATAAAAGAAATTTTGACGTCCAAAAAGCTTCTAGTGGGGAGGAATGATCAGGTGCTCAGTGTTAAGCTCAAAAATGGAAGTGCTCAGAATCAATTGAAACCTGAATGACCACAAAGTTTTCATCACTAGGAATCTGGCACAATTCATTTCATAAAAAATTGACTCCATATGAGGAAGATAGAGCTTGTTGTTTGTTTTCCTAAATATCAAAACTTTTACAGAAAGGATAGAATGGTGAGATGGCAGCCTTGTTAGAAAAAAAAATATTCCCAGAATATTCCTTAAATTTTTCCAATGACACTATGACAAGTGCCACTTTGTGGTTGGCCCAAATTTCTAGCTATGTGTCGAATTATGGTTGGTTTTTGAGGAATTAATGGGATTGGGACAAGTGGCTAGCCCAGAGGTCGCCACGTCCCCCCTCTGAAAGGCTGAATTTTAAACTATGTCTATGGTCAAATCATATACAATATGTATAGTGGTGCCAAATTTATGGTGGAGGATGGGTGGAGGTCAGGGTTGACCTTGCAACCTCCCCCACACAAGCGGTATGGTTTACCACTACACCCGTGCCAAATTTCTTAATATAGTATGCTCGTGGTTTATATTTATTTCAATAAATATGGAATGGCAGGGGTATGGTAGGGGCCAGCCCTAGCCCATGTGACTTGAGGTAGAAGACTATGAAGGATAGCTTATATTAATGGAGGAGTTAAACCCTAATGCAGTTTATTTAACCCATAATAAATTTTTAAATGCACTAATCATACTTAAATTTAGATCATGTTAAAGTGCTTAATTAGTGCCTAAACCACCATTTAACTACAGTTAATCTTGTTTAATGCTAAAATAATATAGTCGTATCTTAGCTGTGGATTTGGCAGAGTCATGGAATTAACTGGCGTTCTCTCCATATTTGGAGGATTTTTCCTAGGCCAAACTAGTTGAGTAATAATTTTTTGTAAAATTCGACCTTTTTTGGCTACGAAGGAGTCTATCCTAGATGATTTGGACATTTTGAGCATGTTGAGGTAGGGTTTAGGAGCAGTAGAGGATTGTAAATAACACTTTTTTTCCATTTTCATCTAATAAAGAGGCCCAAGCCATCGATGCTGGACAAGGAGACGTAGCCTAGGAGGGGTGAACTCCTTCATCAAAGCACTTTGTTAATGGATCATTTGATGGTTTGTTGTGCATGTTATTTCTTTTGTTCAAAACTTTTCTTTAATGTTAATATGCTCATGAATTTAACATAAAAATCATTACATTTACATGTTTAACACTCACAAACACTTTAAGAAACCTATGCACATGAACCAAATGATAAACAACTTATTTATAATTCTGAAGATGAAATTAGCACAAAAAAACTAACATTCAGATTTAGATCAGGACTATTAAAAAATCATCAGAAGCTAGTCAGTTATGACTACCTCTCATGGATTGGTCATAGATGAATGACTTACTTAACGCAGTTGAATCCCAAAAATTATATCTAAGTATAAAACACATATTGATGAAAACATCACCTCTAGGCATATAGATATTTTTTTCTTGTAGAGGAAAATGGATGATATGAAGTTATTATTGTGAAGCATGATATTAAACCATACATGTAAAAGTAGCTAATCGAAATAAGGCTCAAAATTGATCTTTTAAACATGAATGATACACATAAAGGGGTGTATTGAGATGGTTAACTCACTTATAAAGGGGTGGGGTGTATTTAAATATATATAATGATTATAGATAAATATATATTTTGTGTTATGAAAACAATGAAAATAAAGAGTATATACAAAATATAAATTTTGTGTTATGAAATCAAGGGTTGTGGTGTATTGAAATATATATAACGAGGATATATAAAACATGTATTTTTTAGTATCAAAAGAATGAAAATAAAGATCATATATAAGATATATATTTTTTGTTATGAAATTAAAGAAAATAAGTGAAACATAATGCTAACTAATATTTTAACCTCCAAAGAAGCACCAACTTGTCTCTTGCTCATCTCTATGGAAATAGGAAAATTATTATTTTAGAAAATTATTTAATTACAATTTCCAAGGGTCACTTGGACTTTCAAGTGTCACTTGAGAGATAAAGAGATTTGAATGCCTGTAAATCACCCATATGTATGCTTTTATATATGTGAGTTTTTGCTAGATATATCTAGTTTCTATTATATTATACGCAAAGATATAATGATACGATTAAACATTCCAACCCAAATTGTTGTGTTAGCCAATTCCGACAAGAAATAATATGTTCAAAAAATAAAAAATGGGGTTGCCCCTGGTGGGGAAACCAGCCCAGAAACTAGACCATGTAGTAGGAGTGGTGGTGCCCCAAAAGGGGAAACAAGCACAAAACGTAAGTGCCCATAAAATAATTTTACTGTGCAGAAAGTAAATAGACATAAAAAATGATATTGAGTTGTAGCGAACAAAATAAAGAGGCACCATGGCTCTATTTGTTTTTCTTTTTATCATTCTGAATCACTTCTCGAGGATTTTCTTCCTTAACAAAACAACTTTAGTCTGATATATCATCCTTGGGCTCGGAAAACTAGGGATTCTGGTCCGACATTGAGGCTAAGCATGCTCCCATAGTTGCTTCATTCTCGTCCTCTTCTAAGTTGTTGAGGTGTCCTTGCCTAAATAATTCTCCACTGAATTGATGGGCAACACCATTGATTTCTTGGGATGTTGAAGGATGGATGGTGACATCGTTGATTTGTGCAATCTCTTCCTTGACCCTCAGCCAGAAGAGCTGGAGGGGGCTTAAAGAAGGCGTGGGGAGATGAGGGTAGACATAATCTATTGGTCCAGAGCTTCAGACGAATTTACATTACGGGTGAGTTCCACCAGGCATTCCTCTCAGACAGGAAGCATAGGACAGGAAGGCTGGCCTAGGCTTCTGCCTCGACAACATCGCATTCAATGGCGGCATGGAATTGAGGCTTTTGAATTAGATGAAGGGGAATGAGAACAATGAGGCTTGCAGACAGAGAGGCAACATGAGGTGTTGAGCGGGTGGGCTAACAGAGAATGAATGGCAGAGTGATGAGAAGAATAGCCGACCAGATGAATAGAGAGATAGAGGGAAAAATATGGAGGAGAATCAGCACCATTACCCATGAAATACAGAGGTGTTTGGCGGAAAGGATAGGCGATAATGAATTCAAAGAAGTGGGCTTGAAGGGAAGAAATGGCGCTAGGTTGTGTGAAATCATATTTAATGATGTCCTCACCTAGGCCATGCACTTCCCAAGCCATGTGGCTATGAAAACAACCCTATAGAGGGGGTTCCATGTAGCACGAGGAGCCAAGATTAGACAGTCACATCCGAGGCTATATATGTGCTTTTAAAGTAATAAAAATAATCACTTTAAGTGGTGCACGCAAAATTATAATAGAAATTTATTTTTACTTTATATAAATTAAAATTAAATATAGTTATACATTGTAAGAAATAATTCATATGTAGATAAAAAAACATCATATTTTATCGTAGGTAAATATATGGTGGAGAGAAAACCTCTCCACCCTTTAAAAAATTGCAGAAATAAAAATTAAATAATAAAAAACACATGATAATTGTAATTGAAAATCTCTCTTTCATATTTTTTGATTTCAAGATCTAAATTTGTTTCCGCGGTTGGTAGAGTATATTCAAGTATAATTTTTTACTGTATTACAATTATAATTTGAATATATATGGTATTAAAATAGGAATTATTTTAGAAAATAAGAATACAAGTTTGTTTTGTGTAGGTGAATCGAATTTTCAAATCTACATGTCATGGCTAGCAGTAGGATCAGGATGTCTTTCTCTGGTTTTAGACTCAAATATGCCCTTGAGGGTAGTTTGAATTACATATCTTGGAGAGATAAAATGGAAGCAGTTTTAGAATACAATGGGCTAAAGGAATTCATAGACAATGATATTCCTAAGCATTCAACAATAGATGCTCAAGATCTGGTGGCATGGAATAAGAACATCGAAAATGCAAGAAGGATTCTATTGGAAAGTATTTGAGGTCGTATTGTCTCAAAATTCCATGGAAAGGAAGCTCCATATGCAAGGTCGAAGACCTTAACAATTTTTTTTCAGAACCATAGTGACCACAAGAAGTTGGCACTGAAGGACAAGCTATGAAAGATCAAGATGTTTAAGGGTGACAAAATTCCAAAATACTCTACAAAGTTCACTGAGTGTCAGGATGATCTTGGAAGTGTTGGTGTTAAAATTACTGAGGATGATCTGGTGAGCCTAGCAATTCTAGGCCTTTCCAAGGGTTGGCATGACCATGAGGATTTAGTGAATGGGAGGGATAAGCTACTAGAGTGGGAGTGATTGTTCTCAAAATTGGTACAGGAAGAGATTCGACAGAACCGTAGAGATGGATCCTCATCAAAGCATGATGATGAGGAGAATTGTGCCTTGGTTGGAAAGTAAAATAAATGGAAAGGGAAGCTGTCCCATTCCAAAAAAAATTATGGTCAGGTAGGAAAGAAGAAGGAATTGTGGAGTATTAAATGTTTTTGCTATCACATTTTTGGAAACTATGGCACGAAGTGTCTACCCAATAATGCTACCAAGAAGACGTAAGGGCGAGCGAAAGGTGAAGAACTTGCTTCAATATTCAATTTCAATTTTACACTGATCACATGTATGGTTTCATCAATGATGGTTTATTTGTGGTACCTAGATAATGGAGCCTCATTCCATATGACCAACAACAAATAAATCTTCAACGACTTGGAGGAGAAGGATCTGAAAATTCACATTGAGATGGGAGATGATGGGAGTTATGACATGGGCAACATCGATATTATTACCTTTCATAGGGATTCTTCTTCTCCTCTCACATTAACATATGGCATGTATGCTCCTGGTTTGAAAAAGAACTTATTTTTAGTTGCTATGTTGAAGATCATGGATACATTGTGAAATTTAGGAAAGGAAAGGTGTTTCTTCATCACATAGTTGTGGTACAAGTGTATAATATCAGGTTTTTAGTAATAAGCCTCTAAAAATAAGATGTAGAATATTGTTCTTCCTTGAGCATGAAAGTAGAGAAAGTGGAGAACCAAGACATCGATGGGTGATGGCATAGAAGATTGGGATATCTACACCATGGAGCTTTGCAGATCATGCAACAAATTTCTGCAGGACTTCCTAAGGGTGCAATAGAGAAATTTGATACATGAAAATGGTGTAACTAAGGAAGTTCACCCAATCCACATTTCACAATAGGGACAATCAAGAAAGAGATCCTTGAAATATTTCACTCAGATGTGTGGGGCCTGTTTTCATCGACCTCCACATCCAAGCATAGATATTATGTGATTTTTGTGGATGATTTTCCACACAACTGTTTAATTTTCATCATAAAAAATAAATATCAGGTATTCTAAAAATTTTGTGAGTTCAAATAACTTGTCGAGAAAGACAATGGAAAGAAGGTGAAGGCTCTTGAGAGTGATAATGGCAGATAATACGTGTCGAATGAATTCAAGAAATTCTATGCATCAGAAGGCATTCAACGAGAGTTAATAGAATCTAATAACACACAATAGAGTGGGTTGGAGAAAGGAAGAACGAAACCATTATGGGAGTTGCATAGGTAATGTTACATGATCAAGGCCTACCATTACACTTTTGGGAAGAAGAATGTCACACAAACATGCATGTGCAGAACATAAGTCCTCATCATATCCTCAAGATAAGTACACAAAAATAAGCCTTTTCTGGTAAGAAGCCAGATGTGGCGCACTTTATAATTTTTGGTTCATTAGTTTACTTTAATATTACCAAAGATGCATGAAGAAATATAGAACCAAAAAGTATGTTGGAATTATTTTTGAGGTACACTGATACACCTCAAAATTATCAGGTGTACCTTCCATCTCACGGGATGACAATGGTTCGTAGATATTTGAAATTTGATTAAGGAAAGGCCATGCGAATTTCCCTTTAGAGGGAGCTTCATATGCTTGCACTTGAAGAGATTTTAGCTCCAAAATAATAACCTCAAGATGTGTAGCAGCCAAAGGAAGAGGAACATAGAGTGTAAGCATGCACACATGAAGAAAAATCCAGAGATAGAAGGAAGTGTATCAGAGAGGCTGACATGTTTATACATGATTCTAGAGAGAATGTGGGAGCACCCACATCAGAGTGTAGGTATAGAAGGTCCCCAGATAGATACACTAACTACATAGATCTTATGAGAAATATTCTAGAGATTGAACCATCATCATTCGAGGGAGAAGTGCAGCAACACATATGGGTTTATGCCATGGTTGAGGAGTATGACTCCATTATTAGAAAGAGTCCATGGGAAGTTGTTCCAATACTGGAGGACAGTTTGGTTATAGGATCCAGTGGATCTACAAGGTGAATCAAGCAACATATGGGAGTGTGGAGAGGCACAAGGCTATATTTGTAGCCAAGGGGTTCTCTCAGGCATAGTGAGCACATTACAAGGATACCCTTTCTATAGTAGCAAGGCACTCTTCAATCAGATATATTCTTGCACTATTGATGCATATCATTTTTGGATGATAAAAGGTTATTTTAAAACTCCTAATTATCTCACATTAATCATCAATCCACACAAGTCCTTTTGTTTCAAGAGTGTACACAGTATGTGGCCGCTATTACTTCAAAGAGTAATGTTTCCTAAATTGTAGTACAGATCTTAATCATAAGAGTAAGTGGAAGCATCTAATGAATTCCAATTACAATCATTAAAGGAAATATCAAAGGGCAATCTGCTATTGAAATAAAATCTTACAACAATCCAAAGAATGCTACCATTAGCCGAGAGCACAGTAATAATAACTCGCTCCTACTTAGCTGATTCAATCTAGATTATACTAATTTTTGCAAAGAAATTAAGACAAAAATGATATCACTTCTGAGAGTCTCATAGCAATAATTAAACTCTTACATATGATTTAAGTAATGCAATGCATTGTCTTAAATAGCTCATGCTGTAATGAACAAGATTCAGATCAAATGATAACAAAGTAAATCATAAACAGAACACATAATATCTCATACAGGAAAATAATAAACAGCTAATGAAATGAACTCACGGTAACAAGAAATTATAAAATCAATCACATTCTACAAGAATGAGAAATACAACACAGGGAAGTAGTTAACTCTACCGGGGGCTAGACCCTTAGCCACCAGCAGGGACTGCTAAGCTACTTTAGATAATATGAATGAAAACATCAACTTCAATTATTCATCAAACATGAGTAGCATTACAATTTAATTGCGCTCTTCAATGACGCAGACTGTAATTAAGTTTACAATTTTCAAAATAACAACGATTCCCCTTTCTTCCTACAATCATTTCCTTTTATAATCAGAAATGTTAAAGAGTAAATATTAAATGTGATCCCTCAGGATCTCCCGATCCTGAGGGATTCGCAACCAATTTCTATCTTTAAGGCATCTCCTCTATTATGCGTTGATCCCCCTGATTCATTCTTAGCCTTGTCTACAACCGACTCATTCCTTTCTTTACTTTTCAGATTTGGTTGTGCCAATAGCAGGGAACAACAATCATTCCCTTTCCACTTTCCTTCGTAAAGAAGGGTAAAAGTTAGTTAAATCACAACTACAATCATTCCTCATTTCTTACCATAATTCCTTAATAGATTAGTGCATTAGTACATGAAAATATAAGAATCAAGGATAACGAGGATGAACTTAGTAGCAAATACATACCCATTTGGAAACGCACCATACTCCCATACTTACTCTGTTTCATGTCCTCATGAAAATAAGTGATTCTGATGGAGTGTATTTAAACAGCAGGCTCGAGAAGCGGCGTCAAAAATTGCTCTAAAACCATGATTTTGAGCTAACATTGCAAAAGTGGTCCTTTCCTCTCCTTCAAGAAATTCATAGGTGCCCTGGTAACCTTCGGGTGGATACTAAATGATAGGGCTATGAAACCGACAACCAAAAAAATAAGGTCCCTCTCTTAAGATGAGGTTGCTATAGGTGATAAAATGGGTTCCAACTGCTTTAACGTTTCTATAATGAAATGTCTCTTCATCCTGCACACTACCAACAGAGACCGCCCACCTAAGATTGGATGAAATCATAGAAATTTCTCGAATGGATTGAAAATATGACACTCAATTTTGTACAATCCCTTTATGAATAGGCCCTAAGACTTGAATTACCCCTTCTTGTTTCATCAGACTCTTTTGGTTGGAAAGCATTTGCAAAGGATGCTTGCATTCACTTCTTACCATAAGATCCAACCCATGCTCTTGTTTTTGGAAGGCGTAATGAACTTTGAACCATTTAATTTGAATAACTGTAAATGAAATAAAGGCCTAGAACTGAATATCTCCCACAAAAGAGGTGGGGTTCTTTTCCACCTCATCTGCTAATACAATATTGTGCAAGTAAAATTTGCAAATCAACCTTTGAACCTTTACACCATACAGTTTGCAACAATGTATAAAATATTTGACTGTGTTTAATTAAATTGGTTTTCTAGCTCTTACGACTTTAATTTTCAATAGCAGGTATCATTCTAGCAGAAACAAAGCGTAGTTAGTGGCGAGAGCCCTGCATGCCAAGACAGCTGTGTATAATGAGCAGATGGTGTCTCTATGAGCCAAGACCTTATCCGAGCGAAGCTTGATATTTTCTATTTTCTCTTATGCCTTTTTGTATCTATCAAAGGTCTCGTTCTCTGTCTCATTCATTTACTGAAGCTACTTCTGCAATGCTTGATACTTTTTCTGGGGAACAGTTTCTTGTTCAAGCTATTCTAACATGAGTTGAGCATGTGCTAATTCTTCCTAGAGATTCAGAATAGTGGGGTCATTGTGTGTCGTGTCATCTTTAGATTGTGTGCTTGTTGGAGTGCCCATAATATGGAAGGGCACTTCCTCTACCCGAGTAGCTGTGTCTACAAAAGTTTCATGCTTTGCTTCTTTGATGATGACTGGTTCAGTGGATATGAGCTCTGTTTGAGCTGCATTTTCTATCTCTGGGGTTTTGTCCAGAACCTTCCCCACTGTAATTTCCTTTATTTCTCTTCTGAGCTTATTTATTATTTTGTGTAGCTTCTGTCATTCCTTCCTAATCTTTTTCAATTTGGATCTATAGTTTTTCGAAGGAGCTACTATTCTGCTCATAGTCTCATTAATATTTTCTACCTCTATAGAGCCTAGTTGCTCATCCTGGCTCTATCCTAATAGAACTGTGTCTCCAGATTGAGTATCAGCTTCCCAAAGTATCTTTGTCTTTACTTCTTCTCCTTGGCCTATTTTTTCTTTGCATAGGCCTACCTAGCTATTTTGCACTAGAAGCATGTCACCAGATTGGTGCTCTGCATCCCGAATTATTTTTACATCAACTTCTGCTTCACAGCTTGCACCTCTCAAGGGAGATAAAGACTCAGTGTTGCCAAAATTATCGGTAGATTACGTTGCTTCTACATTAAAATTGAGTGGGCTTTTAGGATGCATGTAATTACTCATGTTGGCCAAGACCTAGGCAAGTTCGAAATCATGCAAAAAATCACTTTGTGGGCCTATGCCTGGTATTGAGGGGAGGCCTGATTCATTTCTTTGTTCATCTGAATGTTATGCTTCTTCCTCATGTTTTGATTCAGGAATACCCTGGTCTTGCGATTCTGGATGCAAGAATTGTTCTCTTATCAGGCTAGATAATTCTATAGGTTTACTGGTATTTCTTTGAGGTTTTTCGGCCACTACTGATCTTGACCCCAACCTTCCAGACCATCTGCGCTTTTGAGGTATGATACTGTCTTGAGGATTTTCAGCCATTCCTTTCCTTGACCTCATCCTTGCAGACTGTGTTCACTTTTGGGGTATGTTCCTTGAAAGGGGAGTCCTCTTCCTTTTTTGAATTAGGTTAGGTGCAAGCAAGGCTAAACCTCCTTCCGGGGCTGATAGTAAATCATCCTAGCTTGATTTTTGTTGGGCGAGGCTATGGCTGAATATTAGCCTGACCAGACAGTGGTGGCTTACCATGGTTTCTACATGTTGGGACTATCTTAGCCTCTCGGCAGTGTCATGCAATAAAGAGTTCAACAATTCGGGTAGATTAGCAAAGCATTTTTGTTTTAGAACTTTTAAAAGTTTCAGTTGACGTGGCCTTACCACATCTTTTCACCCGTCGCATGTAATGTAGTTCTGCACCATTTTTTCTAGCTCTCCCCATGGTTCTCCAAGAGAGGATGGTTGAATGCCCTTGCCCTTTTTGACTAGCTCTTGTCCTTTGCCTCTGAAAATTTCGATAGCGTCCTACAGCTTCAACTGCTTGCTAGACCTCATAGGTCCCTCTGCTAGTAATCCGCATGCTTCTTCTATCACCATGTCTGATACTGTAATTTTCCCTCCCCTTACCACAGAATGTCCATTCTGTAAATTTCGTAATAATGTGATGGCAATTTCCTCACTGGGTGGTTGAACCCTTGCAAAGAACGTTATCCACCCAGCCTGAGCTAATATTGCCCTGGTTGCATCAGAGATAGCCAATATCAATGCTTCTCTGCGTACTTATCTTCCTCCCATCATGTTGTAACTGTGCAAATGATAATTGTAGTATCAAAACACAACGACACACAGAGCCAAGTAATGGAACAACAAATGGTTATGTGATGTTTTATACATATAAATACTGTTATTCAGGCTGTTATCATACCACATGTGCTGCAATCATGGAATGTTGTATTATTCGGCACAATCAAATGAGAGAACGACAACGCACTCATAAGTACACTGGGGGTCCTCGCCTCCCTTCGAAATGATAGGTCGTCCTCATTCGAATGAAATGAAAAGGGTAAGGCGTTGACGGAAAGGTACTGGAGTAATGGATTGGTAAGGCATGTGCATTAATGACAATATCATAAAGAGTATGGGCGGAGTGAAATCAAGGCTTGTACCTTGAATTATAAATAAATAATAAGCTACTGTTCTGTGATATAATAAAGAAAAAGGGAACAACATGAAAAAACACAATAAATAATACTTTTAGTGCCATTGTTCCACTTAAACCATTATTATTGACTTTAAAAATATTGATGAATATAGGTTTAATGGGATATTAGGACCATAATATCTCCATATAAAATATTATAATAAGAGGGTATTATAATCATTATTGATGCAAGACTTGGGAGACGGAATGGAGAACCCCCGCGCTCTTACCCTTGCCCTAGGGTTTCAAACGCCGAGTGCTGCCGCAGCTAGCTGGATCGCGCAGGCCTGGTTCTGCCGCCATGATTCTGATAGTAGGCAGACCCCTGCGAGGAAAAGAAGCGGATACCTGCTTACTCGCAACATTGCAGAAGATAAGGCGATGACTGCAGCGGTGGGGCGATTTTTTGCAGGGAAATGGGGCGTCTCTCAGCACGCATCAGTCACGGCCACCATAGTCCTTTGGCCGTCTAATTGTGAGATGGCAGGAAGGGGCGACCTTGCCTCACCTTTTTATGGTCGTAGCCCCATTTTTCTCTACGACCATGCTAGCAGTTTTTTCACCTGGGCTACGGCTGCTCTGATCTTCCACTTGCAGAAGAAGTCTCAACTGGATCTGGGGCTGGCCTTGCAACCCAGAGAACTTGCTAAGATGACTTCGATGCCCCTTCCTGGTAGCTGGGATCCCTCTCATCCCCAGCAAACGACATTTCAGATTCAAATAATTCTTTTGACAGGAAAAACCCTGCTCCTTGAGGTGCAACCTTCATTTACTGTGGGCTATCTCTCACAGATCCTCGAGAAAAGGTTGGGGATTCCTTCCTCCCTTCTGCGGCTCCTCTTCGCAGGTAAGCAGCTTGACTACAATCTACCTCTTTCCTTTTACAAAATTGCAATAAATGCCACAGTGATCCTATCGCTTCGACTAAGGGGAGGTGCTATTGGGCAATCCTCTGCCCCCAAAGGATTTTCTTATAAAGATGCAGTTCATGCACAACCTGCCAAGAATACTGCTCAACCAGCTGAGGGTCCGAAACCTTTCTTGGTGGAAAAAATGGAGAAAGCCCCAGCTATTGAAATTACTCATCCTACTCTGGATGATCAATACCAGACATTTGCAGAAAAAGCCATCATTTGCAGGTTTAACGGACTATGGCCTCGTACTGTTGATCTATACCAGTGGATCCGCACCAATTGGACCAACAACACCAAGGTCTTTTTATGCTCGAAAGGCTTCTTTATTGTTGCCTTTGTCTTCAACGAAGATTACCAGAAGGCCTTAACGGGGGGGCCCTGGTTCTGGGGTTCAGCCGGACTTTTCCTCACCCCCTGGTTTCCAGACTTTGGCCCCTCTACTGCTGTGATCACCAAGCTTCCTATCTGGGTCAGGCTTCCAAACCTCCCAGCGCATATTTGGCATTTTGTTGTCTTTCAATCAATTGGGGATACTCTTGGCCGCTTCCTGGCAACAGACACATCAAGGGCAGAGAAGGGTATATATACCTTTGGCAGAATCTGTGCGGAAATTGACATCAGCAAAGGGCTGCCAGACCAGATCATCCTAAAAGTTGGGGACTTCCATTGGGTGCAAACGTTGGACTATGAGAATACAGCCTTCAGGTGTCGTCATTGCCATCAGACAGGTCATCTCCATAACTCATGTGCAACGTTCCTTGACAAAAAGAAGACCCTCAATCGCAAATCCAAATCCAAGAGCTGGAAACTGTGTGATAGTCCCCCTATGGATGACTTCGAGTCCTCCAGCTCTGATGAGGAGGATATTGAAGTGGAAGAGGAGAATGTGGAGCATCCAAAGGACTCGCCCTCAGATCGACCCGAGGATCCCACTTCTTCTTTGATCTTGCAGAAACGTTCTCATGAGTCTTCTTCTTCCGACTCAGATAAGGAGACTTCACCTTCCACACAGAACAGTCTGCAAGTGGTTCCAACCCAGCCAGATCAGAGTGGTTGGGTCAAAGTTAGTAAAAAGAAAGGGAAAAAATGTCGTTTGGGAGACACTGCCCATGCTGGGTAGACTCCTCAGCTTAGCTTTTTCTTCTCTGTTCTCTTTGTCACCTGTCACTCTCGTCATTGTTGCTCTTTGGGAACGATGTTGATACTATATCATTTCCGGTTCCCTTGATTTTTTAGCTTCGCTTCCATGCGAGCTCTGATTGTACTATATTTCTCTTCTTAATAGATTTAGTCTTATTCAGAAAAAAAATAAAAAAATTATTGATGTAAAATAAAGCTTCAATACCATCAGCTGAGCTTCTACTACCTGTAGGCATCCATAGCCTTGACAGAGTTTCTTTTTAACCCTTGAGAACCATGGTACTCTATGTATAACTGGGGAAATGTCTTATGATGTTCCATAGTAGAGACCAATATGCTAGCTTGGTGACTAGGTGGACACATTGCCACTCATTGTGAAGTAGCAAGAGTGGTCAGGCCGGCTCGTGATGAGACCTCCTATTTCCAAGTACTTCATTTGTTTATGCATCCATCGGATCATATCCCTAGTGTGGTGGCCATAGTGGGAATGCCACTTCACTTCTTCCTTATGATCATGGTAGGAAGGCTCGTGATGAGACCCCCTATCCTCCATCTATGGAAGAAACCATAAAATCATTAGTAAATAAATAAATAAATAAATAAATAAATATATATATATATATTTCTTTTATTCTATATTGTTTATTTTATTTTATTTTTAATCCCCATTTTATACATAGAAGGTGGCTCATCACTCCTTAAGAGTAGGGATGGTGGAAGAAGTTTTACATATCAATATAAAATAAGAATATACGCATAATCTTATTAATAATATATAGACAAGGGAGAACCAGCATGATACGGATAATCAATTAGTTTAATTTATAGTGGAAATGAGGACAGTAAAGTGAGATAGATAACTGTGTCTTTTTATTTTTATGGATCATCACAAAGAAATCTTGTTAAAGATGATAACATTCACAGTATTTTCCTGTTCCATTATACCTCCATGCGTATTGTACTTTTCATGTCATTAAGAGGATCATACAAATTGAAATTGGAGTGTTTTATGGATAAATCTGGGAGAAATAATATGTTCTTCAAAAATATTTACAAAGTGTTGTTCTTTGAAAGAAAATGGAAAAAGAAACATTCAAAAAATGTTATTCCTTAAAGGGAACAACATTTGTTCCCTGTAAGAAACAACAAAGCAAGCTATACTGAAAAAAATTGACGTTCCATAAAGGGAATAGCAGAACAAAATTCACACAAAAAAATTGTTGTTCCTTAGAGGGAACAACAGTTGTTCCCTATAGAGAACAGCAAAGAGAAATACACACAAAAATTTTTGTTCCTTATAGGGAATAATATATGTTCCCTATAGGGAACATCAAAGAAAAATTCACACAAAAATTGCCTTTCCTTATAGGGAACAACAACTTTTCCCTATAGGGAATAGCAAAGAAAAAAAATACAAAAGTTTATGTTCCTTATAGGGAAAAAAAGTTGTTTAATGTAGGGAACAACAAAGAAAATGGAGGAAATAATAAAAACTAACATACAATTAAATCCAATAAAAAATAGAAAGGAAAAATTATGTACAGGTTTGAAAAAAATATATTCCTTCATTGAACTGGTGTTGTGGAAGGATTGTCCTCCTCAGCAAGAATTTGTATTGTGGAATCTTCCCGTATCTGCTGCAAAAGGATTCCCTTGTAAGCAGTTTGTGATAGAGGCGTACTCGATGTCCGTTTGATTTAAAGGAGTGGCCAGGCCCATCGATGGTGGTTAATGTAAGGGTGCCATTATCATGCACTTCTTGTATCTCATAGGGCATAACCATCTGGTCTGGATTTTTCCCGGAAGATCCTGGAATCTAGAATCATATAAAAGTGCCCAATCACCTTCATGGAAGGTCTTCTTTTTGATGAGGGCATCATGTCATTTTTCTCTTTTTTGTTGGATTAGTGCAGTATGCTGAAGAGCTGATAGCTGGATCTCATCCAATTCATTTATTTATTGTAATATGTTCATCTAGGCTTCAGTTAAATCCAGTCCCACTTCCTGGGCTGTCCTTAGCATTTGTATCTCAAATTCTATGGGAAATTAGGTTCCTTACCAAATACTAGTTGATATGGGGAGTATCCAGTAGTATTCCTCCACATTGTACGATATGCCCACAAGGCTTCTAGAAGTTGAATAGCCCAATCTCTTCTGTTTGAGGAGACTATATTTGTTAGGATAGCTTCAATTACTGTTTTGGCACTTTCTACCTTCCCGTTTTCTTGTGGGTGATATGGAGAGGTAACCCTGTGAACAACATGATGATTTTTTAGTGTGGCAGCAATCTTGTGGCCCACAAATTGTGGCCCTCCATCAGTGATTACTTATCTGGGTAACCCATACCATACAAATATTTTGAAAAGAAAATGTATCATGGTTTCTTTTCTGGCTCTAGGTAATGCTACCGCTTCCACCCATTTAGTTACATATTCTGTTTCAACCAATATATATGATTTCTGATTGGATGATGGGTTAATTGGCCCAACAAAATCTAGTGCCCAACACTCAAAAGGTTTTATGACCAGCTGTGGGTGTAGGGGAATCTCATCAGATTGGCCAGGGTGGCCCATCCTTTGACAATTTTCATAGGCCTGAACAAATTTCTTAGCATCTTTAAAGATTGTGGGCCAATAGTAGCCCATTTGTAAAATTTTGTGTCCAGTTCTGTGGTCTGCAAAATGTCCACCACACGGTCCATCGTGGTAGGCCTTTAAGATGTCATAAATTTCATCCTCCATGATACACCTATGAATGTGAATAACAGCCCCTGTATGAAAAAGATATCGTCCAATCCAGGAGAACCGGGTGCTACATTGTACTATGGATTTCCTTTCTCTGGGTGTCAGATGTTTAGGTAGTTTCCACACTGCTAAAAAAATTTCCACATCTACATACCTAGATGTTTTTATGATGACAGCAAAGAGGTGCTCATCTGGAAACTGATCTTCTACTGCTATTGCATCATCTGTTCTTGGCACTCGGGAGAGGAAATCAGCCACAAGGTTCTCCTTCTTTGGTCAATCCCTGATAATTATGTCAAATTCCCACAAAAGTAGCAACCAACGTGTCACTCTTCCATTTTAAATAGGTTTATTAGCTAAGTATTTAATAGCAGAGTGATCCGCATACAGAATTACAGGGTATCTAGTTATATAGTGTTTGAAGCTGTTAATATCATAAATAACAACTAAAACTCCTTCTCTGTTACTATGTAATTCAACTCAACAGGGGTTAGGTTTTTGCTAATGTAATGTATAGCATAGGGTTTCTTTTCTTCTTCATTTCCAAGAACTTCCCCAATGGCTGTGTTGGATGCATTTGATGAAATTTGGAATGGTATATCCCAGTTTGGTCCTTGTAGAACTGGTGTTGTTGATACTAGTTGTTTCAAATCTGTAAAGGCAACATCACATTTGTTAGTCCATATGAAATCAGTGATTCCTGTTAATTCATATAATAGTGCAGCTATCTGTGAAAAATTCTTGATAAATCTACAATAATATCCAACAAATCCTAGAAACATACATACCTCTGTTTGAGTACAGGGAGTAGCTAGTAAAATAATTACTTGTATCTTTGCTGGATCTACCTCGATTCCAGCTACTAAAATCTAATGACCTAAGATCAGGCCTTCTGACATCATCATATGGCACCTTTCACGACTTAGACATAGGCTAGTAGCAATGCACCGTTCGATAAATTTTCTCCAATGTCTGCAATGCTTGTTCAAAGTCATCTCCATAGGGTGTGAAATAATCCATATATACTTCCAATCCTTCATTATCAAGTCAAAAAAAATATTGAGTATGGCTATTTGGAATGTGGTAGGTGTGTTACATAATCCAAAAGTTAATACCCTATAGGAAAATGTTTCCCATGGATAGGTAAAGGTGGTCTTATCCTAGTCCTCAGGAGAAATCTGGATTTGATTGTATCCACTGAATCCATCCAGGAAAGAGAAAATTTTCTTCCCTGCCAGTGTATCTAGGACTTGACCAATAAATGGAAGGGGAAAGTGGTATTTTTGCATGGAATTATTGAGTTATCTATATTCAATGCATATTTTCCATTTCCCATTCTTTTTGGGAACCACAACTAAGGGAGAAACCCAATTACTGTCAGATATAGGATAGATAAAATTTCTAAAGTTCTTATTTAAAAATGTCTCTTAAGTGAGGGTTTAATCTACGCTGAGGTTGTTGAATGGTGTTTGCATCCTTTTAAATGTAGATATGATGCATGCATAGCTGAGGATCAATCCCTTTCATGTCTGAGTAGTCCCAAGCAAAAGCTTCTTTGTTTTTCCTAAGAGCTTGAGTAAGTTTTTGTTGTTGGTCATCACTTAGATTACTGTTAATCTTTAGAGTTTTCCCTGGGTCGATTTCGATAGGTTTGGTATTATAAATAGTGGTTGTTGGTATTGTTTGGTCATTGATTTCTTTCAGGGGATCTTCTTCGATTTCGTTGTCAAGGACTGCTTCAATCATGTGGCATTTCAAACTTGATGTTATGGTAGGATGATTGATAAAAGTATCAATAACATCATATTTAGTTTGGTTTTTAAATTCAAGAGCATCTACCATAGTTAATGGTGAGAAATTTTTTTCTGTGAAATATGTTGTAGGTTGTTTCTTGGTTTTTATAATAGTCAGGCTTGGATGATCAAGAGGATATAAAGCCAATTTTTTCACATCATTCCCCCTAGTTATAGTCATGGTTCCTGTTCAGCAGCTGATATAAACATCAACAGTCTCTAGCCAAGGCCTTCCTAATATTAAAGGGTGTCCATCTAGCTGGTTCCTAGGATTAATAATTAAAAAATCTTCTAGATATTCCCAAGTGTCTACAGAGACCATCACATCTTGTAATGTTCCCTCTGGTCTAATGACTGATCGATAATCTAGTTCCAATAAGGTAGTTGTTGGTTCCAAGGTTGTGATGCCAATAATGTTGTAAGTTGTAGTTGTGAGAATGTTAATGGCCGCCCCTAGGTCAACTAAAGAAATGGGAAAAGAACAACCATTTATCTGAACTGTGACAATGGGGTTTCCAAGATCTTCATATTTTACAGAGGTTTCCTTTCCTAATAACAAATCAGACAAAGTTACAACAACATGGATAGTAGGGTTTGTTAACACTGGAAAATCATACAGCAGAAAAAAACATCAATTAATGTCAAGCCTAAGGATTTACAGGACATGGATACATAATGGAATCAAGAATCTCTAGGGTTTGAGAAATTCAAGATTAAACTAGTCATAAATGCTCGAATGCATGTTTTGTCCTTTGAAAAGAGCACTTTCTGCGTGCACTGGAGCCCAATAAGTGCACATTCCTGGAAGTAGAAAAAATTTACTTTCCGGGACCACAAGTAAGCAAAGGATAATTTCTCCTTATGTGAAAGCTGCCTAAGGATAGCACCAACGCCTCCTTAGGTCTTGTGTGAGCACATAAAGCATATTTCAGCCCAAAGTGGAATATTGCCCCTCCCTTGGGTCACTATCCGCCATGTACCAAGGGAGGGAAGGAGGTTTGAAGGCTCACCTATATAAATCCCCAAAGAGATGAACAATGTGTGAGCACAAAGTTATGCCGGCCAAATTTTCCCAAGCAACACCAGTGTATTGTGTGAACCAAGGAGCAGGAGCTAAAGAAGAGGACTCGATTATTGGCCACCGAACAATCTTAGCCATTGCAGCAAAGAGAGAGAGTTAGACTACGTCAAAAGGCAGAAATTGAAGGAAAAAAACCCTTGCATCATATCCTAGAGCCTATGTCTGGGCCCTTTGGCAAGTGGGTAAGATTTTTGTTTTCATTCCAAGAATTCAATGAGAAGAAGGCCATCAAGTTGCTGTTTACCTTGGTATTGTTTGGAACTCTCTATATAGCTTCTTTTTGTGTTTTTAGTTTTAGACTTTTAACAAAGAATGCTTTAGTGTATTACTTCATTTAAGTTCTATACTTCTAAGCTCCCCTAGATATTTCCTGTTACTTATGGTTTAGATAAAAGACCACATTCTCTAAATGCGTGCGATTTCATACACCCATGTGTCAAATCCACCACAATAGGGTTTATTTTTTTTTCCTCACAGGCTTATTTATAAACAATTCTTTGATAGTTTTGGCATATATCTGAATGTCTTGGATAGCTTCGAGGAGAGGGATTTTTATACAAATATTTTTCAATTCTCCTAGAAGATCAAAGTTAGGAGATTCAATTGACCGCAGTATCAATAGTATTTCTAGGAATGCGGGGGGGAAGTGGATATGATTTGTTCAGGATTTTTTTGTCTGACTATATCTTACCCCTATTTTATTTGTTGTTCATCTATAGTCAGAGGCTAATTTGCGTGAGGTTATTCTAGTTGCAAGTCTTTATCCTTATCTAGAGTGATTATAGGTCCAGATCTCAACTTAAATTAGTTACATTCTTTCAACTCATTTTCAGGGTCCAGACCTTCAACGATTTGTATTGACTAAACTAGTCTATTTTTTGGGTTTGGGTTGGGTTGAGCTGGGAGTTGCGGTCATATATTAGATTGAGGATTTTTCTGCAACGTATAAGGTGTTGGTAAAGTTGGTTCAGGTAGAGGGACTATTCCCATAGGCTGATTTGTAGCTCTTTGCCAATTTTATTGCTAATTTTGATTTTGAGAAGTAGAAGGGGACCATTGTGACGAATAAGGGTTGTTCTGCCAAAATTGCGGTGGGTACGAGAAATTTGGCCAACTATTATTATTTGAATTTTACTGATTAGGCCAAGGTAGCATAAAAAATCCTTGAGGTGGTAAAAAGGGTGGTTGATTTTTCCATGATGCCCTTGAATATTGTTGAGAATTATATTGCGAGAGAGGAAAAAATGAAGATGGATCAGTGGGCATACCTATCTAGCATGCTTTCCATTGACGACGTTGATTCAACTGATGCACTGGGTCCACTTCTTCTTCTACTTCCTTGAAAACTTCTTTTAATCCAGGGAGTGATGGGAAGCTTTCCGTGGCATGCTCCTTAGTGCATATGGTGCATGTTCATATCACATCCAAAGGGCATTCTTTGCACTTGTGCTTTTGTGTGCAACGAGGCAAAAAAATAGCCAAGTTCTATTCTTCTATGACTTGCTTTTGCTTAGCTTGCATGACATCTAATTTTTTTGTCAAAGTCCGCATAATATCAGTCTTGAAGTCCTCCAACAGATTACCAATTTCTCTTTGTGTAATGCTTTCTCCTGAAGCTTTACTATCTCTGAGGTTTGCATCACGTCTAACTGGTTTCATCCTTGAACTACCCCTGGAACACTTAATGCACAAATCCACAATATCATTATAATTATCTTGATAAATATCACCTTTTCCCCTTATATATAATGTCTCTACCCATTGATCCTTCATACCTTTGATCATTGTGGTTTTTAGAAACTTATCAGGTAGATTTGTGTAAGGAGATCTTTGCAGATTATATTGAAAATGTTCTACATATTCTTCCAAAGTTTTGCTATGCTTGGCTACCATTTGAAAGATTTCATATTTTAGTTCTCTAGTTCGGCAATAGTCTTGGTATTTTTTTCGGAAAGATGTTTTCAGTTGGTCCCAGTCATTGATGGTCCCTCCACCAAGTCCCATGAACCAATGCAGAGGTTCTCCCTTCAAGGTAGAGGGGAATAGCTTTAGTTTTTTGGGGGTCGGTAGTGTAATCATAACCCCTACATAAGACATCAAATTCAAAAAGAAATGCATCAAGATCTTCTGAAGTTAGCCCATGAAAGGTAAGAATGTTTTGTAAGGGGATATATTTCATGGGAGCATTGACAGTTGTGTCTATGATGGGGTATTGCAATGTAGAAGTTTTATCTTACTGGTTATGAGCCATTTGTTAAAAAATATGCCAATTTCCTCCAGGGATCTCTACAGCTGGAGAGTTTTTCCTAAGGTTCCCACCAGAGGCTAGAACATCACTACCATGATCTGGAAGACTAGGTGTCCTTTGTTCAGTCACTATTTCAGGATATCTAGGTTATTGTAATTTGATTTGGGTTTACATGTTTCTCCTTCTCCATCACAGAGGTTGCAATAGTTTCCTTCTTCTGAAGGGTAGGTTTGTATGCTATGAGTATCCTGAAAACTCTGCTCGGTCCCTTTAGTTTTACTATGAATCTCAGCATTAGCTAGAGATGGTGATTCTGCAGTTTGAAGGAAGTCAATAGAACATTTGGCAACAATAACTTGGGGTCCTACCGATGACTGAGACTCAGTTTTTCTTAATATTTCGTCAATAAAAGTTGATCACCCAAGGGTCACTGGTCCCTTAGGTTTTTCAGTTTTAGAAGGAAGAACTTTGTCTTCATGAGGTTTCTTAGTCATTCATGCAAAAATACAAAAATTCATTCCTATCTTAAACTCCTACGCAATTCTGCTAGAAAGCAGGCATATGAGAGAGCATGTTACTCGTTCGTTATGCAGGTTCTTACCTTCATTTTTTAATACCCAATTCTTCCCCAGTGGGAAAAAAAAATCAATTTACTCTTTGTAAATGGCTACAAACTCCCCGACAACAGAGCCAAAATTTTGGTTGATAAAATATGCTTTTAAAACTCCTAAATATGTCACGTTAATCATCAATCCGGGCAAGTCCTTTTGTTTCAAGAGTGTACACAGTATGTGGTTGCTATTAATTCAAAGTGTAATACTTCCTAAATTGTAGTATAGATCTTAATCACAAGAATAAATGGAAGCATCTAATGAACTCCAATTATAATAATTAAAGGAAATATCAAAGTGCAATCTGCTATTGAAATGAAATCTTACAGCAATCCAAATAATGGTATCATCAGCCGAGAGCACAGTAATAATAACTCACTCCTACTTAGTTGATTCAATCTAGATTATGCTAATTTCTGCAAAGAAATTAAGACAAAAATGATATCACTTATGAGAGTCTCATAGCAATAATTAAACTCTTACAGATGATTTAAGAAATGCAATATGTTGTCTTAAATAACTCACGCTATAATGAACAAGATTCATATCAAATGATAACGAAGTAAATCATAAATAGAATGCATAATATCTCAATACAGAAAAATAATAAACAACTAATGAAATGAACTCACGGTAACAAGAAATTATCAAATCAATCACGCACTAGAAGAATTAGAAATATAACAAAGGGAAGAAGTTAACTATACCAGGGGTCGGGCCCTTAGCCACCAGCAGGCACTGCTAAGCTACTTCAAATAATGTGAATGAAAACAAAAAATTTAATTATTCATCAAAGTTGAGTAGCATTATAATGTAATTGTGCTCTCCAATGACACAATCTGTAATTAAGTTTACAATTTTCAAAATAACAACGATTCCCCTTTCTTCCTACAATCGTTTCCTTTTATAATCAGAAGGGTAAAGAGTAAATAGTAAATACGATTCCTCAGGATCTCCTAATCCTAAGGGATTCACAACCAATTTCTATCTTTAATACATCTCCTCTATTCTATGCTGATCCCCCTGATTCGTTCTTCTCCTTGTCCGCAACTGACTCATTCCTTTCTTTACTTGTTGGATTTGGTTGTGCCAACAACGGGGAACAACAATCGTTCCTTGTCCACTTTCCTGCATGAAGAAGGGTAAATTTTAGTTAAATCGAAATTGCAATCATTCCTCATTTCTTACCATAATTCCTTAATAGATTAGCACATTAAGACATGAAAAATATAAGAATTAAGGATAACGAGGATGAACTTTCTAGAAAATACAAACACATTTTGCAACCCAACAATGAGATGGAATTGACATATGAAATATGTAAAGAAAACATTCCTTAATGGGTTTATTAAGTACAAGCTGTACATAGAGTAGCTAGAAGGATTTGAGACCTTCGACAGAGAGTCACATGTGTGCATACTCAAGTGAGTGTTGTATGGAATGAAACAAGTACTACGTGATTAGTACACCAATTAGATCAAAATATATTTCACCGAGTTGGGTTTAACCATAAGTGAAGAAGATGAAAACATTTACCATATTGTTGTAACTCGTTATTCATCGTATAATCTACTTTTGTTGTGAAACCGGCTCCAAAAAGAGAAGAAAAGAGATATCAATGCCTTAGAAATAAGCCACTTCGAGGGGGCAACCTCCAATACATTACATGAATGAACAATTCTTGGATGATTCAAATTACAAAACCTCCTTTCTATATATAGGATTCCATGGGGCCATAATGTAATTCTAGTAGGGCCACAATGTAATCCTAGCCGACCTAACAATAATAATTTAAGGGCACAATAATAACAATATGGGGGTTACAAGGGTACAATAATATTAATAAGGGGGTTACACTAACAACAGTAAGGGAGTATACTAGTAATATAGTGACCTAACATGCCCCTCTCCTTCAAAAAATTGTTGTCCTCAACGCTTGAGTAGCTCTAGGTGCTTCTGTATAAAATTCTCATCCTTCTATGCAGAATCTTCAGTGGGTAAGTTCTTTCACTTGATGAGAACTCTGAAATTGATCGATTCCATAGCTGTCAATATCTTGTTTCCGTGATTGCTTTAGGTTCCAATATGATTTTTCCTTCCTCATCAAGTTTTGGAAATATTGTTTGAACTGGAATATTTTCACCTATAACCTTCTTTAAGCATGAAACATGTAAAATTGGATGCACTCGTGAAGAAGCAGGAAGCTTCAATTTGTATGCCATAGTACCAATCTTTTGCAACACCTTGTAAGGACCATATTACTTTGGAGATAATTTATTATCCTTCTTAGCTTGCTTGAGGGACATTTGTTTGTATGGTTGTAGCTGTAAAAATAACCAGTCTCCTACATTAAAACTTCTCTCGCTGCGATGTTGATCTGCATGTTGTTTCATTTGATTTTGTGCCAAATTCAAGTTGTCCTTTAAGAGTTGGGGAACTTCTTGTTGATGCTCTGTAATGTTCCCAATTTTAGCCTCAAGCTAAAATGGAACATTATAGTGGCATATTTTTATTTTGTTTAATAAAATGGGTAAGAAGACCCCTTAACCCTTTGGTAATAGAGAAATAACACTCCTTATGAGGAAGGAGAATAAATAAGTCGCTGAAATAAACACCTAATGGTGTGAACATGATTAGTATCACCTTGAGTTGGCCATCTTAGCCCAAGTCAACAACGCTGCCTTAGAGGGGTGGCTTGCTTTAGAAGACAACGCAATTTTTGGAGGGAAAGCATTCAAAAGTGAATAGAAACCCTAATTGTGGGACCTATGGTGAGAGAGAGTTCATTTGCTTTATAAGAGAGAAGATAGCAGCTCATTTATTCATGCTTTTGATTCAGAAATTTCGTGATGAGGCCAAGGACTTGCACATCCTAGCTATTTAGTAGGATTGCAGTGCTCTTGAGTACTAGGGGTGTTCCTGGGCAAGGATCCCCCACCTCTTCCTCACGAAAGCAGAGGATTTGAGCTGCATTTCCTCATTCCATCATTTGGCCAAGATTACTCCTTCATTTGTAGCATTATTTTTGTAGCAGGATGGTGCTGTGTTGCTGGGGTAGCAACAAAGGAACTCATAGATTCTTTCCTTACTTGTTTTTTCAGTGGTGGAGTGATATCTTCATTGGACGAGCTGTAGAGAGGGATCTTGGACCATATTTCCTATCAGTGGCATCATGCCACTCATTCACCATCTCCCACTGCACAATCATTTGGGGAAATTGTGTTATTCCATTAGGGCAGTGTTGAAGGAGATTCTTGTGCTCATCAGGAGGAGTGATTTTGAGTAAAAGGGGATCAGCCCTATTTCCCTTGAGGGAATTATTAGAGGAGGGCATCATCATTTCAGATCAGCCATAGCCTCATATTCATTTGGTTTTTAGTTGCAATGACATTTTGTTCGTCACTTGTATTTTATCCAGTATTTCTACCAATCTCCTTGAGATTGGCCAGAAATCCCATATGCAGCCCATTTTCCCATTTGTGGGAATTTCTTTGTATTCCTTCAACTACATTATCATTTTGTATGTATTCAGTAGCTGCATCTCTCATAGAGACTATGCAATTAAGGTCTCCTGGCATTCTATGTAGCTGCAGCTACTCCGTCATTACATTGTATATTCATTGGGGGTTGGTTCTAAAAGCTAGAGGGCCTTGTTCCTCATGATATTTCTGTATAATATTGATGATATACTAATATAATTATGGCTGTAGTATTTACCCTCTCATAATACATTCATATTTGTAGAGTTCAAGATTGATGTTTTGCATATTGCTGTAGCTCTCTCTTTGAGCATTGTTTTAGAGACCTCGATTGGGGAGATCTGAATAACCCATCTAGTGTTGTTTATTTGAGCTTATTTTATGTAAGGGAGTTAAATTTTATATGTACTAGGTCATCCCAGCATTGGATTGTCTTATTTTTGTAGTAGCTTCCTTATACAACGTCCTTAAGGACCTTGTAGCAAAAATTCCCGAAGTGGAATATTACATATCCATAGGCAGTGTCTGTGAAGGGCCAGCTAGCCTTAAGATCTCTCCCTTATTTGGAAGGAGACATATCCTATAAATTCCACAATATTAAATCTATTAAATGGACTTGTGCTAGCTCACTAGAGAATGAATTGGAATATCTTAAATATATTCTCGATAGAGCAGAGATTTCCAGATTTGGGATATTACAGTGGTATCAGAGCATGATCTTGGCTCAGCCTATGCCCAAGATCCAATGCTATCAGAAAGAGGAGATTCTCTCCAAGGAGAGTAGATTTACAAAGGAGAAAAATAAATAGGAATGATGGAAGAGGAGGTTTCCCTTCTTCTTTTCTAGACCATTGAGGACATCATTGAAAATCTTGATGAAAGGGAACAATGGGAAGATTTTCTCAAAAGGGTTGTGAATGGGGAAAACCCTAGTTTTTTCATGATGGGTGTGAGCATTCAGCCACACATTCAGATCCATAATGCAGTCCTTTTTTCATTTGAAAAAGGAATAGAGGAAGGAGATGAGGCCATGGGAGGAGCAGCGCTGGAACTAAAAGGTATGGCTCATGTTAGTTGGTTTGGAAGTTCCATTTTACATTGCCATGCAAATGGAAAAACACATGAATATTTCACTAAGGTTTTGATGGAAGAACTAGGTGAAACTCATTGTGACATAAACACAGAAACTTTGCATGCACTGGAAGGAACCAAAAATGCTGTCACACTGGGAGGACATCCATCACCACATGGAGGTGAGAAGGGATCTATTGCTTCCACTAGAGGAGCCCTGTATCTTTGCAGGGAGTTCCAAATGTTTTTGCATGTGGGAACCAAGGCACAATTCCGGAGTCCTATATAGCATGTGATGGGGATTGTGAGATGGAAGGGGAAGAGAAGGATTGGCATGGAGGGATGATGGGCATTCACCCATATCCATTTTAGAAACTTTATACACAAGAGAAAGATACTACACTACACACAGGAGAGAGGGAAAAATCAGTCCACTCATACATGTAGTCTATTCCAAAGCATGATGTCTCACTTAATGGGGGAATTCCACCTAGGAGGCAACTTGATTTAGAGTGATGAGAGACATCATTCCATTTGATTCACCACTCATGGATTCTGGAGGGGTGGAGACACTAGGGGGATCCAACACAACGTAGAAGGTTTTGGATAAAATCAAGGAGGAGAGATATACTCTCTCATTTTCAGTATCACCCATCTTCATCAGTCTTACTGTGCTGATAGAGTTGCTGCATGGTTGGAGGATAGCATATTTATGATGGAGGATGGCTGCTCCAAGGATTTTGATGAACAAGGGATTCTTCCTTTGAGGAGGGACCCTTTTATGCATTGGATTAGATGGAGGCCACTCATGCTTACATTGGCCAGGATCGAAGATTATTTGGAGGTGATAATATCTCATGGGAGGCTCATTTTCAGAGGTCCTTATTTCTATTTGAGCATGAGTAGCTACATGATGGCATGGAAGAAACTTGGAGGATGAATTTGGCATGAGGGGATGTCAAGGTATTAGGTAGCAGCATGATGGAGCACCATATTGCAAAATACCAGCGTTGTCTATGTGGAGGACTGATCCGGGATGGAGGGCTCAGCTAGGGTTGAGTATTCCCCAGGATCTTGATGCATGCATGATTCTTGATGACTAAGAGGGAGATGAATGATGCATATTTTATGATATAGTCATCTCACACTATGGCAGAATTCTTCTTGGCTAGAGCTTCTACTCTCAAGAAGAAACTATTGCATGCAACACATGAGGACTTCCCAGCTATGCATAATTTGATTGGCTAGAGGTGTTCAGTTAGAGGGAATTCATCATGGCACCTATCAGCATAGGGAGATATGCATATCCCACTTTATTATGGTGGAGAGAACCTCACAGCCACTATACTACTCATTGGAGGTAGAGGGAAATTCTCAGCTGGACCATTTCAGCTCAAGAGCTTAAGTACAAATTGGAGAAGGTATAATATCATATTTAGTATTGTACTTTCCTTCCTTGTTTGAGTAGCATGATGAGTCAAGAAGAGTTGATTCCTTCTTTCATAATGTAGAAGGATGTATTTTTGGAATTTTGTAGTAGAAGAATGGACCATTCTTATGGTGGTTTGTGGAGGGAACCATATGCTCCTTGGTGTGCACCATTGGAACCAATTTATATTTTCATGTTTCTATCTTTTGAGATGTGTGTGGTAGAAAAAAAGTGGCTGGGAAAAGAAATTTTTATGTATATTTTTTATGTAGGCAAGTTGCTCACTGCGTTGTTCCCATGAGAGGAGCAATGACCCACTCTCTAGTTGTCTTGTGACAACTTGTTTTCATTGTATTATGCTACCTTGTGTTGCTGATGCTTATTTATTCATAGGGAGCACTATTTGGAGAGTGACTTATATGTTGGGACAACCCATTGGGAGCACTATTCTCCCCATTACACATGTTCTATATTGGAAGAGATTCAATGGGCAAACCATGATTGCAATATTATTACTTTTCTCTTCTTGTGGGGAAAACCACTTGGATAATTTACATAGGCATTTCATGGCTAAATATTTTGATGGGGTAGCTTGGGCCACTCTTGGAGGTCATACCATTTCAGCCCGAGGGCAGAGGCAGCCCCATATGTACTACAGAGGGAGAGAAGAGCTTATTGGGATGAAGTAGCAAAACTCTTCATTCAGCCCCATTATATTGCACAGAACCGGGGACAATATTTCCATTTGGATGATAGCATTAATGAAGGGATCATCAGTGGGATTATATTTTCCCATGCATGTCATCACTCCTACCTTGAGGAGGCCATAGCCAATAGGGATATTTCCACCTACACCTTCTAAATTTCCATAAGGTGCACCATTCCAGTTTGCATACTTGGGAGGAGGCATTGTAGGATAGTTTATTACAACATATCTTGAGCTGCGGTGGAGATTGTTGATGAGGAGGCCACAGGAGAAGAAGGGGGAGAAAATCTTGTTCTCTCTATGCAGTTTCTTTAGGACAAGCAACATGTAGGAGGGGAGGACTGTAATGTTCCCAATTTTAGCCTCAAGCTAAACTGGAACATTATACTGGCATATTTTTATTTTTTTTAATAAAATGGGTAAGGAGACCACTTAACCCTTTGGTGATAGAGAAATAACACTCCTTATGAGGAAGGAGGATAAATAATCAGATGAAATATACACCTAATGGTGTGAACATGATGATTATCACCTTGAGTTGGCCATCTTTGACCAAGTGAACAACGCTACCTTAGAGGGGTGGCTTGCTTTAGAACACAACACAGTTTTTGGAGGGAAAGCATTCAAAAGTGAATGGAAACCCTAATTGTGGGACCTATGGTAAGAGAGAGTTCATTTTCTTTATAAGAGAGAAGATATCAGCTCATTTACTCATGCTTTTGTTTCAGAAATTTCGTGGTGAGGCCAAGGAATTGCACAACCGGGATGTTTAGCAGGATTGCAGTGCTCTTAAGCACTGGGGGTGTTCTCGGGCAGAGATCCCCTACCTCTTCCTCATGGGAGGAGAGGATTTGAGCTTAATTTCCTCATTCTAGAATTTTTCCAAGCTCAATCCTTCAGTTGTAGTGTTATTTCTATAGCAGGATGGTGCTGTGTTGCTGGGGTAGCAACAGAGGAACTCATAGAATCTTTCCTTACTTGCTTTTTTAGTGGTGGAGTGATCTCTTCATTGGAGGATCTGTAGAGAGGGCTCTTGGACCATGTTTCATATCTGTGACATCAGGCCACTCATTCACCATCTCCCACAATGTAGTCATTTGGAGAAACTTCGTTATTCCATGAGGGCAGTGTTGAGGGAGATTCTTGTGCTCATCAGGAGGAGTGCTTTTGAGTAAAAGGGGATCAGCCCCTTTTCCCTTGAGGGCATTACCAGAGGAGGGAATCATCATTTTAGATCAGCCATAGCCTCATAATCATTTTTTTTTCAGTTGTAGTGACATTTTGTTTGTCACTTGTATTTTATCTGACATTTCTAGCAATCTCCCTGAGATTGGCTAGAAATTCCATATGCAACCCATTTTCCCATTTGTGGGCATTTATTTGTATTCCTTCAGCTACATTATCATTTTTTATGTATTCATCAGCTACATCTCTCATAGATACTGCGCAGTTATGGTCTTTCGGCATTCTATGTAGCTGCAGCTACTCCGGCATTACATTATATATTCATTGGAGGTTGGTTCTAAAAGCTAAAGGGCCTTGTTCCTCATGATAATTTTGTATAATATTGCTGTATAATAATATAATTATGGCTTTATTATTTACCCTCTCATGATACATTTATATTTTCATAGTTTCAGATTGATGTTTTGCATATTGCTATAGCTCTCTCTTTGAGCATTATTTTAGAGACCTAGATTGGGGAGATCTGAATAACCCATTTAGTGTTATTTATTTGAGATTATTTTCTGAAATGGAGTTATATTTTATATGTAATAGGACATCCCAGTATTCTATTGTCTTATTTTTGCAGCAGCTTCCTTATACAACGTCCTCAAGGACCCTGTAGCAGAAATTCCCGAAGTGGAATATTGCATATCCATAGGCAAAGTATGTGAAGGGCCAGATAGCCTCAGGATCTCTCCCTTCTTTGGAAGGAGACATATCCTATAAATTCCTCAATAGAAAATCTCTAAAATGGACTTGTGATAGCTCACTGGAGAAGGAATTGGAATATCTTAAAGATATTCTCGATATAGCAGAGATTTTCAGATTTGGGATATTACATGATCGATGTGATCTTCCACTACTTGAACCTTCGAATTTTATCTTAAATATGATGTGATGGATGGTGGATGATATCCATAAAGTTCCATAAATGGGGTCATTTTTGCTGCAGTATGGAAGGAAGTGTGATACCACCATTCAGCTAGAGGTAACCACTTGACCCATCATGTTTGTTTATCAGATACAAAAAATGAAGATATCCTTCCAAAAATTTATTTAATATATCAATTTGACCATCGGATTGAGGATGATAACATGAGCTATGGGATAATTGAGTACCCAAAAAAGAAAATAACTCCGTCCAAAAATTTCCAGTAAAAATGGGATTTTGTCGCTCACAATAACCCCTGGGTTTCCATGTAGATTTTGAATTGTGTCCATAAATATAGTAGCAACTGTACTTGCTTTAAATGGATGAGATAATGAAAAAAAGTGTACATACTTGGTAAGTCTATCAACTACCACCATGATGACACTCTTTCCTTCAGAATTAGGTAAACCTGTGATAAAATCCATTGAAATCTCCTCCCAACATTGACTTGGAATGGATAAAGGTTGTAGAAGACCCGGGGTCTTAATTGTCTCGACTTTATTCTGCTGGAAAACCAAACATTCCGCCACAAACTTTTGAATATCAAATTTAAGGTGATCCCAAAAAAATTCTTTCTTCACCCTGTGGTAAGTTTTTAAAAATCCTGAGTGTCCTCCTAAAGGAGAAGTGTGCAATTCCAAAAGAATCTTTTGTTTTAGTTGGTAATTCTTACAAATATATAAGCAATATTTGTACGATAAGGAATCATTTTTCCAACTAAATGTATCAGATGTACTAGGATATTGCTGCAACTTTTGAATAAGTGTCCACACTTCTTCGTCCTTCTTCCATTCATCTCTTGCTTCGGTTATCCAATCTGGTTGGATAATATAAATGGAGAAAAGTAATGCTTTGAACTCTTCATTCTTTCTTAAGATTGCATCTGCAACAACATTTATCTTACCTTTTTTGTATATTATTTCAAAGTCATAACCCAACATCTTTGTGACCCATTTTTGCTGCTCTTCTAAAGATAGTCTTTGTTCCAAAAAGTGTTTAAGACTATCATGATCAGTTTTTACATTGAAGTGTCTTCCCATTAGGTAAGTTCTCCATTTCTTTAGTGCTTGTAGTATTGCTAACATTTCCTTCTCATAAATAGGTTTCTATAAATACTTTCCTTTGATTGGATGACTTTCAAAAGAAATGGGTCTTCCTTCTTTCATTAAAATAGCACCAATTCCATTTCCTGAGGCATCACATTCTACAATAAAGGTTTTTGTGAAGTCTGGCATAGCTAATACTGGTGCTAGGGACATTTCTTCTTTAAGATGTTCAAAGGCCTTAGTTGCTTCAGGAGTCCATGAAAATGCAACTTTCTTCAATAATGTTGTTAGAGGTGTTGCTATTCTCCCATAATTCTTAACAAACTTTCGATAATACCCTGTTAACCCAAGAAATCCTGGCAACTTCTTTATGGTTGTGGGGACTTTCCATTCCTTAATGGCTTTAATTTTTTTAGGTTCTACCTTAACATCCTCGTGAGATACAATATGACCCAGATATTCCACCTCTTGTACTCCAAAGAAACATTTGTATGTTTTTGCATATAATTGTTTCTCCTGCAATAGTTTGAGCACCCTGTCAACATGTTGAACATGATCCTTCCAAGACCTGTTGTAGATTAGTATATCATCAAAAATACTAGCACAAATTTTCTAAGGAAGGGTTTGAAAATGGAGTTCATCAACCCTTGAAATGTAGAAGGTGCATTGGTAAGGCAAAAAGGCATGACCAAAAATTCATAATGACCCTCATGAGTTCGAAATTTTGTTTTCCAAATATCTTCAATCTTCAATCTAATTTGATGATACCCTGGACGAAGATCCAATTTGGTAAAATAAATTTCTCCATGTAATTCATCCAATAATTCATCCAATAATTCATCAATCACAGGAATGGGAAATTTATCTTTAATGGTGAGCTTATTGAGCTCCCTGTAATCTGGACACATGTGCCATGATCCATCCTTCTTGTGTACCAATACTACAGGAGAAGAGAAAGAACTTTGACTAGGTTGAAATATACCCGCCTCTAACATTTCTTCAATCATATGTTCATTTTTTCTCTTTTGGACATAAGGATATCTATAAGACCTGATGTTTGGAGGAACACTTGCTGGAATGAAATGAATAGCATGATCATGATCACAAATAGTTGGGAGTCCTTTCGGAGTTTCAAAAACCTTGGAATGATTGTCCAAGACTTTTTGGATATTTGTAGAAATAGATGATTTTGATATTGGAACTTCTAGTGAGCATAATTGTGAAATTATGCCTCGTTGTTATTTCTTTATAAGCTTTGTCATGACATTAAAGCTTATTATCTTTCCCGACTTTCCTGCAATACCTTGTAAATTGACTTCCTTTCCTTCTAAAAAAAAATTCAAGAAAAGTTCTTGAAAATTAAAAGCTATTGTCCCCAACGATTGTAACCATTGTACTCTTAGTACAACATCAGCACCTCCCATAGGAATGGAAAGCATTGGACTATTCAATACATATTCCCCCATGGTTAGCTTGATATTATGGAATTTTCCCGAGCAATTTATAGTTCCTCCATTTGGAACCATCACTTGACATTCTGGTGCTGGGTATAGGAAACAATTCAATTCCTTGGCTACCTTATAATGAATAAAATTATGTGTACTACCTGAATCAATCAACACTATTACCTTTTTCTTCTTGATATGTCCTTCTATCTTGAGAGTTTGAGGAGTGGTAATTCCTACCAATGCATTACACGATATGGTCGGACTCATTTCTTCCTCTTCTTGGGTTGGTTCCTAGTGTATATCCTCTTCTTATTCATTTTCTTCTTCCTCTTGACAATCTATGTAAAATAATTTCTTCTCAGCACACTTGTGACCTTTAGTGTATTTTCCATCACAATTTTAGCAAATCCCTTTTTCTCTTTTTTCTTCCAATTGTTGTGGTGTCAACCTTGTAGGTTGTGGAAATCTAGGAGTAGCAACACTTCCCTCTTTATAGAAGTGAGTGGTAGGCTTCCTTGTCGCCATAATTTTACATTCAATTTTTCTTGCCAACCTGAATGCATTCTCCAATGAATCAAGTTCCAAAATGTGAACTTCATGTTGGATGTTATCCTTTAAAGTAGCTATGAAGAGATCAATCCTGTGTTCCTCTGGAATATCAGTTACCATTATATTCAATTTTTGGAAGTCCTCAATGTGCTCCCCCATTAAACCCTTTTGTTTGAGATTTATCAATTGGCTAAAGAAGGTGTTGCTCTTTGTACCCTTATAATGTGCTATCATTTCCTCCGTGAAAATTGACCAAGTGAAAATTTTTTTACGGGAGAAAAGCCATCGATACAATAAAAATGTATTTTGTTCTAAATGTAAAGTTGCAATGCATACCATTTGTGTGTTTTGCACATTATGGAGATCAAAATATTGCTCCATCTATAGTATCCATGTTACAGGATCCCTTCCATCAAACTTCCACATATCCATTTTTGGAATATGGTGGTTTTTCCCACCAACATTAGATTTTATGAAATCATAATTAACATTTATTTTGTTCTCATCATGAGTTTCCTCTACTATCTTTTCACCACTAGGAAAAATTTCTTGTATCAACTTTGTCAAACCTTCCATGTCTTCTTTTAGATCATTCTTCATGTTTTCCATTTTAGATTCCATGCCATCTTGCATGCCATTTATCTTAGATTCCATGCCATTCTTCAAACCATCCATCTTAGATTCCACGAATTTCTTCAAACCATCCATCTTATTTTCCACGCCTTTCTTCAAAACTTCATGTCATTTTTTGTTGCTCTTTGCCAGAGTGAAATTTGTTGCACTTGCTCTTGTAATTTTGATATGTCATGTTGCCATTATTCATCTTCATGAGTCATAGTAGAGCTTTCTAAAGGCTTAATGGGTGTTGAATTCTTTTTAGGGCCATTTTAGAATCCAATACTGATATCTATTATACAATATGTCCTTGCAATCAATTCAACTTGATTCTTCAAACATGACTTATGCAATTCGGAATAAAAAAATATGCACCTTTTACTTGCTTTTGAGGAGCTCGATATTGAAATTGAATTATCTCTATAATTTCGGATCCTCAATATCTAAAATTTAGCCCTATAGTAGCTCTCTAAAGCTTCTTTCAAATTCCACAGGTCTGATCTGATTTGGATTCTTCAAGGAAAATTTATGTCCAATCTACCACAATGACCCAATTTTGGACTGGTTCAGTAGAGTGAACTTGTATGACTTGCCAAGTGTCATTGTTTCCTCCTTTGGCTCTAAAATTGATAGAATGAAATCTACATTCTGTGCACTTGTGGCCACCTTTCACAACATTCCAATCCGATGCTCAGAGAGAGAGCTATGAATATTTTCCCATGATCACCTCTTTGAGATGAAATTTAAAAGCCTCAAAAAGCCCTAAATTCCACAGATCATATCTACGAAAATATTGTGAACCAATATCTGAAATATTTTGATACTATTCCTTAGGAGTGTGGCTTTTCACTCTAAAAATTTCAGCTTCTCAACCTTCGTAGAAAAAAATTTATTACGAAAATACCACAATGACCTATTTAGGATAAATTCAGGAGCATACAAAATGACCTAACTTGCACAAATCATATATCCAAAAATGTTGTGAACCAAGCTCTAAAAGTTTTTGACGATGTTCCTCAGGATTTTGGCTTCGCACTCTAAAATTTTTAGATTTTGAACCTTCGTAGAAAAAAAATTATAGCGAAAATGCCACGCTGACCTGTCTGGAGTAGCGAAAACCTAGAATCTCAAAGCTTTGATACCAAATGTTGTGAAAATATCTCCAAAAAGAGAAGAAAAGAGATATCAACGCCTTTGAAATAAGCCACTTCGAGGGGGAAACCTCCAATACATTACATGAATGAATAATTCTTGGATGATTGAAATTACAAAACCTCCTTTCTATATATAAGAGTCCATGGGGCCATAATGTAATCCTAGTAGGGCCACAATGTAATCCTAGCCGACCTAACAATAATAATTTAAGGGCATAATAATAACAATATGGGGGTTACAAGGGTACAATAATAACAATAAGGGGGTTACACTAACAACAATAAGGGACTATACTAGTAATATAGGGACCTAACATCTTTCCTGTAGTTAGTAGAGTGGGGGGTGTTTTTAGATGTTTATATTGTCCTATCGACACACATGGGCCCTATGCATATCAATTCATCCTCTAAGTTCTTTAGTTTCTATAGCAATCTACCCGCTCAAGCTTGTTAAAGCGATGTGCAGGTTCTTACCTCACGTCTTACCACCGAACGACTGTATAGCTGAAGGCACCCTAAAAAACACCCAAATTTCAATTCCTAAGTGTCCCAACAAGACATTAGCAAGCCTTCTCAAGCCTGTTAGAGCGCTGCACAGGTTCTTACATCTTGTCTTACTGCCGGAAAATTGTGTTGTTGGAGACACTCTATGAAAACACATGGAAATTGCACTTCTTAGAATCATTGCTGAAGTAAATGTTGAAAATAAATCACTCATGTAGAAACAAAAGAATCTACAATATTGAAATCACACTTCAATTGATCTCTCTATCTCGCCACAAAATAGGTACCCAGTTTCTATCTCTATTATCACATGTGTAACCACATATAAAGTATTAAAGTATTTGAATTGAAGAAGATATATTATCAGCTGAATAGCAGCAACAACACTCTATTGATACATAAACTGAAATATAATTACATATACACAACTACATTAATCATTGCAATCCCTAATAAGAAGGAGGGCCCTTCCTCCCTAGTAGGGCGCAAGTAGAGAAGGAAATTTAATGGAAACTAAATACAATCACACATGTGACAGTAATAATAGGATAATCTATATTAATTTGAATACTATTATATATCCAAAACAATGTTGTTTTCCTCTAACCTCTTCACCCTTAGGGCTGAGAGATATATAGTGGGTATATCAGAAAATCCAGAGATAAATCAATCATGAGAATATTACAATTCTCATGCTGATTGAAATAGAACTCATATAGTTGTAACTACTTCCTAATAAAGTTCCAACTATAAAATAAAAGATTACAATCGCAATTTCCCTTAGGTTGTTGTCCCAAAAATACAATGCTAACAACTCCTACAACGATCATAATGGAAACAAAATTGTAGTGCAACCACCAAAGGACAGACCAACAATAATATTGACAAGATTAGTCAACGATACAACTGTATTAGCAATTCTCCAACAAGTCTATAGTAGCAGTATGTAATAGCAGTTGTCGGTGGGTCTATAACACCAAGGTGTAAGAGCATCGCTTTGTTGTAACAGCACTATCCGAACTACTCGTGTGAACTTCGTATTTGTTATCTTTGGTGCTACAAATGACATCTGAAAAGACAACACAAAGACCATCTATATTATCCAAACATTCACCATCAATTAGTCATAAAAAGGTATAGCAGATCATAATAATTGGTGAAATTTTGGAAAAGTAACGAAAGAAAGGTGAAACAACACAAGTTCGAGTAAATAGGTAGGAAAAAGGGGTAAATATAGTCCCATTGGTTATGGTTATGAGGCAAAATAAGGAATATAAGTGTAGGAAAAATGTACAAAACCAACACCCAATAGGTATACTTATGGTTTTTTTTACAACCACATCATTCTTAAAGAAATGTCTTGTGGAAATGGTGATTACTTCTCATATTATTCCATAATATTGGAGCCTGAATTGTTTATTTTATGTGGAATAATCTGAGAAGGAATTTCCTTTTCCACAAGACATTTAGTAATAATATAGATTAGAGACTAGCTGATTTCAAGGTTGGAGTCTTCATCTTGGGTTGGAGCCATTAACTATCATTGTACTTGATTCATTGTAAAAATAGGATTGGAGCCCTTGTCATTTCTTCTTAGTAAAATTATTATTTTGTACATTTTTTTTTATGGATTATTAAGTGGTCTTAATTGGAATAAAATAAAAACTATAAAAGAAACACAGATTCACCCCTGCTGGCAGTATTTCCAACCATATTATGGCTTACCTCTTCACTTATCAATTCAACAATAAAAGCATAAAATTTATTTTCTTTATTCTTCCATATGGATATCTTCTTTCCTAATATAGGGTTATTAGGTCCATTTTCCTCCTCTCTTTCATAGATTCCATCCCACAAATCATTAAAGACAAGAGAATGTTTGATGTCTCTAGACCACTCTTAATATTTTTCATTTCTAGATATAACCATTACAACAATGGAGATGAGAGAATTCCTCTTCAAATGAAACATTGCATCAATATAGAATTACAATTATTTCACCTGATAAACTAATAATAATTTTCAACACACATAAAGTGTGGCATTCTTCCTCCAGGGAAAAAACAAAGACAAAAGTTCACTATTAAAAAATCATTTATTTTTAGGTCCACATTCTTAGGAAAACGTTTGGTTGCACTTATATAAAAGCTTAGTAATGAGACAAAAGATGGGGTAATGATAAAATTCACTTCAAAATACACTACATAATCCCTAACTGGGTGAAACCAAGAACAAGAAATGGGTCAATATACGAAATTCCCATTAAAATATATTGTCAAGAGGTTTCGATACTCATATTTCGAGGTAGTACTGAATAGTTTTCTAATGGAACTCGAAAATAAAATTGACACCCATGGGGCTTATAATATATGGAGTAACAATTTTACCAACTTTAGTTCCAATGTCAAATCACGTAGGTTTATCTCTAATTGATATTGTTATAGTGGAAAAAATCAAAATACTGAAGATGGATAAGAAACAATATGGCACTTTAATTTACTATAAAGTTTGGCACATTGAAATCTGAGTGGTGAGGTATATGGTCATTAATATGGGTGCAAACATCCTTCACCCCAAACCTTTCATTTAGGAAAACTAACATCAAACCAATAATTACATTGAATCCTTATATTTCAATCTAATATCTTGGGATCAAGCTCTCTTGATGGTGGCCAAACACTATCATGGAGTAGGGTTTCTTAATTGAAAAAAATAGTAAACTAAGAAAGGAGATATCATGAGTGGTAAAGAGAATGAGAATGTAGAGCTTAAATATCCATGTGAATGTGTCGAGGACTATGCTTCAAATGAGCTTTACCACATGAACCCTATTTTTCATATGTTATGTGAGTGATGATATTTAATGTTAGAAGAGGAATAACATAGGAGTAAATTCTCACAAGAAATGTTTCTCATTACAATGTCTAGAATATTGTTGCCAGGGCGAGAATCATGGAGTTAGCAAGTGTTGATATCAATTTTAGAGATAACTTCAAAAGTGGACACCTTTCATTCAGCTTAGATTCATTTTTAATAAAATATATGGGTGAATATTCATTTCAACTTACACAAGATTCCCCTTTATTTTCATATCTCTCATATTTATAGCTACAATGAAACATAAAAATTGTAGGATTCCATGTCCAACATTCCCCCTTTAGATGGAAAGGATGTTTGTGATCCCAACCATAATTCTAAAATTTTAAAACTTTTCTCTTATGAGTGTTTGGTGAGTATGTCCACAATTTATTCATTTTTATAAAAGTTACTAGAAAGAATAGTCGTGGCCTTTACATGATATGGAATCAAATGGTACTTTTTGTTGATGTGCATTATTTTATCATGGAATCTAGGATTCTTTCCTAAAGTTATTATTTTATCATGGAATATAGAGCATCCACCAACTTCCATGTCCCATTATTAATAAGACCATCATACTTATCACTAGAAGTATCTTATTCCAAAGTAATTTGGTTCAAAATTAGTTTATAAATTCAATTCCTAATCATTGGAAACATTTCTTTCATCTACATCAAATAAATTATAAATATATACATTAACTCTATTTATTTTTCAAATGCAATTGAAACAATAACAAATTTCTAAAATGCTAATAATTACTTCAAATGTTGTATATCTTATTTTCACAATTATTGTTTATAATTAAGAAATTACAGTTCAGATATTAAACCATAGAACCACAATGATAGTAGATATCACAATGCACAAAGAGACACAATATATGCCCTCAAAAAACCCACTGGGGAAAAACACAACGACTTTTTTCTCAGTGAAATTCTTCATTTCAACAATAGATACATATAATGCAGCTAGTCAAATATGAGTTCAAACTAACTACCAAGTTATGATCAAACCTGCTCAAGTATCCGTTCAACATCGGCAGTCTCTAGTTTTCCTAAGTCAAATTTTTACCATAGAAAATATTTTGAGAAACTCAGCCTCCCTACAATTTCAGCATGGCTAGAGCGTTACCCATAAACTGTCCAAAAGTTCTCAACTATGAGGTCTAGAGAGGGTTATAGAAGTTTTATATTAGTTCATCATTATTGTCTTTTTTGCTTCTCCTCCTTATCTTGAATGCCCAAAAAATATATTTTCTTCTGTGAGGCTGAATGCAACCTTGAGAAGGAGGTCTATTGCTCAATATATAGTGGTATGCCTATCCAAACTGGTTTGTTTAGGAGGAGGTCTAGTATTCAATATATAGTGGTATGTCTATCCAAACTATTTTTTTCTCTTCACTAGGATGCATTGACTTGAGGAAGGTATGACTTGACTATTTTGGATCCAAAAATTCAAAATTCAAATTTTGAAATTTTCACTTATAAATCCAACATAAACAATGTGTATCATAATAATTATATTCAAGGCTAATCGATGAAAATTGCATGAACAACATGGCTTACAATTACATTATATATTTCAAGGGAGAAAATATAAATTATCAACAATGACCATAGCTACAAAAATCAACAACCTCCATGGTATATGTTTGAACCTCTCATTCTCATCTTTCCAACCTCATTAGAATGAACAAATTCAATTATTTTAATGAGCCTTCTTGGTGTACCTCTATAATATGTTCCAACTTTCTTCATTTATTGGGATGTTGTTGCATGAAAATTCAACCTTCCAATCATCTTAATGACATAATTCGAAGGATCTTGTTGATCTCATGTAGTGGTTGGAACTTCATGCAGGAAAATATTGTTCTTGAAAAAGAGATTTTATATATTGATAAAAGATATGGATCCACCATTCGATATGTGGCATTGAAATATAAAATTCATGATATGTAAATATTATATTCCTTGGATGTATATGAATACCCTAAGAATATGCACTTTCGAATCCCTTGCATCAAGCATGTTTCTTTGTTCCTTACAAATTAAGGCATAGAAATTGGAACCAAATACCCTAACATGCCCTAGCAAAGGAATGTGACCATGCCGCATTTCATGAGTGGAGGACCTATTTTCCACATATAATGGAAATATAATTGCATTATACCAACACAAAAACTTTACATTTTTTAAGAACATAATGGAACTAACCATATTCAAGATAGTTGTATTCATTCTTTCAACTACACAATTTTTTTGAGGATTGTATGAAATGGTGATTTCATGTTGAATCCCATGACCGTGAAAATAATTTCCAAATTAATTAGATGTATATTCAGTTCCTTTATCAATACAAAGAGAGCCAATATGTGATTGTTCTTCATTCTAAATCCATACATTAAATTTTCTAAAAGTTTCAAAAGCTTAATATTTATCTTTCAACATGTACACCCAACACACCTAGTTGTAATAATGAATAAAAGTAACCATATACTTATTTCCATTAGAATATGGAATAGGAAATGGGCCAAAATATAATAATAATATATTAGTCCAATTTTCATACATGTTATATAACTATAGTCTTGGAAGTGGTGTAGTGTATGTTTTCCAAGGATGCGTGCATCACATTAATTTAGTTTCCTAGGTATGAAAACAATAAAAATAATATTCCCAAATACAACATGTCATAAAATACTAGATGTCAATGTACCTTAATTTTTATGAGAGATGTATGTAGAATTTTTTGGTGAGTAGATGTCTCTTTTAACTTTCACGTTAGTCCATCATCTATTGTAGTCATAAAAATCATGTTATCAAAATGCTTCCTTATTTATAATTTTCATTAAAAGATATGGATGGAGTGATTATATTGTTCAATGTGCATAAGGCACAACAAAACCATTCACAAATCTACAAGATAGAACACATCATACAAAAATATTTTAAGAAATTCATGTGACTTGATATTTTATTTATCTATAAAATAGACTATTTCATCTACATTGTCACTAAAATATTCAAGGAAGTATCTCCATAAGGTTATGTGACATGTTGCACATGTGTCAAGAAACTAAGAAAATTAAGTATAAAAAAGCTCTTCAGTTACTATAATATTGTCATATGTGACAATGTAATAAGCATATGTTGGTATTTTACCATTCATACATCAAGTCTCTTACCTTCGTTGTGACTACCCCCTACATATGAATTTATTTATTCCATGTCCTATTTAACCTCTTTCTCCTATAGAAGAATCGTGTGACTGATTCTTCCCTTTCTCAACGAGGAATGGTGGTTTTTCCAGTTGGTTGAGATATTTTTTCCCTCTTTCCAAAGGCTTTCTCACATTATACAACATTTTCCACCAAGGGTAAAATGCAATAGACTACAATTGGTCAACTTTTTGATATTCAAAGAAATGAGAGTATGTATGGTAGAGGGCCTCCACGAAGGTTATGAGAGGGAAATATGGCTTCACTTAAGTGGAATATATGACATTCATGAAGGCTTTGATGTCGAAATCCAATACCATGGGGTCATCATATTTCAACTCTAGGTTGAAGAGTTTCATAGGAGTTTCAGAAGCTCCAATTCGATGTGGGATTCATACAAGTCCCTTCACTAATTTATAGAAACATGAGAGTCTATAATGGAAACAATATGTGTTGGATAATTTTTTCGTTGATGTTAATGAAGAAACATTATTGAAGAAGCCTTAGTTGAAGAAAGATCTAATATTCTCTAAATAAAGAAGTATATCATGGTGATAAAACCCTAGGTGTATAGAAAAATCCATATGTAACAAACTCTTTAAATTTTTTACATAATCATATGTTTTTCATGGTAAAAATGCCAAAGGGGTATATGTTATGATTTCATATACGTCAATACTTACATTTAAGGTGTTTTCTTTCCACTAGGGTTAATTCGAAAGGCTGCCAAGAACTAGGAATTATATTATACAATTATATTATACACATGGAATTGAATTGAGGGCTCTGGACATAGGAAATGGAACAAAACTTGAAGAAGTCAAATTAAATTAGAAATTTGGATGGAAAGTTGTGGTGTATCGGTGTGAAGTTTTTGTAAAGTTTGGTGTTTATGGTGTTTGTGTTGGGTATGTGTTATATTCTTTCCATGACTAGCCCCACACGCTGTACAATGCGCCGAACGTAGCAGGGGGCGATAGCCCTCCCTATCGGGGTCTGAGGCAGCGCCCCAAAAAAAAAAAAATTGGTGTGTGGACCCACTCACAAGCAGACCCACCCATGTTTTGTGCATGATTTTGCACATGGTTTTGGGGTACAATGGTTTTTGGCCCCTGGTATTTTGTAGATCCGGTCAAGGGAACTACGGTTATGTTCTAATCCAGGATTAATGGATTGGGGTTTATGTATGCTTTGGCATGTATATATATGTGTTGTAACACTAAAAGGAATAATAATGAAAAATCAAGCTGGTTGTCCCGATTTGGGATCTAGGGGAAAATCTCTGTGTTTATCTATTTTCTATTTTACACTCCCGTTATTGTTTATTTTCTGTTATAAGATTCGTGTGTAGATAATTTTTTTTCAGGGTTAAAACCTATAGTTTGTAGTTTTGATTTTTTGAGACTTGTTGGTGAATTCCTTATTGAAGGTAGATCTAATAGAATATTGGAGTCTAATAATCCTCGAAATGTATTTTTAAAATTTGTGGCTCTTGGTGCTTTCAAGGAATAATTCACTATACATATAGTGAATATAATTGTTCTATATGGTCTTTATCCTTCTCTTAATGATACAAGATCTAAGAGCTGTAAGGAGAAACACTTGAAGGATGATTTATGTCTTGCTTTATCAACCATGAATGATAAGTATAAACTATGTAAACTGAAGAGAAAAAAATTCATTAGTGGCTATACTAATGGTTTTTTTACAACCATGTCATTCTTCAAGAAATGTCTTGCGGAAAAGGCTATTACTTCTCAGATTATTTCACAAGGTTGGAGCTTGAATTGTTTATTTTATGTGGAATAATATGAGAAGGAAACACACTTTCCACAAGACATTTAGGAATAGTATAGGATTAAGCCTAGTTGATTTGAAGGTTGGAGTATTCATCTTCGGTTGAAGCCTTGAATTATCATTGTACTTCATTCATTGTAAAAATAGGATTAGAGCCCTTGTCATTTCTTCTTAATAAAATTATTATTTTGTACACTATTTTTTATGGATTATTAAGTGGTCTTAATTGGCATAAAATAAAAGCTATAAAAGAAACGTTGATTCAACCCCCCCCCCCTCCCCCCCCCCAAAAAAAAAAAATAGTATTTCCAACCATATGATGGATTACCTCTTCACTCACCAATTCAACAATCAAAGCATAAAATTTATTTTGTTTATTCATCCATATGGATAGGTCGTTTCTTAATATAGGGTTCTTAGGTCCATTTTACTCCTCTCTTTCATATGTTCCATCCCACAAATCAATATAGATTAGAGAATGTTTGATCTTTCTAGACCACTCTTAATATTTTTCATTTCTAGATAGAACCATTCCAACAATGGAGATGAGAGAATTCCTCTTAAAATGAAACACTGAATGAATACATAATTAAAATTATTTCACCAAATAAAATAATAATAATTTTCGACACACCTATTGTGTGGCATTCTTCCTTGAGGGAAAAACCAAAGAAAAATGTTCACTCTAAAAAAATCATTTATTTTTAGGTCCACATTATTAAGCAAAAGTTTGGTTGCACTCATATAAAAGGTTACTAATGAGACAAAATATGGGGTACAAATAAATTTCAATTCAAAATATATTGCATAGTCCCTAACTAGGTGAAACCAAGAATAAGAAATGGGTCCATATATGAAATTCCCATTAAAATATACTATCAAGAGGTTTTGATACTCCTATTTGGAGGCAGTACTAAATATTTTTCTAATGGAACTAGAAAATAAAATTGACACCCATGGGGCTTATAATCTATGGAGTAAAAAATTGACCAAATTGGTTTCCAATATCAAACCACATAGGTTTTATCTCTAATTGATATTGTTACATTGGAAGCCATAAAAATAATGAAGATGGATAAGAAACAATATTGCAATTTAATTTACTAAAAAAATTGGCACATTGAAATCTGAGTGGTGTGATATATGGTCATTAATATCGGTGCAAAAATCCTTCACTCCAAATCTTACATTTAGGAAAACTAACATCAAACCTATAATTAAATTGAATCCTTATATTTCAATCTATGATTTTGGCCTCAAGCTCTCTTGATGGCAACCAAACACTATCATGGAGTAGGGTTTCTCAATTGAAAAAAAATGATAAACTAATAAAGGAGATAGGATGTGTGGGAAAGAGGATGGGAATGTAGAGCTTAAAGATCTATATGAATGAGTAGAGGAGTAGGCTTCAAATGAGATTTACCACGTGAACCCTAGTTTGCATATGTTATGTGAGTGATGATATATAATATTGGAAGAGTAATAAGATAGGAGTAAAGTCTCACAAGAAATGTTTCTCATTACGATTTCTAGTATATTGTAGCTAAGGATATAATCATGGAGTTAACAATTTCTGATATCAACGTTGGAGATATATTCAGAACCGGATACCTTTCATTAATCTTAGATTCATATTTAATACAATATATGGGTGAACCTTCATTTCAGCTTACACAAGGTTCCCCTTTATTTTCATCTTCCTAATATTTATAGTTTCAATGACACAAAAAATTGTAGGATTCCATGTCCAACATTCCCCCTTTAGATGGAAAGGATGTTTGTGATCCCAATCATAATTATGAACTTTTCAAAATTTTCTCTTATGAGTGTTTGGCGAATGTGTCCATAATTTATTTATTTTTATAAAAATGACTGAAATGAATAGTCTTTGCCTTTACATGATATGGAATGAAATGATGATTTGTGTTGATGTGCATTATTTTATCATGGAATCTAGGATTCCTGTCTAAAGTGATTGCAAAAGTATTGTCAACCAAAAGAGGAGTATAATTTTCTTTTTGTTATTACTAATATATGTGTCTTATCATAAACCACTCAATCTCATATTTTTATTTTTTAGTTTCGACATAGCATACATTTGTCGTGGAATATTTTTTAATAGAATTTTTTTGTGGCATCTATGAGACAATTGTTGATACGCAACTCATGAGATAGCATAAAGTTGAAACTCCATTTTTTTCCACATCAAACTGTGAATTAAAATATCCAATGTAGCTAAAATCAACCTCTTGTAGATATTTTATTCCAAAGTCTTGAGCTCCCTTTAAGTATTTTAGAACTTTCTTTGAAATAGACCAATGTCCTTCAAAATGTTTTTGTATAGAATACCAACAACAAACAAAATGTTTGGTTTCGTGGTGATAAGTTATATAATAATTCCCACACACTTTTTTCACTTCATTGCATCCTCAAATCCATTTCCTTCTCTTCATGTGAAATTTAAATTATTTTCCATTGGATTAGAAAAAGGGTTACATTTAGCCATGCCAATCCTTTTTAACAATTATAAAATTTACTTCTTTTGGGAGATAAATATCTACTTTGAATGTTGATTCGCTTCAATATAAAGTGATAGTGAAGATGTATCAAATATTTCATCTCAAATCCCTTATTCAACTCTTTCTTTATGGATGAAATATAGATTTCTTTATTCCCTAGTATGATCAACATATCATCTACAAAAACTACAAGATATGTAATAGTTTTACCAGCATACCTAACAAAAAGAGTTGCGTCATCAAAATTAAATTGTTTGAAATTCAATTTTACAATATGCTTAGTTAAATTTTTATACTAGGATTATGATTATTGTTTCAAACCAATATAAGTATCTAATGAGTTTTCACACTTTCTATTCATGTCCCTTCACAAAAAATGCTTTCGGTTTAGACATGAAACATTCTCTTTCAAATATCCATTCAAGAAAGTAGTTTTTAAATTCATTTATGTACTTTCCATCTTTTTTGTACCAATTAGGAAAGGACAGTGTGGGAAGTGGCCCATTATATTGTGGGCAAAACAATATCCATGTAATTAATTCCCTCATTCTATGCAAATATTTTTTCCATGACCCTTTCTTTGTGCCTGTCAAGTGACCCATTTTATTTATGCTTGTCCTTGTAGACACAAATTCATACAATTGGTTTGGTTTTGAATGGAGGGTCCACAAACTTCCATGTCGCATGCTTAATGAGAGCATCATATTCCTTCTACATTTATTCTTTCCTCTTATCATGGAAAGTGGCTTATTTAAAGGAATTGGGTTTAAAACTAGTAGATAAATTCAATTAACAATCATATGAAGCATTCATACCATCTATATCAACTAAATTGGAAGTATCTACATCACATCCATTTGGTATGGTGGACCCTTTCCTTTCTGTCTTTCTGGCCTCATTATGAGGAATACATTCCAATGTTTTAAAGATCCATTTTTATGGGCATTTATAAGATGGTGTTGAATCAAAATTACAAACCTTAAAATCCTCTCAATCATACCATTCAAAGGATCCTCTTGATCTTATGAAGTGGTCGAATTTTCACGAGGGGAGATGGTTCTTCAAAAGGTGATTTCAAATATTACTCCAAGATGGGGATTCCACTTTCAAGACGTACAAACTCATTATTAAATTCACGATATATATGTACATGAGGGAATATATCAAAACAATCAATTTTTCACTTGAAGGTTTTATTAATCCCAAAATATTCAAGGGAAATTATATCTGTAGAAAGAATAAAATTATTTTTTTACCTTGTCATAAACATGATATTCCTTGGTGGTATTTCAATACTCCAATAATATGCAGTTCTAACTCATTCTATAAATTCTTTTTCTTTTTTCCTTAGGAATTAAGGCATAAAAGGTGGAACCAAAAAGATTTAGATGCCTCATAGAAGGAATGTGGCCATACCAAATTTCATGAGGAGTTTGATTCTTAAGGTCATGAGAAGGACACCTATTTTTTCACATATACATATAGAACTACATTAGCCCAAAACAAGAATTATAAAATTTTAAAAAATGTCATGGAATGAATCGCGTTCAAGGCAATCATGTTCATTATTTTAGCTACACAATTTTGTTGAAGAATGTATCTAGTAGTGTTTTTACGTTGAATCTCATATTTGTGAATATAGTTTTCAAATCTATTAGAATATATTCTCTTAATTATTGCTACAAATAAATCCAATGTGTGATTTCACTTGATTTTGAATCCATACATGAAAAATTTTGTAGTTTCAAAAACTTGAGATTTATCTTTCAACAAATCAAACCAACTCATGTTGGTGTATCATAAATAAAATTCAACATGTATTTATTTCCATTAGAATATGAAATATTCATGGAACCACACTAATCATATTGCATTAGTCCAATTTTTGAATGTGCTCTAGAAGTGGAATAATAGAAGAATTGTTTGCTATGTTTTCCAAAGATACATACATGATATTTCTTTATTTTCCTAGGAATAGTAGGGAAATGAGAAACATCATTCCTTTTTAATAAACAAGGTTTTCGTAGTTAATACGTCCAAATATAGTCACCCAATACGATACTAGATGGAAATGTACCTTCATTATGATGAGAGAGGTATGAAAAATTCTATGTGTAAGAAGATCATGTCCCTTTCAACATCAGTAGTCTTTCATCCTCTACACCAGTCACAACAACCATGTTGTTAGAAGTCTTATCTACTTCTATTTTTCATCAAATAAATGGATGTATTGGCTTTATTTTCAAATCTGCATAAGGGACAACAAATTCCCTCACAAATCTAGAATATAGAATGCATCATCTTAAAAAAAACTGAGTAATTCAAGTAGTTTAAGGTTGATTATTTAGGATCCTAAGCGTTTGATACCTTATTTTTAGAAAAAATATACTATTTTGTGTACATTACCAATAAAATATTCAAATAAGTCTCTTTAAAAGGTCAAATAACATGTTGCAATAGTGTCAAGTAGCCAAGCATCTCTGCAAGAAGAAAATGAAGTATGAAACAAATATTCAATTACTCCAATATTGCAATGGGAAAAAAGGAGTGAGCATGTTTAGGTGTTTTATATTTCACTATATATAGTGTTTTACCTCTCTCTTCTCCTAGGGGATTCTAAATTTTGATGCATCATGCTAATTTTTACTACAATGAACATAGTGAAGATCAAGTGTCTTTCCTTGGTTGCATCTACCCCTTTCAGGGAAAAATTAAAGGATGGAAATTTATCTTAAAGTTTATAAACCTTAGAAAACATTACTAGTCCCTAATATGAAAAATATAAACTCTTTGGTGATGTTATTGTAAAAATATTCAAATTTCTAATGATTTTATATCATCTACTTAAATTATTGACAAATTTTAAGGAAAAAAAATTTATACTGTAAAATATGGGCGATAATTTGTAGAAAAAATGGAAATTGATGAATCTTTTTTTTTTGAAAAAACATGCAAAATTAGCCCACCTATGCTTATTAGCACATAAAATTTTCCCTGTCCCCCTTTTGTTTGAAGTTATTTCTTCCACGTCCTCCTTTCTTTGTCCTCTAGAAGAATCAAGTGATTGATCCTTCCCCTTTTAAACAGGTTATATGGTCTCTCCATGAGTTGAGTTATTTTCTTCCTCTTTCCGAAAGCTTTCTCACACTTTTAAATCTTCTAAAAAAGAGTCAAATTGAATATACTTCAATTGGTTATTATCTTATAGAGATTCAAGCTAGAGAGAATATGTAGGCTATAGGTCCATAAGAAAGGTTGTGAGAGGAAGATATATATTCACTCCATTAGCATATATGTTATTCATGATGGATTTAATATCAAACATTAAGGCCATGACTACATCTTCCTTCAACTCTAATTGAAGAGTTTCACTCGCAGTTATACAAGCTCCAATTTTGAGTGTGAGTCATAAAATTCCCATAAATTATTTAAACACATAATAATTTGTAATGAAAACAACATGATGGCTCATCTCTTCACTCATTAATGCAAAAGTTAAGGTTTAAGTTTTATTATCTTTTTTCTTCCATATGGATAGTTCCTTCTCTAATGTAGGCTTCTTGAGTCCATCATCCTCCTCCCCTTAATAGATGTCATCCCATAAATCATTAAATATAAGAGTATATTTGATCTTCGTGGACCAATATTGGTGTCTTCTTTTTCATTTAGCACATTTCCAATAATGGAGATGACGAAATGCAAATTTTCAAGTAGTATTACTACAAATTAGTATTAAAGTTAGTTCACCCAAGCGACTAATATGAAGAGACAAAAGACATAAGGAGTTGAATTATTCCTCTATGGATGAACCAAATCTAGAATTTGACTCTACAAAAGTTAATAATTCCAAAATTCCAGACTCATAAAGAAAAGGTTGATTGAACTAATATAAAAGGTTATTAATAATATACAAGGTACACTATTGATAAAAAAACAAGGCAACTTATATGGCATAGTTCCCAAGCATGTGAAATCAAGAACAAGAAATGGGCTAGTATACTAAATGCGAATTAAAATAAATTTTCAAGAGGTTTTAACAATCCTACATACAGGAGCAACTAAATGGGTCTCTAATGGAATTGGAAAATAGAACCTAGGTCCATAGAAATTATCATCTTTGGAGGAATGGTTCAACCAACTTGAGTTCCAACATCTAACAAAAATGATTTTATCTCTAACTAGAATTTTTGTAGCGGGAATATTCAAAATACTTAATATGAATAAGGTCTAGCATAAAATTTTACTTTCCCACAAAGTTTGGCACGTTAACACTTGAGAGGTGGGATATACCACCACTAGTAAGGGTGAAAACAAACTTTAATTCAATCATTGCAGTTGGGGTGGCCAAACTAAATCAAATCGCTACAATGTATGATTGGATTTCAAGCTTAGATTTTAGGATCATGATCAGATTATGGATTCTGAACATTTTCATGTACTATGGTTTCTCAGTTGTGGGAAATTTTGTAGTGAACAAGGAGATAACATTACAAAAGAGAAAATGGGCACGTAGATCTTAAATAGCTATGAAATTAAGAAATGGACTAAACCATAGACAAGATTCACAATGTGATCCCTAGTTTTCATTTGTTGATTGAGCGATGAGAAACAACTACAGAAGAGGAATAACATACAAATAAAGTTTGGCAAGCAATGTTTCTTGTTCCAAGGTCTCATAGACGACAGATATACAAAGAATCATGGATATAGAAAGATTTTATATCAATTGTAGAGATAACTCCATAATTGGATACCTTTGAAAAAGCTTAGATACATATTAAATAAAAATGATGAGTTTCCTTTTATTTCATATTCCATGAGGTTCACCTATATTTTTATATTCATAATATTTACAATTAGCTAAAATGACATGCACATATTGTAGGATTATGTGTTTATAATTCCCCCCATTAATCCAAGTGGGTGTTGGTTAACCAAAGAATCATTATGAACTTTTCAAATTTTTCTCTTCCAAGTGCTTTGGTGAATATTTATGTGATTTGTTCATTTCTTGAACAATGTCTCAAATGAATAGTCTTCCCCTCTACTTGGTATTGAAACAAATGATACATTGTGATAATATGCTTGGTTTGGTCATGAAATATAATATCCCTGGCCAACTTGATTGTAGAAGTATTGCAACTAAAAAGGGAGTATAATCAACTTGTTTCGCCTACAAATATTCAAGTATTCTCATAAGCCACACAATCTAGGTTTTTCTTCTACAATCGCCACATGTTTTTCCTTTGTTGTGGAATTTGATGGAATTGACTATTTATGTGACCTCTAGGCTATAGTTGTTGATTCATTACCCATAACATAACATGAAGGAAACATTCCATTTTCTTATCCCCATCAAAGTATGAAGCAGAATATCTAATAAAGTTGAAGTCATCCACCATGAATATTTGAGTCAATTTATCCTTTGTATTGGATCATGTTTGTTGTTGTCCCTTAATCTCCTACAGGTATTCGAACGCCACAAGTAGAAAGGATCGATCCATAAGGATTTTGGATCAAGGACTTCATTAAAGGGTTGAACATAACATCAGGAAGAGGCAGGACCTTTTCCCTTTCTCATACTTCTTTGAATATATAATTTTATTTAATACTTTTCCTAATTAAAAATCCTTCCCCCCTTTTAACATAGTTACTAATCAAATGGGAACTCTAACAAAAAAAACATAAAAAACCATGAAAAAACAAGCCAAAAATGAAAAGTTGTATTCTGGAATAACCTTTTCTTTTTTTCAGGGTAAATTTTCAACATTTTTACAAATGGAAGAAAAAGCCAATTTTTTTTGTGCAAAAAACACCCCTAAAGCGAAAAGTTGTATTATGCAATAACCTCTCTTTTTTGGGGATAAATTTTAAACAATTTTAAAAGTAGACATAAAAAGAAAGTTTTGGTGCAAAAAGTACCACGAAAACAGAAAGCGTTGAAACAAAAATTTTAGAATAATAAAAAATTATGTTAAAAACCAAAAAAACAAAACAAAACATTTTATAATAACTGGAAAAAAAACAAATTTCATTACATTTTTTTTAATTAAAAAATTAAAAAATTAAAAAAAAAAGAGAGAAAAAATTAATAAAAAAATAAACAGGAAGCATTTTAAAAATTAAATTTAAAAATATATTAAAAGTTAAAACATTAAAAAAAAAAACAAAATAAAAATATTAAATTAAAAAAGAAAATAAATTTAAAAAACTAAAATAAAAATAAAATATAGAAATTAAATTTAAAAATTAAAAAATAAATCTTTATTAAATTAAAAACAAAAGAATTTAAATTTGAAAAGAAAAAAATAAATTTAAAAAAGAGGTTAAATTTTAATAAATTGAAATTTAAAAATTAAAATAAGAGAAATTTCTAGATTAAAATTAAAAAAATTAAAAATTAACTAAAAATAAAATAGTAAAAGAAAATAAAATAAAAATATTAAACTAAAAAAAATTATAAAAAAACAAATAAATTTAAAAAAATAAATTTAATTTAAATTATATCTACATATTAAATTAAATTAAAAATATATATATATATTCTACATCTTATTAAATTGAGACAATAATATTAATCTAAAAAATTAGATTAAAAAAAATATTAAGTTTTAATAAATAAATGAATAAATAAATAATTTTAAAATAAAAAGTAAAATTTAAACAAAAAGTAAAAAAAAAAACACTTTTAAAATGAAATTTAAAAAGAAAAAAAAAAATTAAAAACGGAAAATCGAAACAAATAAATAAATAAAATTATTAAGTGAAAAAGAAAATTTTAAAAAATAATTTAAAACATAAAATTAATAAAAAATATAAAAAATTAATTTAAATAAAAAATATTAAATTATATATATATATATATATATATATATATATATATATATATATATATATATATATATATATATATATATATATATATATATATATATATATATATATATATATATATATATATATATATATATATGAAATTTAAATAAATTAAAAAAAAAATATTAACAAAATTTATTAAATTTTATTAAATTAAATTAAAAAATATATGAAATATAATAAATAGCAATAAAAATAAAAAAGAATATTAAAACAAAAAAATTATTAAAATTTAATTAAAAAAAATGAATTAAAAACAAATTATTCAATTGAGCCACCCAAGTTGCGATGGGGGTCAATCGCTGGGCAGGCAGGGGGCTGCTTGAAGCCTCCCTGCCTACCCAATGATCGACCCCCGCCGCCACCTATGCGGGAATTCGATTCCCAGAATCGACCTTCCCAAGTTGATTACGAGAATTTACCTTCCCAACTCAATTCTGGGAATCGACCTCCCAGGTCAATTCCCAGAAGCAACCTCCCTAGGTCAATTTCGAGAATTGCCCTCCCCAAGTTGATTTCAGGAATCACCCTCCCTAGGTTTATTCACGGAATCAACCTCACTAGGTCGATTCCCGAAATTGACCTCCCGAGGTCGATTTCGGGAATCGACCTCCCAAGGTCAATTCCTGGAATCGACCTCCCAACGTCGATTCTAGGTATCGACATCCCCAAGTCAATTCCTGGAATCGACCTCCCCAGATTGATTCTTGAAATCCACCCACCAAAGTGGATTCTTGAAATCGACCTCCCAAGGTTGATTCCCAGAATTGACCTCCCAAGGTCAATTCCCGAAATCAACCTCTACAGGTCGATTCCTGGAATTGACCTCTCAAGGTCGATTCCCGGAATCAACCTCCCCAGGTCAATTCCCAAATTTGACTTCCTTAGGTTGATTTCGGGAACCAACCTCCCCAGGTCGATTCCGGTAATCGATCTTCCCATGTCGATTCTCAGGAATGTCGATTACCAGAATCGACCTCCCCAGATCGATTTTGGAAATCGACCTCCCCAGGTTGATTACAAGAATTGACCTCCTGATGCCACCTCGGAGACCTAATTCAATGTATTTCTTCAATTCGGTCTTATATATTTATGAAATTTTATATAAGACCGAATTGAAGAAATTTTAATAATTTTTTTTTAATTTTTTTATTATTTATTATATTTCATATTTGCTTTTTTAATTTAGTTTAATATTTTATTCTAATTTTTTTTACTATTATTATTATTACTAAATTTAATATTTATAGGTTTTTTTTACTTTTTAATTTATTTATTAATCTTTTTAAATTTTAATTAAAAAAATTCTTTTTGTTTTTTAGTGTTTTTTTTATTTATTTATTTATTTATTTTCATTTTTAAATTTTTAAAATGGTTTAAGTTTTAAAAACAATTTGAATTTTTTTTTTAATTATTTGAAAATGTTTTTTCTCAATTTTTTTTTTTTTTAATAGTCTTCATCTTTTTATTTTAAAATTTCTATTTTAATTTTCTCTTTATTTTTTTTTTAATTTAATGTTTTATTATTTTAAAAGTTTTTAATTTTATTTTTGTATTAATTTTTTTTTTTTTTTTTATTTTAATTTTAATTTTATTAATTACAATTGTTTTTAAATTTTATATATATATATATATATATATATAACTTAGAAAAAGTTGTTTTTGATGTTTATTTAATTTTCGATTTTTTTTTGTTTTATTTAATTTTTTTTTTATTTAAATGTAGTAAATTTTTTTTTTTCTGCATTTTTATTGTTTTTTTTTTATTATTTATATATTTATTTATATATTTCAATTTTTTTGTCATGTTTTTCTTATTTTACTTTTATGTTTTATTACCAACATGAAAAATATCACTCTAAAAAAATAGTTGATGATGCATCAACACTTTTCAAAATTAGTATGAAAATCGCCACTCTAAAAAAAATGGTTGATGATGCATCAACACCTTTCAAAGTTAGCATGAAAATCACTAACATTTTTAAACAAATGTTTATACTGCATAAATAAAAAGAAATTAAAGTGTCAAAAATATGCCAAAAAAGGGGGTGATTCTGAATCACCACTTTTTAGAATTGAGTGCTTTTCCTGCTACCTCAAAAAAGTAGGTACCAGATCAGTTACCTATTTCATCGGTAACTATGTTTTTTTCAATATTCTAAATTCTATTTCTTTCCTTTATAGGTTAAAAATGTTTACTTTCAATAAAATCTACATCAACAATTTTAGTTTCAACTTTCTTTACATCAAAAAATTAATATATTTCTTCCTTTGATCTTAGTTTAGATATTTGTGCCCATATTAACAAAACCCTTTGTTAATCCATATATACATCATTCTCATTTTACTGTTTACCTCCTTTTTTGAACTTTGATAAAATTTTATGTAATTTTTAATTCTAATTTTATTCTACTCTAATTTTAATCTCATTAACTATTTATTTGTATGCTTCTTGCCTTAGTTAAATAAAAATAAGTGATTAATCCAATACACACATTTTAGTGAATGTTTTATTTAATTATTTAATCCAGTCAAATTTTCATTTTTTATAACCTGGTTTAATTCATTTCTAATCCAACATTTATATAAAAATAATTAATTCCAAAGGTCAATTCTGTTTTATCTACCTTTTATTGAATTATGTGCAAATAATTAAAAACAAATTATTCATTTAATCCTTTATATAATCCTCAACTATCTCCAATAATAATCAATTCCTTTTTCTAGTAAAATATCTCAATGTTCCCTTTAGTCTCCAATTATCTAATGACTAATTTTTCCATTCCCTATATATATTTTATGGTCAAGCACTCTTCCTATCATCATCTAAGCTTGTTTCCCCTAAATGTGGGTGAAGTGTTCACTCGAAAAGTCGGGTCTTTTCAGCAAGATACACAGGTTTCCATAAGTTCTCAACACCATTATATAATAGTATAATCAATTTTTTAACTTTAACCACAACATGGTAAAGGCTTGCGTCTGCTTCCCTTTTGGTGAAGCACAACCCAGTGATATAGTTGTCGATCCTAGTGTACCAAGCATGTGGTACTTGTTTCATTCCATATAATGCTTGCTTGAGTATGCACACATGCAAATCTCTGTCAAAGGTCTCAAATCGTTCAGGATTATCTATGCACAACTTGTCCTTAATCACTCCATTAAGTCTTTACATCCATCATATGTATATTCCATCTCATCTATGTTGAATGTGAAAGAATAGATCTGATTGAAGAGTTCGTTGCTACTAAAGCAAGAGTATCTTTGTACTCTACTTAATGTACTTGAGATAACCCCTTGGACACAAACCTATCCTTGTGCTTCTCCACACTCCCATTTGTCGCTTTCTTCACCTTGTAGATGCATTGGATCCTATGATCGACTTATCCTCCAGTATTGGGAAAACTTCCCATGCATTTTTTCTGATAACGGAGTCATACTCCTCAACTGTGGCATCAAACCATATTGGTTGTTGCACTTCTTCCTTAAATGAGGATGGTTCAATCTTTTAGGTCCCTCTAATTTGTTAGAATGGCAAGACCAAATAGACAAGGGTAACATCAAACCAATATTTGGAGTCTTAGGACCTAGCCTTCCTGGACTTAGAGAGGGCTCTCTCTATATTTGTAAAAAAGCTATGACTTGTATGTTTTTAGGGTGTTAATTTTAGGCTAGTTATAATGATAGGGTTTGTTTGTTTTGTTTTGTTTGGTTGGGTAGGTTGTCAAGAACAAAATATAGAGTAAGAGAAATTAAAACCATTGGGCTATGGGGTCCGTGAAAGGCTTGAAGAGGACAACAATGAATCAGGGGTGTTTCATAGGGCAAGTTAACAAAGCTAAATGGATCTTAGTAGCTTATGTGAGTGAAATGAACATTAAAGTTGTGAACATAGTAGGTTTAAAGGGAAATTAAGAATCCTTTAACAAATACTATAAAAATATGGGCCTTCAAGATCACAATGCTTAAGAAATAACCAAATGACAGGTCACACCATAAACTTCTATGGTCAAACTTCACCAAGTAAACTTAAAAAACAACAATCCAGCAAACCGTAGAGAGCAGAGATCTCCTAAAATCTCTTTTTATTTACTTCAGAGAAAGAAAACATTCATGATAACACATTAGTAATGATTAAAGAGTAGCGAACTCCTCAATTCCTTAATCAAACTATAAAATACCTTCAAAGTGACTATTCAAGATGTACTAAAGGATAGGGAAAACCATAATCTTCTTCAGCCAAACGCTAACTAGTGAACTTCAAAGAAAAGGCCTTAAAAACAATGTTTTAAGATACACCAAAGGAGAGGGCATACCATAAACTTCTTTGGCTTGACTCCATTAAACCATTCTTAAGGCAAAAATCTAAGTAGAACTAGAGAGCAATCAAGAATTTTCTAATTAGACCCAACAAAGGAAAACATCTAAGCAATAGAAGGAAAAAAGACTTAAGGTGCCTCTAACAACATATTTGAACCTAAATTTTATGCTCTATTGCATGAGAAAAGATGAAAAAATATGAAAATAGAAGGAAACAATTACTAAATTAGAACAACATCACCATTAACCATGTTCATGAATCCTATGAATGTGCTTGCTTCATTGACATTCAATCCAAAACAGTCACAAAGCTCGAAGGACATTTTTTTCACAACTCCAAGTCTATGTATATTGAGCTCAACAATTAACGTACAACAAAAAAAATTATGAAGCCTTACATGCAATATTTAACTGCAAAATGATGAAGAAAACCCTACCTAGGGTTTTTATAAGTCATTAATTACACATTCAAGGCACTTTGACCTTTGAGACCATGAAAGGCCCAAGGTAAAAATATCTAAACTCATTTATACCAAAAATAACTCTAACATAACTATTTGAGCCAATTTGGAGAAAACGTTGATTTTAAGGCTTCAAAATATCTTTTGCAATAACTCCTACCAAGGGTACAACTCCAAGGTATAGGGGTGCAACGCCAAAACTAGAAAAATTACCTATTTTGTAGCTGAGTTTTTGAGGTCTTCCTGGTCTCCAAATGAGCTCCATGATAGCGCATTGGAAAGCATGTCCTATCTAGTTTCCAAATATGCCTTTAGTTTCTATATTGGTTTTTATTTTCCTAGTCAAAAATAGATTCTCCAAAGACTGCTAAGGGCGCAATGGAAGTGCTGAAAAGAGGGCAGAAAGGTGATATTTTGGTGGTTTTTGGCCATTTTGAGGGACTAAATTTGCTCCAAATGATCTAAAATTTTCTGTGGATGATGTAATAGACATGAGAAACATGAATATGTCAACCATTTTTAATTTGAGTTCCCTAAAAAAGAGCGTAGTGCCAGTGGTGTTGTGCATTTGGCCCTTTTTTCTGCAAGCCAAACTGTCAAAAATCAAAAATTTGCAGCAGGTGCAAAAATTTGGAACTTACCTTTCTAGTCATGATTTGGATGCTTGAAGGGATAAATCAACAAGGATATTCATTTTTTCCTTCTCATTTTCCTATCTAGGGTTTCCTTCAATTTTTTCTTCAACTGCATGAGCTTGATGTTGGAAACCATGTTTCTAGTGATCTACTTGTTAGACATGTGTCTGAGCATCTCATTATATTTTTTTTGCCTTATGAAGGAGCTTCTCAAGGTGTAGGTTAACTATGTCTATCCATTCCTCTCTATCATCTTCAAATTCCTTAGCAATATTTTCCTCAGAACTAATTTTCTTTGCCTCATGTTTTTTCTGCTCTAAAACTCTCTTAGGACCTCTCATTCTTGTTCTTGACTTGATGGTTTGAGTATCATAATAGTCAGAGTCAGCAAGTCCCATGATTTTCTTACCCTTATGATCATGCCTCTTTGGAATTTATGCCTCAATACCACTATATTCTCCCTCTGATATTGTAAGCTCTATTTTGGAAACCCTAGGGTTGATGTGAAACGAGATGAAGGGTGGGTATGAAATGGCAGTTTTGCAAATGAAGGGAATGAGTGAGAATGAATGGAATGGATGTTGTGACAAGCAAGATGAATGGCAGCCCTTAAGAAATTTAATTTCTCTGTCTATCACTGATTTTATTCAAGGAGCATTAAATAGGGTTTAAACAGTGATCTCAAGCTTAAAACTTAGGGTTTTCTTTAAGGTTTCCTTTCCATTATATTAAAAGTGATCGAAATGGCTTCAAAGTGGGTTATGGCATGCACTTACCTCTTATCCATGCCTTAGAAGACTTGAGCAAATATTTGGAGGAAATTTGATGTGATTTGAGAGGCTAGAAGAGTGAGAAACCCTCTTTGTCCAAGCATACAATGCTAGTACTGAGGGCACAGTGCCAAGGGCTAAGGGCGCAGTGCCAGTTTCTAAGCACGCAGTGCCAGTTTCTGAGTGTATAATGCATTTTTTTAGACTGTATTTGGAGGCTTTCCCTGTGTCCAAATTATTCCTAGGATAGCTTGTTCGAAAGCAATTGAAGCATAATTTCAAAATATACCTCTTTTTTGCTGATTGGAGTTGAGATTTCCTATGAAAATTTTATTGTCCGAGGAGTGGTCAAAAAGTGTTGAATGAGGGTGTAGAAATACAGTCTGTTGGTGCAGGAAATGTTTGTAGGCATTTATCAACTCCAAATTGAGGTCATGATAGCTCGTTGGAAATATCTTCCAGTCTAGTTTTCATTTGAATCATCAAGAAAGTCATTTGGACACTTCATCTATGAGAAAACTTGATTTTCCCAAGGTCACTCCAGAAGTGCAACAAACCTCTTGTAGCACTTGTAAATTTGACATTTCTCCAAAACCATGATACCCGTGTAAAAACCGAAGGAGGTTTTTCTTCCTTCACCTATGAGGGACAAAAAAATATCTCACTTTTGTTAATTTCATCTCTCTTTTGTCAAAAACAGAGTTTGAACAAAAACTGGCCCTATGAGTGACAAATGGCTTGACTCTTCGAAGGAATTCTTGGAAAATGATGGGGGCATGATGTGTATTAGTTGGTATGGCTTCATGTTTGCTGATATAACCTAGCATATGGATCCTCCACTCCTATGCCTCTTTTCCATAGAAAACCCTAGCCTAGTGGAAGTGGAAATTAGGGTTTAGTGCTTCTTTCCAATTCCCTATTTCATCAATACTTTATGATAGAATTCCTTCAAGTTTGGCCTTGTCTATTTCTTCCATTTAATTTTCCTACAGGAAATCACTATCTTGGCACTCAAATGGGCTAACCAATTCATAACCCTAGTCATCTACAAGACCAAATATTTCCTCTTTCCCTTGCAGTAAGTTGTTTTCATTCAATAGTAGATAGTCTACCTCATCAATACCTTATGCTGATAAATCTTTCAACACTCCTACAGAAGTGCTAAAATTTTTCTATTTTCCTCATTTGCAGGTCTTGAACTGATAATACGAACTTCTTTGGAAATTTTAGGTCCTTCTTGAATAACCACGTCTTGACATTGTATTACATCTAATCTAGATTATAGTGAAGGGAAAGAAAAGCTTGAAACATCCAATTATGACCTTAAAACATGTAAAAAACATAATTACCTATTGGGGAGGTCCTTTGAGCTGATTTTAACTGAAATTGGACTTGAAGGTTTCCAAGTGAAAACATAGTATTTTTTATGGGTTGTTATGTCCAAAAGGACATGGGAATGAGTTGGCCATAGGAAGCCCTAGAGGGAGGATGGAGTCTATTGACAGGGAAAATAGGGAAATGAGGTCATAGGCATGGAAGGAGGATGAAAATGAGAGGTATAAGCCCATGATGAGTCTTATAGGAGCAACAGGGTGACTTTGGGAAGACCAACTAAGGAATAGTGAAAATAGTTTTATAAGGATAATGAAGGAAGTGAGATTTCTAAAACTCAAGATATTCAAGGAATATTGTTTACAGAAATCTATAAACATCCTATAGTCATCTAAAGATAGTGAAAAATAAATATGACTAATAGTGGCTCCACTTGGGGAGGGAAGCTCCTTTCAGGAAGTGTCAAGAACCTCAGATCTCTGATTTTGCAGATGAGATGCCTTACTTGTACTTGGCAGATTTCTCTTTTTCAATTGTTGATTTGCTATCGTTCTTTGAAGCTGTGATCTTACAATCTGAAAACATGATTTCTTCAATATCAACACTACCTACCCATCATACTTTTCCTAAATTTTTCTCTTCATTTGGGTGCATTTGGATTGGAAAACCCTGAACATCATATTTTATTTTGAAAGCATAAAAACTATCTATGTCTACCCTTATGTCATCCAAAGGCTCATATTGGAATGATGAGCCCTTTTTATTTTCTACCTAATCTACTTATCTATCAAGGTTAAACAGTTCGACATATTTTCATTCTCTAAGCTATCAACATAAAATTCAAAACATGACCAAATAAAGGTGGAATAGTTTGATTTGTCATGAGCTATGGCATCTTGGACAAGTTGCACATAGATTTTATTTTTGTACAAGTAAAACTAGAAAAACTGAGGGCTATAATTTGGAAGTTGTCTCTCGTCCCTCTCCTTTCTCTTTGGTTCAGATTTGAGCTTTGGGAACCAAATTTCTTTTCCTAACGTAGTCTATTGATAAGCCAAGTTTTCATAGTTTGGCAAATCCTCATTTCTAACTTATGAACAGAAATTTAAAAGATGTTCAATAATGGTTAGGTTGTATGACTGGGAAAGACTTCCTTTAAAAAATTAATGGCATTTGGATTTGCACACTTTTAGAATTTTCTTTTTCGTATGGGGCTTTACCTTTTCTTTTATCTGCCCTCTTTTCTATGTTTGTTATTTTTCTCTCTTTTATGTCAAAACAATCTGAAACTAAAAACATGCTCATAGTGTTGAGATTATTTGCATACCTATCTATCCCAATCTAACTCGTATATGATATCTACATTAGGTAAACCATTTTTTCCAATAGAACCAATCTAGTAAGTGACTAGATGATTGATTTTTATTCAGCCTTTTAGGCATGCTAAAAGGCCACTCCCATTTTGTCTTGTTCTGAACAGTAACGCTCCAAATTTTCTTTAAACTCTGCAACAAGTTGTTCCTGGCATATTGTAATCCCTCTTTAACTATCTCTAATTAACCAAAAAAAGGATCTCTGAACAATACATAGTCATGAGGATTTGAATAGTAAGTTCCATCCAGGACTATTCCTTGCTCCTCTTTGGTGTGCTTAGGATTTTTTTGAAAGACAAACTCCACCTCTTATTTATGATCACCTGATTTGGTAACCTCATAATGTACATCTATGTTGTCTTTAAGAAAACCTAATATGCCATGATTGAGAGGACTGAATTGTGTCTGAAAGATATCATTAGGAGCATACTCTAGAAATAGGTCCTCTTGAGAACGTAGTACAACATCATTATCAATTTGTTCTATAGTTTCTGCATGAGAAAAAATTTTACTGGATAAGTCAGCAACAGAACAAATAGAAATATCTTCTTTACATAAAATTTTAGAGGTTGGTTGTATGTTTATAATATTATTGATTTATTCATTGGTTAAAGGAGGAGGCGTTTTTCTTTTTCCTTGGGTAGAATTATGATGGTTCTATTCCTTTTGTGATTGATCATAAGGCTAAATGTCTTCTTGAGCCTTACACAAAAGAGATGATGAATCATAACTTGTCCAGGCTTGAGAGAGATCTTGTGGATCTTCCTTTATTTCCTGATTGATTTCATCCTCAACCAACTCCTTTTATTTGTCATGATCGTTAACTTGAGTATGAAATTCTTGAATTTCCTCTAATAGATCCTCAGGATGCCAATTTCCCAAGCCTCCATCAATATTTACAAGGTATTTTATGAGATCCTCAGACTGATCACAACAATTTTCAACTAACAATATAGATGGAAACTTTTCCTTATAATGTTCATAAAACACCTTGTGGAAATCTTTTAACGAAAACAAACTACCAAGGTCCAAGCCTTCATACCATTCCCTTGCTTTCCCCTCTAATTTCCCCATGAAAATTTTCATGAGGCAGTCCTCATGCCATTCAAATTTTAACCTCCATGTTGTATATTGAGTTTGATGAGATGTAGCAAGGGTTCATCAAATTTTTCATCATGAAACATAGGCATGATTGTGTTCCAATTTATCTTAGGAATTTTGTGTGGGAATCCAGTAATGTGATCTCTGTTCATTGGAGCATACCTGCATTGTATCTTGGGATCCATATTTGTCAATTAGTCAGAAGAAAGGGTCACTACATCTTTACGACCAATCTATATTCTTATACCAGTGCAGTCTTTATGTTTATTGAGAGTTTTCGAGTTGTCAGGTGAATGATTTACAACTTTATTGAGGTTGGTCGTTGTCCACCTTAAACAACTAGGTATTTTACAAGTTTTTAAGGTTTTTGGGTAGGGAACTTGTTTTGTGAATTGGTATCACAATAGTTGAATCTTCAGTCCTAGAAATTTCTCTTAAGATTATTTCTGGGTCATCAACTATAGTAGGAAGGTTTGGGTCAGTGTGGGATATGGTGTTGATTCTTGGTGAAGCTAGATTTCAGACCCACAATAAAGAGATGTTGAAAGTTTATAAGAGTTTTGAAAAACAGACCTATAAAAAAGATGACTGAATTCACAGAGTATGTGGTTGGGTTTTATACTATTAGGATTGATTAATGCATTCCTAGGGGAGTATGTGAGGACAAATGGAGTCAGCAGGCCAACCGAAAACCAGTGGAGTCACTAGGTGGATGATTCTAAATGTTTGAGGATTTGCTTGTTGTCCACCATCAACAATTGAATACCAATCTAGAGATATTTTGGGGCTTTCTGAGTTCTTTATGTAACACTAAGATTTTTAATAAGTGTTCCCCAGTATGTTCACCATTATGTTAGTATGGAAAGTAAACCAGATATCATTCTTATCTAACACTCGATTTATCTAAGCTTGACAGGGGATTCTTCATTTTTTAAGGAATATTTAAGCTGAGAGTGCAAGCTTCTGTGATCCATAACATTTTAATTATAAATCTTCCAGGAAATCACATCAGAAATTTTCGAACCAACGCGTTTTGAACTATCAACTTTAGTTCATCATCAGGGTAATGAACTACAGTTTATAGTTCGAAACACGTCGGTTCCAAAATTTCTGATGTGATTTCCCGGAAGATTTATAATTGAAATATTTAAGCTATTACTCACTCATTCCCACCGTGATCACCATTATGTTGTTTTCCATGGCTGTTAGGGTTTTTTCTGTCATGTTTTTCATTTTGTGTTTGGTTTGACTGTTCTGACAATTTTTTCTCTTCCTCTTTTTCATGTACTTGTTCATTAATGTCATATTCATTGTATAATATAAATGAGTCAAGGTCAGAATGGATATAATATAGAGGGGCATTGTTTGGCCAATCTTGGCTACCTACGATGCATTTCATGTGAGATTATCTGTACAGTCTTTTTTTTGGTTAAAGATCAGAATGGTAGCATATGTCATGTCCATTTTGAGGTTTCCTTAGAGTTTGGATCCCCATGATCTAGATAAAAGCATGCCATATTTTGGGGGTATGTCGACCACTACAATATCCATGACTAGGCTCTTGGCTGGTATTTGTGCCAGATTGAAACATAGATCTTTGATTAGGCCCAGAAATTTAACTCTACTTGAATCAAAAGAGTATAAATCTTTGTATGGTTTGGTTATTTCGAGGCCTAATCTCTCCATCACTACCTTTGGCATGAGGTTGTGTGAAGCACCAATGTCTAGCATAACATTGTGTAGGATTTTTTCATGGATGTTTAAACTGACATAGAATGGAGGCACAACTTCCTCTTGAAACTTTCCCTCTATCGTTGGTCCAAACAATAATTTTTTCTTGTTATCGGTCAAATTTAGAGTATTGGTGTCATTTACTATGTTTAAAGCCTTCAAAAATTGAGATATATTTACATCTTGAGACACTCGTTCAGTAAGGGGTATGGCTCTTTTGATTTTAGAAATTTCACCCTTAATACTGAATGGTACCTATTTTCTTGGTATATTTACATCATTTTTATCATACATGGTCTTTTCAGCAACTTTAGCTAGCTGATTTTTATTTCGAACCTCAGTTAAAGCAGTTCTTTGAGGGCCACAAGTTGATGTACTAGGGCATATTTGGTCACCATTATGTTGGCTTATTTTGTTTTTTCTTTGATCAGGATTCTTAATGATTGTGTCGGTGTCTTCTGCTGTATTTTTAGGAGTGTTTTCAGTATTCTTCCTAGCAGCAATTTTTGGTTTGTTCCTCTTGGGGATATATTTTGTTTTCCTACTTCTGAGGTCATACTGCCTATGAAACTCCATGATATTATTTTCAAACCCTAGTTTGTATTCTCTAGAATCCTCATATGTTTTATCATCTTTTTTTGAAGAAGAAATACCTTGTTCTCCTTCTGTGAGAAAGACAACATCTTCATTATTGGAGTCTATTATATTGACATGATTTTCTTTCGGCTCCTCAGTCTCTCTTTCCTCTTCATCTACATAGTTTTCTTGGAAAGGAGACCTGATTTGCTGGTCATTTTCTCTTTATCTAATTTGAGGAGGATCTCTTCTGAAGTTTTGGTTTTTGTTTCTGTTTTGAGGGTTTTTTTGGTTTTCCCTATGATGTTCTCTTTCATTCAAGTTGATTCTCTCCATCATCCTTTCCATTTTCCTAACTAGGCTGTCAATTTTAGCATCGGATGTGGAGGCCATAGTTTCCTCTTTGTGTGCAACCTTCTTCTATGCTCTCAATATAGCCCTTTTAGAAATTAGGTTGGCTTCTACACTTACTTCTCCCCTTTGCATGTCTTCTAAGGTAAGGGGATCTCTTTCTCTTAAATGATAAGACATGTCTAGATCAAATCCATCTAGAAATTTTACTAACGCTAGGCCTTGCAGGGGTTTCATGCGGGGAAGGAGTGCATTGTATACAATATTGAACCTAGTGCAATAGTCTTCAAGACACTCTCTAACATTTATTTTAAGGTTATCATACTCTGACAATATTTGAAGAGGGTTTTTCTTGGTCTCCCATTTTTTTATGAATGTTTGATAAAGGGAAGGGAGATCATTAATGCTATTAGGAGTTAAGTTTTTTAACCATTTATTTTCTTGTCCTCCTAAAGTTTGGGCAAGCATTCTCATTTTTATGGTCACTTCTTCTATTTCATGGTAGTCAAAAGCATCATTCATCTTGTCTACATGCTGCTGGCTAGTTGTAGAATCAACTCCATTAAAATGAGGCTTTTAGATTGATATTATTATGGCATAGGTAGTAAAGGTTGTGGAAGTACCAGAGGGGCATACCATGCTTCCATGATAGGAGGTAATGGAACCAAAAATATTTACAAGAGGAGGGTTTATGAGTGGAGGTGGAGGATTAAATGGAGTGGTTTTCACAGTGGATATATGAGTGGGGGTAGTAGATGTACTTCTACCAGCTCACTGATTTTGTGCATATTTGGAATGAAAGGAGTAAAAGTGTTGGAGAAGCTAAAAATCAGGAGGAGTGGAAGGAGAGGCTCCTCTACTAGGACTTTGATGTAAACTTGTAGGCTCAAGGTCTATCTGGTCTATCCAACTTTAAGTTGTTACTCACTGAGTCCCACTATGATCACCATTATGTTAGGTCCCTGTAATGTTTCATATTGGCAAGACCAAATAGACAAGGGTAACATCAAACCAATCTTTGGAGTCCTACGACCTAGCCTTCCTAGACTCAAAGAGGGCTCTCTCTATATTTGTAAAAAAGCTATGACTTGTATGTTTTTAGGGTGATGATTTTAGGCTAGTTATAATGATAGGGTTTGTTTGTTTTGTTTTGTTTGGTTGGGTAGGTTTTCAAGAAGAATATATAGAGTAAGAGAAATTCAAACCATTGAGATATGGGATCTTTGAAGGGCTTGAAGAGGACAACAACAAATTAGGGGTGTTTCATAGGGAAAGTTAACAAAGCCAAATGGATATTAGTAGCTTATGTGAGTGAAATGAACATTAAATTTGTGAAAATAGTAGGTTTAAAGGGATATTAATAATCATTTAAAAAATAGTATAACAATAAGGGCCTTTAATATTACTATGCTTAAGAAATAACCAAAGGATAGGGCACACAATAAACTTCTCTGGTCAAACTTCACCAAGTAAACTTAAAAAACGACAATCCAGCAAACCCTAGAGAGCAGGGAACTGGTAAATTCTCTAGTTATTTACCTTTAGAGAAATAAAAAATTCAAGATAACACATTAGTAATGATTAAAGAGTAGGGAACTCCTAAATTCCTTAATCAAACTATAAAATATCTTCAAATTGACTATTCAAGATGGGCTAAAGGACAAAGAAAACCATAAAATTCTTTAGCCAAACCATAATTAGTGAAATTCAAAGAAAATGACTTAAAAAAATGTTTTAAGCTACACCAAAGGATAGGGAATACCATAAAATTCTTTGGATTGAATCCATTAAACTATTCTTAAGACAACAAGCTAAGTGGAACTAGACAGCAATCAAGAATTCTCCAATCAGACCCAGTAGAGGAAAACATCTAAGCAATAGAAGGCAAAAAGACTTCGGGTCCCTCTAACAAAATATATTAACCTAAAATCTCTGCTCTATTGAATGAGAAAAGATCAAAAAATATGAAAAAAGAAGGAAAAAAATAGTAAATTATAACAACATCACCATTAACCATGTTCATGAATCCTATGAATGTGCTTGTTTTATTGACATTCAATCCAAAATAGTCACAAAGATCCAAATCCAATTTCTTCACAACTCCAAGTCTATGTATATTGAGCTCAAAAATCAACCAACAACCAAAAAATTTATGAAGCCTTACATGTATTATTTAACTGCAAAATGATGAAGTAAACCCTAGCTATGGTTTTTAGAAGTCACTAATTACACATTTAAGGCACTTTGACCTTTGATACCATGCAAGGTCGAAGGAAAATATATATAAACTAATTTATGGTAATAATAACTTCTAACATAACTATTTGAGCTAATTTCGAGAAAAAGTTGACTTTAAGGGCTCAAAAGATCTTTTTCAATAACTCCTAGCAAAGGCACAACACCAAAACGGGAAAAATCACCTGTTTTGCAACTGAGTTTTGGAGGCCTTCCCGGTGTCCAAATGAGTTCCATGATAGCTCATTGCAAATGTTGTCATATATAGTTTCCAAATATGCCTTTATTTTCCATATTAGAGCCCATTTTACTAGTAAAAAATATATTTTCCCAATACTTATAAGGGCACAATGCCAATGCTGAAAAGAGGGCAGAAAGGTGATTGTTTGGTGGTTTCTGGCCCTTTCGAGGGACCAGTTTTGCTCCAAATGGTCTAAAATTTTCTAAGGATGATATAATAGGCATGAGAAACATGAATATTTCAACCATTTTTCATTTGAGTTCCCAAAAAAATATCACAGAGCTAGCGGCGTTGCGCATTTCGTCCTTTTTTCTGCAAGCCAAAATGTCAAAAATAAAAAATTTGCACTAGGTGCCAAAATTTGGAACTTACCTTACTAATCATGATTTGGATGCTTGGAGGGATACATCAGCAAGGATATCCAATTTTTCCTTCTCCCTTTCTTTTCCAAGGTTTCCTTCAATTGTTTCTCCAACTACCTAAGCTTGATGTTGCAGACCTTGTTTCTAGTGATGTACTTGTTAGACATATGTCTGAGCATCTCATTATATTTTTTTGCTTGATGGAGGAGCTTCTCAAGGTTTTGGTTAAATATGTCTATCCACACCTCTCTATCATCTTCAAATTCCTTAGAAATATTTTCCTCAAAACCAAGTTTCTTTGCCTCATGTTTTTACTCCTCTAAAGCTCTCTTAAGACCTCTTCTTTTTGGTCTTGACTTGATGCTTTGAGTATCATAATAGTCAGAGTCATCAGGTGTCATCATTTTCTTACCCTTATGATCATGTATCTTTGTCATTTGTGCCTCAACACCACTATCTTCTCCCTCTAACATTGTAAACTATGTTTTGAAAACCCTAGGGCTACTGTGAAATGAGATGAATGGAGGGTATGAAATGGCAGTTTTGTAAATGAATTGAATGAGTGAGAATGAATGGAATGGATTTTGTGACAATAAAGATGAATGGAAGCCCTTAAGAAATTTAATTTCCTTTTCTATCATTTATTTTCTTCAGGAAGTATGAAATAGGGTTTAAAGAGTGATCGCAAGCTTAAAACTTAGGGTTTTCTTTAGGGTTTCCTTTTCAATCTATTCAAAGTGATCAAAATAGCTTCAAATTGGGTTATGGCTTGCACTTACCTCTTATCAGTGCCTTATAAGACTTGAGAAAATATTTTAAGGAAATTTTATGTGATTTGAGAGGTTAGAAGAGTGAGAAACCATCGCTGCCCAAGCACGCAATGCCAGTGCTGAGGGCGCAATGCCAAGGGCTCAGGGCACAATGCCAGTTTCTAGGTGTGCAATGCCTTTTTGCATATTGTATTTGGAGGCCTTCTTAGTGTCCAAATTGGGCTCACTATAGGTCATTGGAAATATCTTGAAGTTTTATTTCCAAATATACCTCGTTTTTTCTAATTGGCGTTGATTTTACCTATCAAAACTGGATTCTCCCAAGAGCGGTCAAAAAGTACTGAATGAGGGTGTAGAAATGCAGAGTGCTGGTGCAGGAAACTTTTTGAGTCCTTCCTCAACTCAAAATTGAGCTCATGATAGCTCGTTTGAAATATCTTCTAGTATAGTTATTATTGGAATGATCAATAAAGTCATTTGGACACTCCAACTATAAGAAAATGTGATTCTACCAAGGTCACTCCAAAAGTGCAACAAACCTCTTGTAGCACTTGTAAATTTCACATTTCTCCAAAACCGTAATACCTGTGTAAAAAATTAAGGAGGTTTTTCTTCCTTGACCTATAAGGGACCAAACCCTCTCTCACTTTGTTAATTTCATCTCTATTTGGTCAAAAACATAGTTTGACACAAAACTCTCCCTATGAGTTAAAAATGGCTTGAATCTTGGAATGAATTCTTGGAAAATGATGGAGGCATGATATTTATGAGTTGGTATGGCTTCATGCTTGCTGATATAACCTAAAATATGGATACTTTTCTTCTATGCCTCTTTTCCATAGAAAACCCTAGCCCAGTGGAAGAGGAAATTAAGGTTTAGTGCTTCTGTCGATTTCACCTTAACTTTTCGATATTTCATCAATACTTTTTGATAAAATTCCTTCATTTTTGGTCTTGTGTGTTTCCTCCATCTCATTTTCCTACAACTAATCACTATCTTGGCACTCAAATAGGCTAATCAGTTCATAACCGTCGTCATCTACAAGACCAAATATTTCCTCTTTCCCTTGTTGTAATTTGTTTTCATTCAAGGAGTAGATAGTCTACCTCATCAGTACGTTTTACTGAAAAATATTTCAACGCCCTAGCAGAAGTGCCAAACTTTTTCCATTTTCCTCCTTTGTAGGTCCTGAATTGATAAGACAAACTTCTTTGGAAATTTTAGGTCCTTCTTGAATAACCATGTCTTCACATTCTATTACATCTGAGCTAGATTTTATCAAAGGAAAAACAATGCCTAAAACATCCAATGATGACCTTAAAACATGTAAAAACCATAATGACCTAGTGGGGAGGGTCCTTTGACTTGATTTTGACTTAAATTGGACCTGAAGATTTCCAAGTGAAAACAAAGTATTTGTTATGGGTTATTATGTCCCAAAGGACATGGGAATGAGTAGACTATATGAAACCCTACATGAAGGATGGAGTCTATTGACAGGGAAATAGGGAAATGAGGTCATAGGTAGGGAAGGACGATGAAAATGAGAGGTATAATCCCATGATGAGTCTTTTAGGAGAAAAAATGTGGCTTTGGGAAGACGAATTGAGGAATAGTGAAAATAGGTTTATAAGGATAATGAAGGCAGTGGGATTTCTAAAACTCAAGATTTTTAGGGAATATTGTTTTTAGAAATATATAAACATCCTATAGTCATCTAAAGATAGTGAAAAATACTGATGACTAACACAATATTTAGAATCTCGCTCATAAGAGCCATGTAGCTAGTGTACATATCTAGGGACCTTATCTACCTACATTGTGATGTGGGTGCTCCCACATTCTCTCTAGCATCATGCATAAACCTGTTTGCCTCTCTGATACACTTCCTTCCATCTCTAGATGCCTCTTCATGAGTGGGTGCTTCCACTCTCTGCTACTCTTCTTTTGTTTTCTACACATCTTTACGTTATTATTTTAGTGCTAAGAGCTCCTCAACTACATGCATATGAAACTACCTCTCAAGGAAAACTTGCATGGCCTTTCCTTCCTCAAATTTTAAATATCTACGAACCATTTTCATCCTGTGAGATGAAAGGTACACCCGATAATTTTGAGGCATATCAGTGTACCCCCAAAATACACCCAACATAGTTGTTGGTTCTTTATTTTTCTTTGCATATTTGGTAACATGAAATTAATCTGATGAACCAGAAATTATAAAGTGTGCCATGTTAGTGTCCAATAAATATAGGATTCATAATTTTGATTTGGCTCTGTTAAAATTCTTGAAATATTGTACATACCTTTTCTTTCTAAAAATGTATTCCCAAATTAAAAGATGAAAAGAGGGTATATCCTAAAAGAAAAATCAAAGGACAAAAATAAACAAAGATAAAAAAAGAATATTAAATATGAACCCCATCAAAAATAGAGCATGAAAGTGTTGGAAGTTTAAATGCCACTACTTTAGTTTACTTTTGAAAATAAAATTGTGTGTAGCTTGTCCTAAATGCCACAATCCATGAGGGTAAAATAGCTTAAACTTGACTTCTCATGCTTTAAATTTCATGTTTTAGATAAAGAATAAAGATATGTCAAATATTATAAACTTGAAAAATTAGTAGATAGTTAGAAAATAAATGAGGAGCTCAACAGTTTAATCTGAGCCCTTAGATGAAATAAGGTTTGACTTAGATAGATTTATGCTCTGAAAGAAAATGATTTAGGGTTGTAAGCCTAAATTCACCCATGAAAATAAAGAAACAATGTTAGAAATAAAGATGGGTAGGTAGAAAGTAGTTGTGAAAGCATCTAATAATGCATCATCAGGAAAAAAATCACTAATTTTCCCTCCCCTACAAATAATCAGTATTCTAAAATATCAGTAAAAAAGGCTCAGAGAATTTCCCGACTTCTGTTGGGACCGGACCCAAGGCTTGATGACTAGTTAGTTAAAAATATTGAATTCTCACACAAAACCCATATTCATCAGCATTTACCTTTCATCCATTAATCATAATCCCTTTCCCTAAGTAAAAACCCATTTTTACTTAGTAAATGTAAAATCCTAAATAACTAATTTCACTCCATTCAAAATCACTCAAAAACCCATAAAATTTATTTTATACTAAGTTTAAGTGTTAAAACTACAAAAGGGACAACTATGCTTTATTTACACTTTACTTAGTTTGAAAACATTTATTTTATTAATTTACCTACATTACACCCTTTATTTCATACTAACTACTAACTATGTATATTAATTACGTAAGTTACACCCTCCCGTATAATATTAAAATCCCTTTATATTAAATAAACCCACAAAAACCCTTTATTGTTACTTTAAACCAATGTTTAAATACCCCATGTGCGCAATATTTTCCCTACCCATTAACCCATTGATTTAAAATTATCAAAATAACAAAGTATACCCCACCCCCTATAGTTTTAAAACAACTTTCAAAAGTTGAGAAACTATATAATAAAAATTCGCACCCATATGTATAATTAAAACATTGGAAAATGTTTTAATTAACACATAAAACTTAGCCCCACCATCATATAAACTAACGTTTGAACTTATTAAAATGTTTATTTCTAAAGTTTACAACCCATCCTCGCCACATTGATCAACCCTGGCCCAACTCTGCAATCCCGACGCAACTTCCCAATCAATCAAGGTCGTTCGCTTCCAAATCCCAAATCTGACGGCTGAAAAACAATATCACACAGAAAACATGCACGGTCACTCCCAGCTCATTTCTATGCGAAATGGGTAGTTTTATGATTTATTCTCTCCTCCAAGTGCTCAATTCTCATTGGATCACGTGGCTTAGCTCTAAAACTACTTACTGCCCAAATGTTGCGAGATAACCATTTCCAGTTTTCTGCCTTAAGCGCTAAAACCACCATTTGCTTTGACATGATCATCATTAAATGCTTATTGATAAACATAAAAGCTTATAAAAAGCTTCATATTATGCGAAGAAAGGCCCTTTTTGTTTGTTATCTTTGCGTTCATCCTCCTGATTCGAAAGAAACAAGACTTGTACGTTGTTTTCACTCCTATAAAAGCTATAAAAATATATTGCAACTACTATCAACACCACTGGAAACCTCAGTTTCTTTTAGGGACCTCAAAAGCTATCATAACCTATTTGATGCCTCAAAAACCCTGATCAAACCTCAAGTTTTAGATACTTTAACATAATTTAATCAAAGTTGAAGAAATTTTCCCTTTTTTAGACCTTTATAAACCCTTTGAAAGATTCAAAATATTTTAGCAATGCTCAGAATATGGAATTGTAACACTCAATTACTAAGTGCCAATAGAGTTCAAACCTCCATAGCCAGATCTCATTCCATAGGTCTTTTAAAAAGCCTTCAATCACCTCCATGCAGACCTCTATTTAATTAACAATTATTTTTTTTCCAGCTCATTAGCAAAAGGAGAGTTTTGATAAAACACTCTAAATACTAGTTAAAGGCCTATTTTACTCCAAAAGTTCACAAAGAAATTTTTTTAAATGATATTACATAATAAATGATTCCAGGCAGCAGAACAGAATGAAGTCATTTATGTAGAGAGAGATAAATTTAGACAGTGAATGGTAAAAGTAAAATAAGAATTCATAATAACAGTGAAAATAGAATAGCCAAATAGCATCAGAGTTAAAGTGTATCAGATGAAAGTCAAAGTGAAATTCAAATTAGAAGAAGTTACAGAGCAGTCAAGGAAAATAGTAAAAGTAAATAAAGAGGAAGTAAATGGTAAATATAGATGAAAATAATATCACCAACAAAAATGAATTTTATCTGAAGTAAAAGTAAAAACAGTTAAGAGAAAAAAAAGGTTAAAATATGAAAACAGAGCAGAAAGGGACATTTTTGCAGAAACTTCTTGTTTAAGTCATAGTTTTGCAGAAAATATTGTGTCCAATCTAAGATGAATTTTGTATAATGGAAGGTGGTTTATGTTCCTAATATTTCCATCTACAAAAACCTCTCTCACTTTTCTAACAATGATTATCGATTTGGAAATATTAAACAATATTTGAAAGCACTTTTTACGGAAAATTCCTGTTAATTCATCAGTTTGTAGAGACAATTGTGGCCAATCAAAAATACATAATATAAAATGGAAGGAGGTTTTAGTTCCCAAGAGACCCATATACAAAAACCTTTCTCACATTTTTCAAAGGTATAAAAGAATTAGAGATACATGCACATATTTACAGCCTATTTTTTAGAGTTTGCAAAACTCTGTTTTTCACATCTTTTTGCAGAGCCTATTGTGACCAGATGGAGCAGAATTTTAGGGAACTGAGAGAGGTTTATCTCAAAAACATATTTATATACAATAAATACTTTCACTTTTTACATATATATTTTGAATTGAGAAATAAAATGTATCATTGGACCCCAAGGTTGCAGAATATATGGAGTAGCATGCACAAAGAAAGGAGACAGTTAGTGACTTGGATGCCTCATCATCAATTAAGAGTTGATATCAAATTCGAATTCTCTTCTTTGTCACCATCAATCCATAATTATAGTGACAAATAGATGCATTAGTTTTGAGTTTCCTTTATTAAAGTTCTATTGATGTAAAACAGTTTGAGATATTTGTAAACCAATATTTTTTAGAGATATTTTAGTTTAGAATTTGTATCGATACTTCACTCTTTGAAGTATTTTTTTGGAATAAAATTTCTGGAGATTGTTAAGTCATTTCTTGTTGGACTTGAAATATTTTGTGTGAAAAAGTTCGAGTAGGAGGCTGGATCAAACCAATTGGCATCATACTTAAGGATTCCTATGATGAATTATTTGGAGTGAAGTATTTCCTTACTTGTCATTGTTATATTTATTTTTTACATGCATCCATCTATGTTTTTTCTAAATCTAAATGAATAACTAGGAGCATTACTACAGGATTTGTTAAGAGCACCCTGTTTTTAACTAGTTATCATTTATATGTTTTCCTCTGATTTCCAGTGTAGGGAACCCTTAATTGCTCCCTCTATCATTTGACCTCTTCCTACTACTTCCTTTTCCGGATCAAAGGATTCTTAATTTCCCTTTATCTTGATCATACCACCTCATAAAAATAATTTTCCAAGATCGTCAAGGGTTATCTATCTTTCCCTTAAAACATTTGACCTTTTGGCCTTGATCCCAGTTCTGTTTTCTTTATTTTGACTCCTTAACCCAATAGAAAAATATATTTCCCACTATCCATCCTTTCAAGTGATTTTTCCCACCAAATATACCAAAACCAAACCAAATTTTCACATTCATAACTAGCCTAATATTTTACCAATCAAACAAAGTTAAAAATTAAAGAGAGATCCCTCTCTGAACCTTAGGAAGGCTAGATCCTAGAGTTTAAAGTTAGTCTCTGGTTACCTCAGTGAGTTCTCTCTTGAACCTGGAGAAATTAATAAGTGATAACATAATGGAAATTCGATCGGGGAAGACTAACATTTTCTTCAGAAATATTTTACAGGTTCAAATCTGATCTATGACGGTGGACAATGATTAGACACACAAAGGTTGAAATAATCCACCTGGTGACTCCAAATCAATTTCAAAATCAAGACTCCACTCGAGGAGTGAACATGGAAGAAAAATATGGAAAGATCAGGATTTCAACTTGGATATTAATCTAAGACATTATGTTCTTTCTCATTAAGAATTTTTTTCAATGTATTTTGTATTTTATAGAAGATCTTAGATTAGTTTTTAATTATTTTTCTTTGAATATTGTAAGTACTAATTCTCTTAATCTCTTTGAGCAGCTTTCTTCTGAATCTAATGATGATCATTTTTCAATTAAGAAGCCTCAAATAATCAAGACTAATCTTACAATCCCTGTACATATTCCTGTACCGTATAAAGTTCCCGATAGATATAGGCCCCTCATTTTACCTCCTATACTCAATGATTTCCCTGATAATTATTACAAATTTCTTCCCAGGTTTGATGGAGAAAATAATAACATCATTGCTGAAAAACATATTCAGGGTTTTGAGAATTATATGGATTTATTTGAGATTGATGAAGAGGATGTTAAAATCATACCTTTTTATCTTTCTTTGAAAAATAGAATAAATATTTGGTTCAAAAATCTGCCTAATGCAAGCATCTCAAATTTCCAACAACTTTCCAAACATTTTCTTGATAGATGGATAGTTAAATTCAATATTTATGTGATCATAGAAGGATATAATTAGTTAAAAAGACATCCAAATGAAACAATACAATAATTTTCTGATATATTTAATCAAGTTTATTATTAAATGCCAGAAAATATTAGACCTCATCATGATTCATCTCTCTTACATTATCCAAGTACCTTTAATCCAGAAATAGAATTTTAATTAAGAAAAAGATAGCAAAAAACACTTGTACAGATTCATAACATTGCAGTTGATGTAGAAGTTAATTTGCAAATCAGACAGGAAAAATTGAAAGAAGAAGAAGAAGAGAAGAAAAGCATTGCAGAGGTAAAACTCATCCTATTGGAAAGAAAACTAGATGAAATCATACAGAAGATCAATAGGAAAGATTTTTTTTTTTTCAAAATCACCATGAAGAAATAGAAGAGGTTGATAGCCATGAACAAATTCCTGCTAATTCCAATTATCATAGATCAGAAAATGGATTTATAGATCAATATGTGGAAGAGGAATCTACCGATTTAATGTGTATGTTGGATGACATTCCTTATTTTGATGATTTTCTTAAGTATGATCATTGTGATGATAGTTATGTTCTCCAAACTCAAGCTAACTTTACAAAGAAATCAAAAGCTAGTTTTTGGGATGAGGAAACTCAGTTTCAGCAGCTACAGTACAATGATCAACCAATACAGTTTAGCCATGAAAGTGAGGAAGAAAAGAGAAAAATTTGGAAATAAGTGAAGGTTCTTTATCTCTTTGTTTTACTTCATTTTTGTTCATTAGAGACCACTTTCATGCCATCAGTAACTAGCAGTCCTTAGGAATTATGATTGACAACAAAGAAGATAATCAAACTCTTGAACAAGATATTTCAGTTTCACAATTGCAGTTATCAGTTCCCATTGAAATACATGACCACATAACACAATAAATTTGCATACCACTATTTTTTGAATCATTTTAGATTTTAAAGGAAATGTGGTATAACATCATTAAAGAAAAGGATGAGCAACTTGTTGAAGTTTATGAAGTCCCATGGAATTCAATATCCAATAGATTGCAACCATCCTCATAAGTTTTCATAATCCAATAGCAGATATGTTGGATAATCAATTCATTCAAAGCCTTTCTCCATTAACTAACTATGAGTTTCAAAATAAATATGATAAGGTTTCAACAGACAAACATTACAATCAGTAGGAATATCATCACAAAACTTATATGAAAGTTTGTAGGGAGATAAAGATGATAATAACATTACGGTTTCATGGCATGGAAGGAATCCAGAAAAGAGGTACATTTTTTTACATCAGTTAAACATTGGTGTATATATCTTGGAAGATCCTTTTGAAAAGTGTCTAGATTCAACAAAGGAAATCAAGTATTTCCTTATCTTCTTATTTGTTGACAAGTTTCTAAAAGGTTGTAGAATTACAATTTTGATAATCAACAAGCACATGCAACAAAATACCTCAACGAATATAATGCTTCAATTGTTGCATTGTTTGTTTCATTTTACCTAAACAGTAGTTGGACAGCTGATTCGAGTAAGTAGGTAGGATTTTATCTTATTTCAATTTTTAGTTTTTAGCTAGTTTGGAAATAGTTCATTAAGATTAGAAGCCAAAGAAAAGTCCATAAGATATTGATGATTTAGTAGTTTGGTTTGAATATTGCAGAACCTTTTAGTCTGAGATCAAATTTCAGTTTGCAAAAAAAGGTGTAAATTTATTTCAAGAGTTTTGAGTCACAACATATGCATGTTTGGGATTGGCCCAATGGATCAGGCTACTAGTCGACGGTGTTCTTGACATCTCACAAGGAGATGCCTTCCCCATGTGAAGCCACTATTAGGGACCTATAAATATAGGATTCATAATTTTGATTTGACTCTGTTAAAATTCTTCAAATATTGTACATACCTTTTCTTTCTACAAATGTATTCCAAAATTAAAAGATGAAAAGAGGGTATGTCCTGAAAGAAAAATCAAAGGACAAAAAGAAACAAAGATAAAAAAAAAAATATTTAATATCAACCCCATCAAAAATAGATCATGAAAGTGTTGCAATTTTAAATGCCACTACTTTAGTTTACTTTTGCAAATCATATTGTGTGCAGCTTGTCCTAAATTCCACAATCCATGAGGATCAAACAACCTAAACTTGACCTCTCATGCTTTAAATTTCATGTTTTAGATGAAGAATAAAGATATGTCAAACAGTATAAACTTGAAAAATCAGTAGATAGTTAGAGAATAAATGAGGAGCTCAACAGTTTAATTTGAGCCCTCGGATAAAATAAGGTTTGACTTAGATAGATTTATGCTTTGAAAGAAAATGATTTAGGTTTGCAAGCCTAAATGCACCCATGAAAATGAAGAAACAAAGTTATAAATAAATATGTGTAGGTAGAAAGTAGTTTTGCAAGCATTTAATAAGATATCATCAGGCAAAAATCACTAATTTTTCTTCCCCTACAAATAATCAGTATTCTAAACTATCAGTAAAAAAGGCTCAGAGTATTTCTCTGACTTCTGTTGGGATCGAACCCAAGGCTCGAAGAATGATTAGTTAAAAATACTGAAGTCTCACACAAAACCCATATTCATCAACATTTAGCCTTCATCCATTAATCATAATCCCTTTCCCTAAGTAAAAACCCATTTTTACTTAGTAAAACTAAAACCCTAAATAACTAATTTCATCTCCATCCAAAATAACTCAAAATCCCATAAAATGCATTTTATCCTAAGTCTAAGTGTGAAAAATAAAAAAGTGACAAATATGATTTATTTACACTTTACTTAGTGTTAAAAAATTCACTTTATTCATTTACCTACATTACACCCTTTATTTCATACTAAATGCTAACTATATGTATTAATTACCTAAGTTACACCCTCCCGTATAATATTAAAATCCATTTATATTAAATATACCCACAAAACCCTTTATTATTACTTTAAACCAATGTTTAAATACCCCATGTGCACAATATTATCCCTACCCATTAACCCATTGGTTTAAAATTATCAAAATAATAAAGTATACCCCACCCCCAATAGTTTTAAAACAACTGTCAAAAGTTGAGAAACTATATAATAAAAATCTGCACCCATACGTATAATTAAAACGTTGGCAAATGTTTTAATTAACACATAACTTAGCCCCGCCATCATATAAACTAAGTTTTGAACTTATTAAAATGTTTATTTCTAAATTTTAAAACCCTCCCCTGCCACATTGATCAACCCTGGCCCCACTCCCCAATCCTGACACAACTTCCCAATCAATCTGGGCTGTTTGCATCCTAACCCCAGATTTGACGGCTAAAAAAAAATATTGTACAGAAAACATGTGCAATCACTCCTAGCTCATTTCTATGCAAAATGGGCAGTTTTATGATTTCTTCTCTCCTCCATGTTATCGATTCTCATTGTATCGCATGGGTTACCTCTAAAACTACTTATCGCCCAAATGTTGCATGATAACCATTTCTGTTTTTCTTCCTTGAGTGCCAAAATCACCCTTTGATTTGGCATGATCGTCATTCAATGCTTATTCCTAAACCTAAAACCTTATAAAAAGCTTCATATTATGTGTAGAAAGGGCCCTTTTTTTGTTATCCATACGTTCATCGTCCCGACTGAAAAGAAACAAGACTTGTACACTATTTTCACTCCTATAAAAGCCATAAAAAGCTACTATAACTTCTATCAAGACCACTGGAAACCTCAATTTGTTTCAGAGACACCCAAAGCCATCAAAACCTCTCCAATGCCTCAGAAGCCCTAATCAAACCTAAATTTTTGGATACTTTAACCTGTTTTAATCAAAGTTGAAGAAATTTATCCTTTTTCAGACCTTTAGAAACCCTTTGAAAGATTCGAACTCTTTTAGCAATGCTCACAATCTAGAAATGTAACACTCAATTACCTATTTCCAACAGATTTAACACCTCCATAGCTAGATCTCATTCCATAGGTATTTCAAAAAGCCTTCAATCACCTCCTTGCAGACCTCTGCTTAATTAATAATTATTTTGTCTTGCAAGTCATTAGCTAAAAGGATAATTTGGATAAAACAATCTAAATACTAGTTAAAGATCTGTTTTACTCCAAAATTTCACAAAGAAAAGAATTTTAAATGATATTACTTGACAAACGATTCTAGGCAGCAGAATAGAAAGAAGTCATTTATGAAGAGAGAGATAAATTTACACAGTGAACGGTAAAAGTAAAATAACAATTCACAGTGACAGTGAAAACAAAACAATCAAAGAGCATCAGAATTAAAGTGTATCAGATGAAAGTCAAATTGAAAGTCAAATAAGAAGAAGTTACAGAGCAGTCAAGGTAAACAGTAAAAGTAAATATAGAGGAAGTAAATGGTAAATAGAGATGAAAAGACTTTCACCAACAACAATGAATTTTATCCAAAGTAAAATGCAAAACAGTTAAGATAGAAAAAGGTTAAAAGATGAAAACAGAGCAGGAACGAACATTTTTGCATAAATTTCTTGTTTAATTCATAGTTTTTCAGAAAATATTGTGTCAAATAAAATATTAATTTTGTAAAACTGTGGGAGGCTTATGTTCCTAAGATGTCCATATACGAAAACCTCTCTCATGTTTCTAATAGCCATTATGGATTTGGAAATATTAAACAATATTTGAAAGCATATTTTACAGAAAATTCATGTTAAGTCATTATTTTGTAGAGAATATTGTGGCCAATCAGAAATAAATCTTACAAAAATGAAGGATAAAAGCACATATTTATAGCCTATCGTTTAGACTTTGCAAAGCTCTGTTTTTCACATCATTTTGCAGAGCCTATTGTGACCAGCCGGAGAAGAATTTTAGGGAACTGAGAGAGGTTTATCTCAACAAAATATTTATCTAAAACAACCTCTTTCTCTTTTTACATATATATTTTGGATGGAGAAATACAAAGGTATCATTGGACCCCAAGGTTGCAGAATTTCTAGAGCATTATGCACAAAGATAGGAGATAGTTAGTGACTTGGATGCCTCATCATCAACAAAGAGATGATATCAAATTCGAACTCTCTTCTTTGTCACCATCAATCCATAAGTATAGTACCAAATAGATGCATTAGTTTTGAGTGTCCTTTATTAAAGTTATATTTATGTAAAACAGTTTGAAATATTTGTAAACCAATCTTGATAATTTTTCAAGATATTGTAGTTTATAATTTGTATAAATACTTCAGTATTTGAAGTATTTTTGTGGAATAAAATTTCTAGATATTTTTATAGTCATTTCTTATTGGACTTGAAATCTTTTGTGTGTCAAAATTCGAGTAGCGGGTTGGATCAAACCAATTGGCATCATACTTCAAGATTCCTATGATGAGCTATTTGGAGTGAAGTATTTCCTTACTTGTCATTGTTACCTTTCTTTGTTACATGCATCCATCTATGATTTTTATAAATCTGAATGAATAACTAGGAGCATTACTATAGGATTTGTTAAGAGCACCCTATTTTTAACTAGTTATCATTTATATGTTTTCCTCTTATTTCCAGAGTAGGGAACCCTTAATTTCTCCCTCTCTTGTCTGACCTCTTCCTACTACTTCCTTTTCCAGATCAAAGGATTCTTAATTTCCCTTTATCCCGATCATACCACCTCATAAAAAAAAATTTCAACATCTTCAAGGGTTATCTATCTTTCCCTGAAAAAATTTGACCTTTTTGCCTCGATCTCAGTTCTGTTTGATTGATTTTTACTCCTTAGCCTAATGAAAAAATATATTTCTCACTATCCATCTTTTCAAGTGATTTTTCCCACTAAATCTACCAAAACCAAACCAAATTTTCACATTCATAGCTAGCCTAATTTTTTACCAATCAAACAAAGTTAAAACTTAAAGAAAGAGCCCTCTATGAACCCTAGGAAGGCTAGATCCTAGAGTTTGAAGTTGGTTTGTGGTTACCTCGATGAGTTTTGTCTTGAACCTGGAGAAATTACTGAGTGATAACATGCCACATCTGGCTTCTTACCAGAAAAGGTATCTTTTGATGTACTCCTCCTGAGGATTTGGTGAGGACTTATGTTCTGCACATGCACAGTTGTGTTTCATTCTTCTCCCCACAAGTATAATGTTAGGTCTTGATCATGTAACATTCCTTGTGCAGCTCCCATAATAATTTTGTTCTTCCCTTCTCTGACCCCATTCTATTTTGGGTTATGAGGTTCTATTAACTCTTGTCAAATGCCTTCTAATGCGTAGAAGTTCTTGAATTCATTCTACACATATTCTATGTCATTGTCACTCCTTAGAGCCTTCACCTTTTTTTTGTGTCTTTCTTGACAAGTTCTTTGAACTCACAAAAAATTGAGAACACCTCATATTTATTCTGTATGAAGAAAATTCGATACGCGTGAAATATTTTTTATGAAACCAACTCAAAAAATATAGTAAAAGAGAGACCAATGCGTTAGAAATCAACGAGTTTGAGGGGGAAGCCTCCTCTACATTACATAATGAGAAATTCTTGGATGACAGGAATGAAAAGACCTCCTTTCTATATATAGGAGTGCATAGGGTCACAATATAATCATGTCCAACCTAACAATAATAATTTAAGGGCACAATAATAAAAATATGGGGACTATAGGCATACAACAATAAAAATAAGGGGGCTACATTAACAACAATAATGGACTACATTATTAATATAGGGCCCTAACATACCCCTCTCCTTAAAAAAAGTGTTGTCCTCAAAGCTTGAGTAGTTCTAGATGCTTCTGTATAAAATTATCATCCTCCCATGTGGAATATTCAGTAGGTAATTTCTTCCACTTGATGAGATACTTTGAAATTGATTGATTTCGTAGCTATTGAGTTCTTTCTTCCTTAACTACTTCAAGTTCCCATATGATTTTTCCTTCCTCGTCAAGTTCTGGAAATATTGTTTGAACCGTAAGTTTGTGACCTATAACCTTCTTTAAACATGAAACATGGAAAATTGGGTGCACTCGGGAAGATATAGGAAGCTCCAATTTGTATGCCATAGTACCAATATTTTGGAACACCTTTTAAGATCCATAGTACTTTGGAGATAACTTATTATCCTTATTAGCTTTCTTGAGGGAACATTGTTTGTATTATTGTAGCCGTAAAAATACCCAGTCACATACATAAAAAAGTATCTCGTTGCGATGTTGATATGCATGTTGTTTCATTCGATTCTCTACCAAATTTAGGTTATCCTTTAAGAGTTGGAGAACTTGTGGTTGATGCTCTTTTGACTTCTTGAACCTTATAATTTTCTATGAAATTAATATATCCTTCAAAAAATTTGTTCGCTATCTCAGTTGTCCCATTGGATTAAGGATGATAAGATGAGCTATGAGCTAGTTGAGTACTGTTGAGTAAAATAATTTAAATCAGATAACTAACATTAATTATTAATCTGGTATCTATAGGACTTGTGAGACATACATGCACAATATATTCTAGGGATCATTTTATATTAAAAAAACTAATCTAATCACACCATTCCTAATTTCTATTCAATGGATTGAAACATACGTCATATGACCAATAATTGAAATCAGAATGCTAATATAAATGAAAGTGAATTCAAAGGAAAAAAAACTATTGTATGAACAACTACTCAATCATTCAATATGGAAGTATGACATAGTCACCCTTTTGACATGATTTACAAGAAATTGATTACACTTTAGTTTAAATTTTAATCTAAGAAAGAATTTAAATAACATGTAAAGGAAAAATCAATTATTGTATAGGTTAAATACTCAAGCATCCAATTTGGAAGTATGATAGATTCATCTTCTTGGCATGATTTACAAGCATCCAATTATACATTTAACTGAGGATCTGATCTAGGAAATCAGTGTAAAAACATGTAAAGGAAAATTCAATTATTGTATAGGTTAAATAATCAAGCATCCAATTTGGAAGTATGACAGAACCATCTTCTTGCATGATTTACAAACATCCAATTATACACATAATTGAGCTGATCTAGGAAAGAAAATGAATCTTAATCTATCAAAGAAAATAAATCTCACACATTGTAGATGTCTGATCCAAAAGTATGAGAGATTGTAAGTCACGATGCTCCATATGTAAGAAAAACCAAATCTAAGTGAAAGAACACTCATGAGTAAGGTGTCACAATCTAATTATTTATTAAAAGCTTGAGCATAACTCCAACTTTACACATACCATGACAGGAGAAAGCTTCCCCTATTTATAGAAAATTAGGGAAATCTACTCAATAAATGTAGATCCCTTAGATATCTACTAGATCCATACTTGTCTCAACTTATCTCTAAATTCTAGATACAAATGCTATGACACATCAATATCTCCATGATCTTTCTCCTTGGAATATGGTCCACCTCTTGAGTTGAAATTCGAATTTTATCTTGGGAGGCCAAGTAAGACCTTTCTAGAATCTCCAAAATAGGCCTACACATGTCACAAAACTCATAACACACACACACACACACACACACACACACACACACACATATGAAACTATGTTAATTTTCTAGTTTTTAATCATAAATTCACTATATATACATAAAATAAATAACTTTGGAAAACAAGGATCCTAACCCATATATTTATGAAAATGGTTACTTGGTATAGGGTTTTAGGCTAGCTAGTTATGAAATCAAAGCTAAATGGTTATGAAATAATGGAAATATGTATGGATATGGAAGACAATTTTTAGACTCAACATACCCCCCAATAGAAGTTGTCACATTTCCTCATGCAACTATTGTGTTGATTCATTTTTCGATGAGTTGATATTTTATTATTTTTTACTTGTATAGATTCTTTCCAAACTTTGCTTCATGATATTTTCTTTTGGAAAAGTATAATACATTTGATTGCAACACTTTTTATGGTTGTTTCTTGTGTGACAATTTATTTTTTGAGAAATGGTTCTTGTGTAACAATGCTTTATTTTATTTTTTGCATCAAATTCCATGAAAAAATTTAGAATCAAATACTATAATAACTCATCAATGAATTGATAACATTATTTTGGAATCATACTGAAACAATAGTTGGTTAGGAGGTATATGTGGGTTGGAATGAATGAAAATGTGTGATAGTTATGACATGTGAATATGAAATGATGTCCCTTCCCCCCAACTAAAGATATGACAATGTGAAAAAGGGAGTGAGTAATTTTTCCAAAGTTACAATTTTAGCATTCTAAGGAATTACATGATTAAAAATTAGAAAAACACATACCTTCTCCTACCTTAAATGTGGATGAGTTGTGTATATTTAAGTGTGTGGCTGTTGATGCTGTTGGATCATAAAGAATGTAAAGAAAGGAATTTGACCTGCTTCTTTGTTCTCTTTGTGCTAATGACAAGATTGGGATCTTTATTGTTGCTGATATAAATTGATTCCTGCTACAAACTGCTCAAATGATATAGTCTTCAATCGATACAAAATCATATGGTAAATTCTAGTGATATGAATAAATGTGTTGATGTCGAGCATGAAGAGAATTCATTGGATTATCGATCATTGATCAATGTCATTAACCAATGTGAGGAAAACTTACCATTAATTTAAATGAGTTCCAAGGTACCTAAGTAAATCTTGAAAAGTTTGAGTAGATGAGTTGATGTAAATCCACTTACAAGATATGACGATCAAGGGACATTGATGTAATCCTATATTTTTCAGTAAGAGAACTTGTCATTAATGCATACAAGCCTTATGGTACTAATAAGGAATCTAGTCTTGGACCTAGATAATGTGCTAATGTCGATAGGACAAGACTTGTTAGAAGGGAGGCCTTAAGGAGTCATCCATCATCTAACACGAGCATGAACGAATAATTTTTGAAGGAATAAGGATAAAATGTTTTAGAGTGGATCAAGGTTTATTTGACAAAATGAAAATGGAAATGGAATGAATTAGCTTTGTAGATTTGAATGGTTTTATTGTTGGGTTACAGGTTAGTGAAATTAGGGCATGAAAATATAATGACTCTGAAAAATGAGCTGTGAAGGAAAATGAGAGAAGGATTTCATTGAATGACTAAGTAGAAATGCAATAGTGAATATAAAGGGAAATGAGGTGAATGTTTTATTGACTGAGGAACCATGGATGTAATGGAGACACTGGAATATGAAAGGATTGCAAGTGTTAGATCTGATATGCATTAGCATGTTTTCATGAATTGATATTTCTTCTTTGTTGCTGATTATCTCTTTGTAAAAGAAATATTGTCTCTGAGAGAGACACTTGTTTGCTTATCGTCATCTGTACTTCCTCATGGAACCTAAAAAAAAAAACTACTACTTCTTCTGCAATGGAAAGTAAGGCTATCAAAAGAGAGATGTGATCAATCTCTCTAGTTATGACACTTACACGAAAAACTAAGAATTGGTACTATTAAAAGAAGTTCACGAAGGAAAACAAAAATAATTTATACATGTTCTAAAACTAGTGCCTCAAGTTACCTGTTGTGTCTTTTCAGAAATTTCTGCATTCTGTAATGTTTCAAAATCTAATCATAGATTATCATTATTTAGATCTTGTGGATATCTTTCCAACGACACTTGAATCGTCAAAATCCGATGTCAGATGAGAAAGTTAAGCTAATTTGAAATTTGAGTGAAACAATGAGGTTTCTCAGCTACAAAATTGATGTTTGGCTACAGAACGTATGTTTAGCTATAGAATTGAAGTTTATCTACAAAATTATGCTATTTCTGTAGCTAAAAATCTTGAGCATAAATTTAAGTATACATAACTATGCATTTTTGAGGATTAGTCCAATATTTTAATTAATTAGTGCCTCCTCCAGAAAAACGAGCAAATACACTATGTATTTCATTGATGCAATTGTTTATTTTTTATTTTATTATATATATATAATTTTATTTATGGAAATAACATACCATATTATATATATATATATATAATATATATATATAAATTTATTTATGGAAATAACATACCATATTATATATATATATATATAATATATATATAAATTTATTTATGGAAATAACATACCATATAATTTCAGTCGAAAAATTATTAAATCATCACTTCATTAAAACAATGTAAGAAAACATAATGAGCCATAAACACTCCATAACTTTGAATCAAATGTGAAAAATATGTGAAGTGTTTAAGTGAAGCATTTTTCGTGTGTGTGGTAAAGAAAATTAAAACATGGCTTTCTGGCAGTCTCCAACCCAAAGAGAAATCTACGACCCAGTTTAGAATTTGCAATGGCTTGCGATGCAGTTCATTCCTAGATAGTTTCTTTGTTCATCGCTACTTTTCTCAAATTAGCTTTGGCCTTTATTTTTCTTTGGGAGGCATGGGTTTCCTTCATCACGGCCAAATTATTGAGTTTCTTTGGTTTACATTTGTCTTGCACCTTCAATGACTTCATCGAGGACAAGAATTCTATGTACTGACCCAAGCCAATAAACAACAAATAATTTTAGCATGTCGAATGGAAGTAGTGTTATAATTTGTAGAAAAACAAGAACAAGTCTTTCCATATATAGTGACAAAATGATACGGAGTGTCATTCAATGTTGGGTTTCTTGAGAAGCTGATTGATGCTCATCATTAGCATCCTCGTGGAAAATCCTTCTTCTATAGATTAGGAAGAATTATCTTTGAAGATTTACCTCCTGAAAATTGGATCTTATCCATCCAGCAAAAATGTAATTGTCTCTGCATTTAAATTAAAACCATTTTTCTTCTTCACATAATCTGCAAAATGGAGCCTAGAGAATTTATGAAAATGTCCCAAACAGTTAAAAATATGTGGAAAATTTTTCTCTGTACTTAATTCACCCTATTCTGGAAGAAAAACCATGTCTCAGTTTTTCCATATTCGCTTCCATTTGTTCACAAAATGCGTTTAAAAAAGATGTGTCAATACTGCTACATTTTCTAGAAATGCTCTTCTGGTTAAATCAATTTCGGATTTGTCTACTAGATTTTCAGCCAGAAACCCACCTGTCTATCTATCAAAGCAACATATCACTGAGAAATTTGATTTTATTTCAAACACTTCAACCACCCTAAAACGAATTCACCTTTGAATTTAGTTTTAATGGAGCTTGGATGAATAGTTAAATTTGGTTGCAAGGCCAGGCAATGTTGAAATTAAATGGTATGACCGGTGATTCTTGGAGCTAGCTCGGAGATGAGATCTTGATGGAATGAATTGGAGGCCAATATTGATGTGAATTGAAGGCCAAAGCCCAAAATGATTGCGTAGTCAAGTTTTGTTTGCAAAAATTTGGGTGAGATTTAATTATATAGAGGCCAATTCAATTCAAAAATCTCAGTTTTTTTTTTTTTAAGCAGGTTATGTTCATGATTTTGAAGGGTTGCGTGGCCTTTGTGGGGGGTTGTGGTGTAATGGCTCGAAGGCCTGCATGGAATCTTGGCCTCTTTGTTTTTGTTTTACCCAAAGGCCATGGCCATTGTTGTTGCCTAGTTTGTTTTTTTAAGGGCCATGTTATAGCATTCAGTGTTTTTTATTTGTTTTATTTTTTGATTTGTACTGTTTTATTGTTTTACATATGGTATTTTTTTGTTTTATGTTTTAGAGATTTTTCTTTAGTTGTTTTTTTTATATTTAAAATGTTTTGTTAAAAAAAATTGTATATGTTACATTTTAAAAAATTAAAAAATATACATATATATTTAAAACAAAACTATTTACTAAAATCATTTTTATTTTTTTTAATTTTCTTTATTAAAAAAATAATAATTTATTAATAAAAAAATAGAATTCGATATGTTTTTTTTAAAGATTTTTTTAATAAAAAATAGAATTTGAATTTTTTATTTTTTATATATTTTAAATTCTAAAGTTTATTGAAAAATCAAATCAAATCAAATGATGAAAAAAAAAGTTAGCTACATAATTACATTCTATAGCTAAATATTCTTTTTAGATTTTATGATTCCTAATAAAAAAAAATTATGTTCCTGATACTCCACGTCACATAAAGAGCAGGAGGAGAGCATACTGGAGATTTTTATTTGGTTAGCATACTCAAAATTTTATTAGTTTATTCCATTTTTTTTAAGTAAAATGAAAACGATCAATCTCATACCTTAAATTATCGCTCATGGTCTTCGCTTGTGCTCCTTGTTCTCAATCATTTGTTTTGTTGCAAATCTTTCTAGCCAAGGGTTAGAAAACGAGTGGTTCTTACTGCACCACAAAACATCAAATTTATCCTAAAAATTAGAAAAAATTATTTTTATTTGTGAGTCATATAATACTAGAGAAATGGAACATTCACTTAAGTATAAGAGAATTTCCAAGGCATCCATTTACGCAATAAAATCATGAGTAAACTCATATGGATATGATCATGAATATTTGTTCTTGTAATTGGATTTTTGTTGTGTTTTTACTTTTTATTATTTTTGAATAGGGGTATTTTATTTGCAGATGTTTTGTTTTACTTCTAAATACAAATGCAAATAAACATGAATAAAAATGCCTAAAAATAAAATAAAATAAAAATGAAATTGCATAAAACATAATTTGAAAAATTGCATGATCTAAAAAAAAATGAAATGGAATTCTGATTTAAAAATTTGAAGTAAAACAAAAATTAGAAACAAACAAAAAAATAAGAAATTCTAAGGTTGATCCCTATGTATGCCTCCCTGACAACGGCACCAAAATGTTGAGTAAAATAATTTGCATTAGATTACTAACATAAATTATCAATCTGGTATCAGTAGGAATTGTGAGACATACATGCACAATATATGCCAGGGATCAGTTTATCCAAAAAAAATAATAAAAGAAATCTAATCTAATCACACCATTCCTAATTGGTATTCCATGGATTGAAACATAAGTCATATGACAAATAATTGAAATCACAATGCTAATCTAAATGAAAGAAAATTCAAAGGAAAAAAAAATATTGTATGATCAACTACTCAAGCATTCAATATGGAAGTATGACAGAGTCACCCTCTTGACATGATTTACAAGCAATTGATTACACTTTAGTTAAAAAAATTTAATCTAAGAAAGCATTTAAAGAACATGTAAAGGAAAAATCAATTCTTGTATAGGTTAAATACTCAAGCATACAATTTCGAAGTATGACAGAGTCATATTCTTGGCATGGTTTACACACAAATACATTTAACTAAGGATATGATCTAGGAAAGCAGTGTAAAAACATTTACAAGAAATCTCAATTATTGTATAGGTTAAATACTCAAGAATACAATTTGGAAGTATGACAGAGTCATCTTCTTGGCATGATTTACAAGCATCCAATTATACACATAATTGAGGATCTGGTATAGGAAAGAAAATAAATCCTAATCTATGAAAGAAAATAAAGCTTAATCAATGGACTTGGTTTTTCTTACATATGTAGCATCTCGACTTACCATCTCTCATACTTTTGTATTCTAAATTTTTGCTGCTCGAAACAGGTCAACATGGAAGTTTCGCTATAATGTGTTTTCTACGAAGATTCAGAAGCTAAAAATTTTATTACACAAATAAGAAATCCCGAGGAAGATCTTGTAAAAATCTCAGATCATGGTTCACCATATTTTTGGAGATATGATTTTTGGAAGTTAGGGTTTATTCAGGCTCCCAAATTTCATTTCAAAGAGGTGACCATGGGAAAATAGTCGTAACTCTCTCTTGAGGCATCAAATTTGAATTCCGTAAGAAGCAAGTGGAAGAAAACGGACTCTAGTTTTTATCTTATCTATTTTAGAGATGAAGGAGGAAATAGTGACACATGGCATACCATACAAGTTCGATCTACTGAACTAACCCATAATTAGGTCATTGCAGGAGATTGGGCATAAATTCATCTTGAAGAATCGAAATCAGGTCAGACCTGTGGCATTCAAATGAAGATTTAGAGGGCTACTATATGGAATATTTTCAGATATTGAATATCCAAAGTCACAAAGATAATTCAGTTTCAATATCGATATCCTCAAAATAAAGAAAAATGTATGTATTTGTTTTTCAAATTGCGTAATTCTTGTTAGAAAAGTCAGTTTGAAGTGATTCCAGGGGCATATTGAGGCATAGATATAAGTATTCAGTTCTAAAATTTTCCCTAAAAATAGTTCAATACCAATAAATCCCTCAGATTATTCTATTATGGCTCATGAATATGAAGAAGTGCAACATGATATATCAAAATTTCAAGAGCAAGTGCACCAAATTTCACTCTTGCAAAGAGCAACAAAAAGAGAAATGGATTTTTTGAAGAAAAGCTTGGAAGCTAATATGGATGGTTTGAAGAAATTCATGGAAGCTACGATGGATGGTTACAATAATTTTATGGAAGAAAAAATGGAAGGTTTGAAGGAAGAATTGGAAGATTTGAAGGAAGGTTTTTCAAAGTTGATACAAGAAATGATTCCTAATGGTGAAACGATAGTAAAGGAAACTCATGATGAGAGAAAAATAAATTTTAATCATGATTTCATAAAATTGAATGTTATATGGAAGACCCACCATCTTCCAAATATCAATATGAGGAAGTATGATGGCAAGTATCCCGTAACATGAATACTATAGAAGGAGAAATATTTTGATTTGAAGAATGTGCAAAATACACAAAAGGTATGCATTGCAGCTTTATATTTAGAACATAATATATTTGTATGGTATCGATGGATTTTCTCCTGTAAAATTATTGTCACCTGGTCAAGTTTTACAGATTAAATGATAGTACATTATGAGGATACAAATATCAACACCTTCTTTATCCAATTGATAAATCTCAAACAAAAGGGTTCAGTGGTGGAGCACATTGAGTACTTCCAAAAATTGAATATAAGGGTAACTGATATTCTAGAGGAACATAGGATTAATGTCTTCATAGGGACTTTAAAGGATATCATACAACATGAGGTTTGTGCTTGGGAACCTAATTCATTGGATAAGGAATTTATGTTGGAAAGAAAAATTGAATGTAAAATAATGTCGACAAGGAAGCCTACCACTCACATCTATCAAGATGGAAATGTTGCTACTCCTTAACTTCCACAACCTGCAAGGTTGATACCACAACAATTGGAAGAAAAAATATAAAAAGGATTTTTCTACAGTTCTGATAGAAAATACACTAAAGGTCATAAGTGTCTTGGGAAGAAATTATTTTACATAGATTGTGAAGAGGAGGAAGAAAATGAATAAGGAACTTCAAAAGAAGAGGATATACACCAAGAACCAGCCCTAGTGAAAGAATAAATGAGTCCAGCCATATCATGTAATGCATTAGCAGGAATTAACACTCCTCAAATTCTCAAGATATAATGATATATCAAGAAGAAAAAGGTAATGGTGTTGATTGATTCGGGTAGTACCCATAATTTTATTCATTGTAAGGTAGCCAAGGAATTGAATTGCTTCCTATACCTAGCACCATAATGTCAAGTAATGGATGCAAATGGAGGAATTATAAATTTCTTTGTAAAATGCCATAATATTAAGCTAACAATGAGGGAATATGTATTTAATAGTCCAATGCTTTCCATTCCAATGGGAGGTGCTGACATTGTACTAGGAGTACAATGGTTACAATCTTTGGGGATGGTAGATTTTAATTTTAAAGAAATTTTCTTGTAATGTTTTTCAGAAGGAAACAAAGGAAAATTATGGGGTATCAAAGGGAATTCATGAAAGATAATAATCTCTAATGTCATGAAAAATATTCTGAATAAATAACAATAAGGCGTAATTTCACAATTATGCTCATTAAAAGTTCCAACATCAAAATCATATATTTCTCCAAATCTCGAAAAGGTATTGGAAAATAATTCCAAGGTGTTTGAAACTAACAAAGGACCCTCACTTATTCACGTTCAAGATCATGCTATTCATTTGATTCCAGGAAGTGTTTCTCCAAACAGCAGGCCTTACAAATATCCTTATGTCCAAAATAGCGAAATTGAACGAATGATTGCAAAAATGTTAAGGCTGGTATAATTAAAACTAGTCAAAGTTATTTCTATACTCCAGTAGTATTAGTGCACAATAAGGATGGATCATGGCACATGTGTCCATATTATAGGGAGCTCAATAAGCTCATTATTAAAGATAAATTTCCCATTCCTATGGTTGATGAATTATTGGATGAATTTCATGGAGAAACTTATTTTACCAAGTTGTATCTCCATTCAGTATATCATCAAATAAGAATGAAGATTGAAGATATTATGAAAATAGCATTTCAAACTCATGTGGGTCATTATGAATTTTTGGTCATGCCTTTTTTCCTTACCAATTGACCTTCTACATTTCAAGAGTTGATGAATTCCATTTTCAAACCCTTAGAAAATTTGTTTTAGTATTTTTTGATGATACACTAATCTACAATAGGTCTTGGAAGAATCATGCTCAACATGTTGATAGGGTGCTCAAACTATTGGAGGAGAAACAATTATATGAAAAAACCTCCAAATGTTTCTTTGGAGAACAAGAGGTGGAATATTTGGTTCGTATTGTATCTCACGGAGGTGTTAAGGTATACCCTAACAAAATTAAAGCCATTAAGGAATGGAAATTCCCCACAACCGTAAAGCAATTTCAATGGTTTCTCGGGTTAACAAGGTATTATCGCAATTTTGTTAAGAACTATGGGAGAATAGCAGCACCTCTATGAACATTACTGAAGAAAGATGCATTTTCATGGACTATTGAAGCAACTAAGGCCTTTGAACATCTTAAAGAGGCAATGTGCCTCGCACAGGTCTTAGCTATGCCAGACTTCACAAAAACATTTATTTTTGAATGTGATAGCTTGATAAATGGAATTGGTGTTGTTTTAATCCAAGAAGCAAGACCCATTTATTTTTAAATTTGTCCAATCAAAGGAAAGTATTTAAAAAAAGCTATTTATGAGAAGGAAATCTTGGGAATACTACATGGACTAAACAAATGACGACCTTACCTAATGGGAAGACACTTCAAGGTAAAAAATGATCATGATAGTCTTAAACACTTTTTGGAAAAAATACTATCTTCAAAAGAGAAGCAAAAATGGATCTCAAAGATGTGGGGTTATGACTTTGAAATCATCTACAAAAAAGAGAAGCTAAACTTTGTTGCAGACGCACTCTTAAGAAAGGATGAATAAGTGGAAGCATTGATTTCCTCCATTTAATTGAAGCAGGGAATGAATGGAAGAAGTATGAATAAACATGGACACTCATTCAAAATTTGCAGCAAGATCCTAGTACATCTGATACATTTAGTTGGGAAAATGATTACTTATGCTACAAAGATCGCTTATATATTTGTAAGAATTCCCAACTAAAGCAAAATATTCTTTTGGAATTGCACACTCAAGATAAAATCCATTGAAACCTCCTCCCAATGTTGATTTGGAATGGATAAAGGTTGCAGTAGACCCGAGGTCTAAATTTTCTCAACTTTATTTTGTTGGCAAAGAAAAAATTCCGCCACAAATTTTTGAATATCAGATTTAAGGCCATCCAAAAAAAAAATCTTTCTCGACCTCGTGATAATTTTTTAAAAATCCTAAATGTCCTATTAAGGGAGAGGTGTGCAATTCCAAAAGAATATTTTTTTTTATTTGGGAATTCTTACAAAGATATAAGTGATATTTGCACCATAAGGAATCATTTTTCCAACTAAATATATCAAATGTACTGGGATCTTTCTACAACTTTTGAATGAGTGTCCATACTCGTTCATCATTCTTCTATTCGTCCCTTTATTTTCCTATATAATCTGGTTGGATAATAGAAATGGCACAAATAAATGCTTCCACATCCTCATCATTTCTTGAGAGTGCATCTGCAACAAAATTTAGCCTCCATTTTTTGTAGATGATTTCAAAGTCATAACACAACATCTTTGTGACCCATTTTTGCTACTCTTCTGAAGATAGTCTTTGTTCTAAAAAGTATTTAAGAATATCATGATTATTTTTTACCTTGAAGTGTATTCCCATTAGGGTAATTCACCATTTTTTCAGTGCATGTAGTATTGCCAACATTTTCTTCTCATAAACAGATTTATGTAAATATTTTCCTTTGATTGGAAGGCTTTTAGAAAAATGTGTCTTCCTTCTTGCATTAAAACAACACCAAATCAATTTTCTAAGGCATAAAATTCCAGAATAAATGTTTTTGTAAAGTCTGGTGTAGCTAAGGCAGGTGCTTGGCACATTGCCTCTTTAATATGATCAAAGGCCTTAGTTGTGTCAAGAGTCCATGAAAATGCATCTTTCTTCAATAATGTTGTTAGAGGTGATGTTATTTCCCCATAATTCTTAAAAAAGTTGTGATAATAAATTAGGGGAATTTTGAGGTCTAAAATGGGCCTCCTAAAGATAATGTACAATCAAAATTTAATTTATGGGAATCAATGACATTTTGTCAGACTAGGAGGTAACTCTGCAAAATTGAATATGAATTAGATGGAGATTGTGTGTGTACGTATACATGGAGGTGAGGGTATTGGGATTCACTTCCTAATGTCTCTTGGCCTTCTTTATTTACTAAGTTACAATAATATACAATCTCACCCAATCCCTTAGGATTAGGTGTCAACTTTCCCCCCTTTAATCTAAAGGGATTTTGGAGAGTCCAAGCATCGTTCTAAACTTTCCAAATTTTTCTCTTCCAAGCGCTTTGGTGAATATGTCTGGTGTTTGCTCATTTGTGGAACAATGACATAGATGGATAGTTTTGGCCTCAACATGATGTCTAATCAGATGGTATTTTGTATTGATGTGCTTTTCTCGATCATGGAACTTAGGGTTCTTGGAAAAATTTGTTGCAGAAGTGTTGTTGATCATGAGTGGTGTTGAATGCATTTATTTCATCTGCAAATATTCTAGGATTTTCCTGAGCCACACAATTTCCATTGTTGCTTTAGCTGCTACCACATATTATGCCTCAGTTGTGGAATCCACTGGAACTAATTATTTGCATGATCTCACTGAGACAACTCCTGATCCAAGACTCATGGTATAACCTGAAGTAGACACCCCAGTTTATTTGTCCCCATTAAAGACTAAATCAGAGTATCCGATCAATCTGAAATCGCCTACCCGTGTATATTTGAGTCCAAAGTCTTGAGTCCCCTTCAAGTAATTTAGAACTCTTTTTGCAGCATACCAATGTCCTTCACAAGGTTTTTTCATAAACTTGGAGAGGATTCCAATAGCAAATGAGATGTATTGTCTAGTGGTAATCAGGTAGATAAGACTTCCTACAAGGTGTCTATACTTCATTGCATCCTTGAATTCCTTCCCTTCAATGGATGTGAGCTTCAAGTTTTGTTCCATTGGAGTGGTTAAGGGATTGCATTCATCCATGCCAAACTTGTTCAAAAGATCTCCAATGTACTTCTTTTCAGAAAGAAATATAAATTTAGGACGTTGGGTTACTTTAATACCCAGATAGTAATGAAAATAACCCAAATCAGTCATTTCAAAACCTTTCTTCAAATCTTTCTCTATGGATGAAATATAAATCTCATTGTTCCCTTTCATCAAAATATCATCTACATACACCACATGATATACAAATATTTTTCCAACTTTCTTAAGAAACAAAGTTGCATCATCCAGATCAAAATGTTCGAAATCAAGTTTCAGAAGATGCTCAGTTAATTTCTCATATCAGGATCACGGTGCTTTCTTGAGGCCATACAAGGATTTTTTAAGCTTGCATACTTTTTTTTCTTGGTCATTCATAAAAAATCCTTTTGGTTGGGACATAAAAACTTTCTCCTTTAGATCTACATTCAAAAAGGTGATTTTTACATCCATCTGATGGAGTTTCTATCCCTTTTGAGTTTCTAGGCAAAGAGTGTCTAGATGGTGGTCCATTTTGCCATGGGAGAAAAAATTTCTTCATAATAAACCCCTTCGTTCTATGCAAAACCTTTTTTCACAAGCCTGGCTTTGTGCTTGTCAAGTGAGTCATCTACTTTGTACTTGTTCTTGTAGACCGAGTTACAGCCAATTGGTTTGGTTCCCAAAGGAGGGTCAACCAGCTTCCAAGTGCCATTATTTATCAAGGCATCATACTCCTTTTTCATCGCTTCATTCCATTCGTCATGAGAAGCGACTTCTTTGAAGGAATTTGGTTCATGATCTGTAGAAAAAATCAATTCACAGTTATAAGAAATATCCATATCAATAGGTGAATCATAATTATCTACATGACCTTCGTTTTGTCTAGTGGAAATTCTTGTTCCTTTCTTTCCAACCTCATCGGGACGAAGGTTTTCTATGTCTTTGTCAACCATTTGGGGGGACATTTTTGAGATGGCCCAGGTTACTAATTTGACTGAGTTGGAATTGAATCAACATTCAATCTCTCAATTCTATCAATCACATCATTCAAGGTGTCATCCATGGTTGGTTCTTCATGTGGGGGAGAGAGTGCTTCGAGAAATGATTCCACAGATTGATTCAGTACAGGAATCCCCCCTTCAATATGTGGAATTTGATTATCAAATTCTTGAAAATAATTTTCATGTGTGAATTTGTCTAGGTGATCAAGTTGCTGCTCAACAACATTGTCAGTCTTGGAAGATTCAAGGAATATGAAATCTCTTGTTATTACAAACTTCTTATTGACTTCATCATAGAGACAATACCCTTTGAAGGTATTGGAATACCCCAAGAAGATACATTTTTGACTTCTAGCACAAAGTTTATTCCTTTTTACCTTGGGTATCAAAGCATAACAGGTGGAACCAAAGACCCTGAAATGCCTTACTGAAGGAATGTGGCCATGACAAATTTCATAAGGATTTTTGTTTCTGATTTAATTTTAAGGACACCTATTCTTTATGTATACAACACATAGAACTACATCAGCCCAAAATATCAATTTTACATTCTTAAAAAAAATCATGGAGCGAACCATATTTAAAATTGTCTTGTTCATTCTTTCATCTACATTGTTCTGTTGGGGATTATAGGGCACATTTGTTTGATGTTTGATCCCATTTTGACACATATAATTTTAAAATATGTTTGAAGTGTATTATTTTCCATTATCAATACGCAAAGAGCCAATATATTGCATCATTTTCAATCCATGCATGAAAATTCTTGAACGTTTGAAAATCATCATATTTGTTCTTCAATAAGTAAACCCAACACATTCTAGTGTAATCATCAATAAATTTCATCATATATTTATTTCCATTTACAAAATAAATAGGCATAGGGCCACATAAACCTGAATTAATAAGCTCAATTTTTCTACGTGCTCTAGAATGTGAATCATGAAATGGTTGTTTTCTATGCTTTCCTAGAATACAAGCATCACATTGCTTAAGTTTCCTAGGAATTGTAGGTAGTCCATTAACACCATTTTTATTCAAAAATCAAAGGTTATCATAGGTTAAGTGTCCAAATATTGTATGCCATAAAAGACTTTATGGGAATTTACCTTCATCATGATGTGAATTGAATGCAAAGTTTTGTGCATGAGTAGAGGAACCTTGCAGCTTCAATATTCTTCCTTCTTCTATTCCCTCCATGAAAAGTGAGCGATTTGATGCTTTTATGACCTCAAAATTTCCATCAGACATGTGAATGGAGTGTCCTTGCTGGTGGATGTGGACCAAGGACAACAAGTTTCTCCTCAACTGAGGGAGGTATAGAACCTCATGTAGAAGATGATCCAGAAGACCAGACAACTTAAGCCTGGTTGTGCCAATCCCTAATGGCTTAAGTTTGGATTTATCTGCAAATTATACTACTCCATCAACTTTTTCAGTAAATTCTTCAAAAAAATATTTTCTAAATGTCATGTGACATATTGATCCTGAATCTAGCAACCAATCATCTCTCCAAGAAGTAAATGAAACATCAAACACGTCTTCAGTTACTCCATTGTTACAATGTACTACAGCATAATGAGCGCATTCAGGTGCTTTACCTTTGTCTCTATCATAATTTTTACCTTTTTCTTGATTTATTTCATGCTCAATTTTATCCAAAGGAAACTTACATGTAGATGCATCATGCCAATATTTATTGCAGTGTATGTAATGAAGATCAAATTTTTCATTTTTAGTTTGTCTGCCCCCCCTTCCTTTGAAATTTCTTGTTCCTCTTCCTCTTCAGCCACCTCTTCCTCTCGAAGAATATTGGGCATGAATCTTCTTTGTATGTGCAAATAATACAACCTCTTCAGAAGACAGAGGCGTTGTCATCTTTCCAAAATCCTTCTCTCTTTCTACAATTTTTTTCTCAAGGGAATCAAAGGTGATTTTCATAAGGTTTCTACTTGCTTGCAAGGGCTCAATTTAATGTGAGTAAGTGGGATACAATGCCTTAACAATGCTATGAGAGGTATATCAAATTCTACACCAGTGTTCTTAATGTCATTCATGATAGATCTTACTGCTGAAGCTAAAGCAAGAGGGTCATCATTTTTCAATTCAAGATTAAACAACTTAATCATTAATTAAACAATTTCAAGTTATGAATGTGAGTCATAGAGTTATTTTAGCTTGCTCAAGGCTTCATAGGCATTTTAAAATGGTGTAATATGGTGACTCACCTCTTCATTTACGAAAGCTACAATCAAGACATAGGCCTTCCCAAATGGTGATCTCCTTGTCTGAAGTGGGCTTTGCTAATGGAAGGTCTCATTCTCCTTCAAAAATTCCTCTCCACAACTCATTAAAAATGAGTGTGTTCTTGATTTTCTAAGACCATTCAGGATATTTCTCCTTGCCAGAGAGAATAAATCCTATAATATATATGACATAATGCATTATTTTGAAGAAAAAATAGTTTTATGTCCTGGTAAAAATTGAATTCTAATATCAATTCTACAATTTTATTTTATTTTTGTAAAAAATAATTTGGGGAAAACAAAGGTATTATATGAGTGAGGTATTTTCTAGGGGGAGGTGTTTTATGGGGAAGGTTTGTACCAAGGGTGACATTTTCTGGGGGGGGTGTTTTCTAGGGGAGGTGTTTACCAGGTCTGGTGTTTTATGGGGGAGGCCAAACTGTGTAAAAAATTCAGAATAGGAGGCCGAATAGTAAAAAAAATAAATGCAGAGAGAATCTGCGTGGGAGGGGAGGGGGAGGAACGAGCAGGAGGGGAGGGTGGGTGGGGAGGGTTGCGCTGCCGTGAGTGGGTGGGGAGGGATGAGAGGCCGTGAGAGGGGAGGGGAGGGCAGGTGAGGGGGATGGGCAGAGCTATGAGCAGGGAGGGGTATGGGAGTGGATGCGAAGGGGGAGGGGTATGGGAGAGGGGTGAGAGGATGGGGAAGGGGGCTGAGATGGTGTGGAGGGAAAAGTGGGTGAGGTCTACGGGGATGGGGATGGGAGTGGATGTGAGGGGGGCGGGGTATAGGAAATGGGTGAGTGGGTGGGGAAGGGATGGGAGCGAGTGGGGAGGGCCAAGTGGGCTGTGAGCTGTGTGAGGTGGCATGGGTTGTGAGGGGTGAGGGGGTAGGGGCTGAGGGGTGAGGGGGAGAGAAGGAGGTCGAGTGATGTGAGGGGTGGGTGAGAGGGAGGGGCGTGAGGTTGAGTGCTATGCGAGAGTTATGGAATGGGTGCCAGGTGGGTGAGCGTGTGAGAGCAGGGAGATAGGAGGGGAGTGAGAGAATCGAAGGCTGAACATGTGATAATTGTGAGGGAGAGTGGTGATGAGGGTGCTGAGAGCAAAAAAAAAAATTTAACAGTAAATGAATGTGCAAAGAACTGTAAAAATTATTTTTACAGTAAAAATTGAATGTGCAGATAAAAATGACACAGAATTTATAGTAAAAAAAAATGCAGAATTATTCCAGAATACGAGAATGCCAGGAGCAATAAAAATAGAATGTCAGGAGTAGTAAAAAAAATAAAAATTGAATGCATAATGATATTCTACAAGATTTATAACATGATGGAATTACACCAAATGCAGGAATGCCAAAAATGCGACTGGCTTTGATACCATGGCAGACCAGGAGGTAACTCCGCAAAACTGAATACAGGGAGGCGACGCTATTGCGATTCACTCTCCAATGTCTCTTCGTGTTCCTTATTTAATAAATTACAATAATACACAATCTCACCCAATCCCTTAGTATTAGGTGTCAACACATTTTATGGGATGACATCATCCCCAATGGTTGAGGTGGCATTGGTTAAGTTAAAGGTACTTTCTTGTTATATTCTCAATTTTGGATAAAAATCTCATGGTTAACCATGATAGTGCTCTAAGTAATTTTAAAGTCAGAAAGTAAAGTACTAATAATAAGTGTCATTTCACATTTTTTTAATAAAATATTATTATTGTCATTTCATATTTTTTTGAAAGAAACAATGCATATCCTTACATAATCTCCATTTCTTTACACATTTTTCAATAAATATTATATATGTATATTTTCATATATTTATTTTTAAATTATATATTCATCTCATTTTATTTAATATTATAAATTCAAATTAATTATAATTTAATATCTATGCATATATATTCTACATATTAAATAAAAATGTAACCTTGCAGTTTTATGATAAATCAAATCTTTGAATAATATTATTATAATATTAATAACAATATAAACATATTACAATTAAAGAAAAAAGGTATATTAGTTTTGTATGATGAAAAAATGTATATCAGTTTTGTATATTAAAAAAAGGTATATTAGGTTCAACATAGTTTGGGGCAAAAAAATTCTAAAATTTCAATGTATATAAAACTTAAAATATACTTATAAATATGAATAAAATCTATTTCAACATTTTTTTTCTTTAATTTTAAGTACGACTAAATTAATTTCATTATGATTATATTAATATAATATATTACTATACATAGTATTATGAAAAATAATATAAATGATATAAAATATATATTATATTATTTTTTATATTATATATTATTTTTTCGTAGGTTATAAATCTAATCAATTCAATATGTAATATAAAAAAATACATAAAATAATAAACTACATTTATTATTTTATTTTATTTTATTTTTATATAATATATTAATTACATGTTATTATATAATTTAAATAATATAAATTTTAAATAATAGTCTACTATACAATTATGAATTTATGAATTTATATTTATAATTTATTTTAAGTTATTAAGTACAAAGGACAAATGCATTATTTGCTCAATGATAATGACATTTTATTGAAAATTTTTATTCTTATTTATAGTCATATAAATTCAATTTTTTATTAAATTTATTTTGGTACACCTTTTCAATTGAATTTAAGCATGGTTACATGGATTGTGGTGTAAAAAGTAAAATGAAAATTCATAAATATTATGTTATTGGTTTAGCTATTATTTTATTATTTCCTTAGGAGGCCCATTTTAGACCTCAAAATTTCCCTAGTGGCCCTGTTAACCCGAGAAATCCTCACAACTATTTTATGGTTGTGGGGACCTTTCATTCCTTAATGGATTTAATTTTGTTAGGGTCTACCTTAATGCCCTCCTCATATATAATATGTCCTAGATATTCCACCTCTTGTAATCCAAAGAAACATTTGGAAATTTTTTCATATAATTGTTTCTCCTCCAATAGTTTGAGCACCCTCACAACATGTTGAACATGTTACTTTCTAGACTCATTGTATATTAGTATATCATCAAAAAATACTAACAAAAAATTTCTAACGAAGGGTTTGAAAATGGAATTCACCAACCTTTGAAATATAGAAGGTGCATTGATAAGGCCAAAAGGCATGACCAAAAATTCATAATGACCCTCATGGGTTCAAAATTTTATTTTTAGAATGTCTTCAATCTTGATTGTAATTTGATAATATCCAAAATGGAGATCCAACTTGGTGAAATAAATTTCTCCATGTAATTCATCCAATAATTCATCAATCACAGGAATGGGAGATTTATCCTTAACAGTGATCTTATTGAGGTCCCTATAATCTGGAAACATACACCATGATCCTTCCTTCTTGTGAACCAATACTACTAGAGTAGAGAAACAACCTTGAATAGGTTGAATTATACTAGCCTCCAAAATTTATGCAATCATACGTTCAATTTCGCTCTTTTGGACATAAGGATATGTATAAATCTTGGTGTTTGGAGGAACACTTCCTCAAATTAAATTAATAGCATGATCATGGTGATGAAAAGGTGGAAATCCTTCAGGAGTTTAAAACACCTTGGAATGATTGTCCAAGAATTTTTGGAGTTCTTAAGAAATAGATGATTTTGATGTTGGAACATCTAGTGAGCATAATTGTGCAATTATGCCCCGTTGTTCTTTATTCATTAACTTTGTCATGACATTAGAGCTTATTATCTTTCCCAAATTTCCTGTGAAACATGGTAATTCAACTTCCTTTCCTTCCAAAAAAAAATTCAAGAAAAGTTATAGAAAATTAAAACCAAAGATTTTAACCATTCGTTTCCTTTCCCCAAAGATTGTAACCATTGTACTCCTAATGAAACATCAGCACCACCCATTGGAATGAAAAAAATTGGACTATTAAATACATATTCCCCCATGGTTAGCTTGATAATATGGCACTTTCTAAAGGAATTTATAGTTCCTCAATTTTCCACCATCACTTGACACTCTAGCACTCGGTATAGGAAGCAATTAAATTCCTTGCCTATCTTACAATGAATAAAAATATGGGTGCTAACTTAATAAATAATACTATTACATTTTTCTTCTCGATTTCTCCTTCTATATTGAGAGTTTGAGGAATGGTAATTCCAGCCAATGAATTACAAGATATGGTTGAATTCATTTCTTCTTACTCTAGGGTTGGTTCCAAGTGTATATCCTCTTCTTTTGAATTTACTTGTTCCTTTTCTTCCTCCTCTTCACAATCTATGTAAAATAACTTCTTCTGAGCAGACTTATGAACTTTAGTGTATTTTATATCACAACTATAACAAAGCCCATTTTCTCTTTTTTCTTCCAACTATTGTGTTGTAAGACTTGTAGGTTGTGGAAGTATAGGAGTAGAAACACTTCCATCTTTATAGTTGTGAGTGGTAGGATTCCTTGTTGCTATAATTTTGATTTCAATTTTTTTGACCAACTTGAATGCCTTCTACAATGGATCAGGTTCCCAAAGTGAAACCACATGTTGGATGTTATCATTTAGAGTCCCTATGAAGACATGAATCCTATGTTCCTTTGGAATATTATTTAACCTTATATTCAATTTCTGGAAGTCCTCAATGTGCTCCACCATTAAACCCTTTTGTTTGATATTTATCAATTGGCTAAAGAAGTTGTTGCCATTTTTATCCTCATAATTTCCTATCATTTCCTCCATAAAAATTGAAAAAATGACCAGTGGTTTACTAGAAAAAATCCACTGATACCATACAAACTGATTTTTTTTAAAATATAAAGTTGCAATGTGTACATTTTGTGTGTTTTCTGTATTATAGAGATCAAAGTATTGCTCCATTTGTACTATCCAAGTTATCAGATCCTTGCAATAAAACTTCTTCATATCTATCTTGGGAATATGATGGGTCTTAGATCCAACATTAGAGTCTACGAAATAATTATTAACATTTCTTTTGTTCTCATCATGATTTTCCTATACTATATTTTCACCATTAGGAATATTTTCTTGTAGCAACTTTTCCAAACCTTCCTTCAAACCTTCCCTCTCTTTCTTTAAATCTTCCACGTTTCCTTCGATATTAGCTTCCATACCATCCATCTTAGCTCCCATTCCATTCTTCAAACCAACCATATTAGCTTCCACAACATCCATCTTAGCTTCTATGCCATCCTTCTTATCTTCAATGCCATTATTCAAAACATATATATTAGCTTGCACGCCTTTCTTCAAACCATCCATCTCAGCTCCCATGCCTTTCTTCAAACCATCCATCTTAGCTTCCATGCCTTTCTTCAAATCACCCATCTTAGTTTCCATTTCATTTTTTGTTACTTCTTGTGCGAGCGAAATTTTTTGCACTTGTTCTTGTAATTTTGATATATCATGTTGCACTTCTTCCTCTTCATGAGTCATAGTAGAGACTTATGAGGACTTAATGGGTGTTGATTTTTTAGGGGCTGTTTTAGAAACCAATACTGATATCTATACCTAAGTATTCCATTGGAATCCCTTCAAACTGATTTTTCAAACAAGACTCATGCAATTTTTTAAAAAATACACACCTTTTTATTTATTTTGAGGAGCTCGATATTGAATCTTATGTATCTCTATGATTTTGGATCCCCAAGGTTTGATATTCGGTCCTTTATTATCCCTCTTAATATTCTTTCCAATGTCATAGGTCTGACCTGATTTGGATTCCTCAAGGAAACTTTATGCCCAGTCTTGCACAATTACTTAATTATGGACTGGTTCAGTAGAGCGAACTTGTATGTCCTGCCACATCATTGTTTCCTCCTTTGGCTCTAAAATTGATATCCAAGAAACTATATTTTGTGTAATTTTGGCCAATTTTTACATAATTCCAATCCGCTATTTAGAGAGAGAGAGAGTTATGATGATTTTCCCAATGTCACCTCTTTGAGATGAAATTTGTGAGCCTACAAAAACCCTAACTTCCACATGTCATATCTCCGAAAATATTGTGAACCAAGATCTAAAACTTTTACATGACGTTTCTTATGATTTATTGGAAAATGATTTTTCTGTTTAGATTCTGAACTTTTGTAGAAACAAATTTATAGAGAAAATTCCATGATGACCCGTTTGAAGCAACAAAACCCTAGAATTGAAAGCTCTGATACCAAATTTTATGGAGCCAAATCACAAAATAGAAGAAAAGAGAGATCAAAACCTTAGAAATCAGCCACTTCAAGGAGGAATCCTCCTTTATATTACATAAATTAATCTAAAACTGAATGTTAGTTTTTTTGTGCTAATCTCATCTTCAGAATCAAAAAGAATTATTGATCCCTTGGTTCATGTGCGTAGATTTCCTTAGTGTTTGTGAGTGTTAAAACAGGTAAATTTTTGATGCTTTTATGTTAAATTCAAGAGCATAAATCATGAAAAACAGATGTTGAACAGTAGAAAAAACATGTAAACCAAACCATCACAATGATCCATTAACAAAATGTTTGGATGAAGGAGGCAGGGATAATTTTAAGGATGGAAAATTATCTTGAAGTTTAAAAAATTGGCGAATCTCACTAGTCCATAATATGCAAACTATAAAATGTTTATTGATGTATTTGTAAAATTATTCAAATTTATAATGATATTATATGTATTTTCTATATAATGTTGGAAATTTTTAAGGTAAAATAATTTTACATTGTAAAATTTGGGCGAATCATTTTTATAAAAAAACGGAAATTGGTGAATCTTTTTTTTGGAAAAACCATGGAAAATTAGCCCACCTGCGAATATTAGCCCCTAAAATTTTCCATGGAAGGAGGTCACCCCTCCTAGGCTACATCTCCTTGGTCTAGCTTCCATGGCTTTGACCTCTTTATTAAATCAAATTTAAAAAAAAATGGTGCTTACATTCACCTACTACTCCTAAAACATGCTTCAATGTGTTCAGAATGTCCAATCATTCATAAATGACTCTTCTTGCTCCCAATTTGGTCAAATTTCACAAAATTTATGACCAAAATAGTTTGGCCTAGGAAATTTCCACTAAATTTGGAGATGACTCCAATTAGTATAGCTAAATCTGGGGTTGGCGCCAAATTTGGAGGGTCACCGAAAGAAACTCGAATTTAATTAAACATAAGCGGATATTAACTGTTGGATTATCGCTATAAGCACATTTTAGTTTAATATTTCATTAAGGTTTGGATAATCACATTTAGTAATGGTTTATGGTAATTAAACCATATTTAAAATCCTTAATCTCGCGCATTACATTAAGCTTTGCCACTGGTTATGGTGTAATGCTTCTCTGAGGAGGGGGCTGACTCCTTCCATATGCCCACCGCTCATATGAAATGATATCAAATATATGTCGGGGACATATATTTTTATGTCCCAAGGTAGTGGTGTATTGGCATGGAGAGCTTGTGGTGTAGGGGAGGTCGTGGGTTGAAGCCCCGACCTCTGACCAGCCCTGTGGTAATATATTTTTTCTCCACAATATTAATTCCAACCTTTGGCATATGAAATTATTTCAGACCTTTGTAATATAACGAAATTGGACTGTTGCTAATAGTTTTCCAACCAGACTATGGTATAAATAAATTCGAGCTTCGCCAATAGTTTTCCAACCCTTGAGATTTGAAATGTGAACTTTGACCTTGGTCCACTAGAGGGGGCACGTGGTGGCCCCTAACTGCACCAAGTGTCCACCTCTATTTGGACTATCCATCCTTAATAAAAAAATTCAAATTCGACCTTAGGAGCACATTAAAAGAGATTCACCTTCAAACCTTTCCTGTGAATCTTACAGTGACATTTGTCACAGTGTCATTGGGAAAAACTGATAAAATATTCCCAAAATATTCCTTTTCTGCTCATTGGGTTGCCATGTCACCAAAATATCACTTATGTTGTTTTTTTTAGCTATTTAGGAAAACGAGCATTAGGCTCCATCTTCTTCATCCGGACTTCATTTTTGACAAAACGAATTGTGCCAGATTCTTGGTGATGAGCTATTTTTTTCATTAAATTTATGTTCAATTCTAAGCACTTTCATTTTTGAGCTTTTATACTGAGCACGTCATCACTCCTCCCCACTAGAAGCCTTTTGGACCCCAAATTCACTTTGATAACTGATCATGTGGATGAGGGTATAGTTCCCTCACCCTTCTAGTCTCAATCCACTAAAATTATCCTATTTTCATTAATTGCAGCTTTTCACAGAATCTTAACTTTTTCCTTGACTCTCGCGACCCTCTCTTATTTTTGTTGACACCTTCATGCTACAATTTAACTGAATTTGTAGAGCAGCAAGCTATTCTTGTAGAAAACAACTTGTTCCTAGCTTGGTCATCAATCAAAGGAAACATAAAAACTGTATCACCTCTGACGCTATCGTCATGGTGATTCTTAATTGAAATTTCTTTGTACTTGTGTCGACTCTTGACCAAGTATCTTCACCATTTCCATTTACCCTTTGAAAACCAGAAACAAGAACTTGTGGAACACATGCCTTCTTTGTCAAGTTTCTTTTTCACTTTCTCTCTAACCTTTGCACTCTCTTGCACTGGCATCTTGTTTCCAACACTGCTCAACACTAATATTGACTGCTACAAATCTATCACATCTTGTTTACCTCCTTTCATTCGATGCATATTTTTGAAAGGTTTGATTCAAAACATCTCTATGTTTGATCATTAACAATGTCAAATATTGACTTGCATTCACTATCCTCTTAATTTTTGTTGCATGTATAAGAGACAAACTTGTATTCTTCTTATGCACTCTAACTATGTAATCAAATCCATATTTAGAAAAGTGATACTAATTCTCATCGTGATGAAATACTACTTTCTTATCAAAAAGATATGAACTTCCTAAAACAATACCTGATATCTCAAGTGGCACTACATCAAGTTCAACTTCATTAAGAAAGTTTGAATTGATGGCAAATATTATTATTCACTTACTTGTTACCTGCAAGTTTGCATTCTTGCATATCCACCCTAAATTATAATGCCTTGGATGTCTAACAATTTCAATATGTACATGCTTAACCAAGTCTTTGGAAATTAGATTAGCTTGTGACCCACTATCAAAAAGTGTGCCAATCTTGGTATGTTAAGAAACGAATATAATATGGAAAATTTCAATTGTATCTTCATCTTGAGTGACATTGGCATGATTCGAAGAACTAGTGCTTGATATGTTCTTACCTTTCAAACCCATGGATGTAATCCTTGTTTCGTCTCCTGAATCTAAACCTAAGTCATGTTAACTTAGAGCAACAGTTTTCCCCTTCTCTATGGCTTTCAGTTTGTTTAGCTTCAATTCTGGATGAAGTTTCCAATAGTGGTATTCTTCATGGCCATCCTTCGAATAGTATTTACATGTGAGTTTTTCTTTCTCTCTTTTAATAGAGATATTTCTCTTCCATGTTTCATTAAAATTACCCTTCCCTTTACCCTCATACTCGAGAAAACCATCACTTTTGTTATCTACCTTATGTTTCCCTCTTGGTTCTAAAATGTGTGGCTTGAACACAAACCTCATCTAAATTTGTGGAATTGAACATGAGAATAGTGTTTCTAAGATAAATGTGAGAACCTCCAACATACTTTAACAAATTTTCTTGAGAATACAAATTAACAACCAAAATAAGAGCTCCTCCCCTAAATTCATGAGTAAAATATTGCACACTATTCCCTTTTGAATGTCTAAATTTTTCCAGTCCATAATGTATTTTCTCATGTAATCTAGAGGATAAATTTTCCTTTTAATGGCAGAAATAAAATTTCACCAAGACATTGAGATATTACCATAGTTTTTATTCTCTTCTTGAGTCCTTGCTTCCCACAATACAAGTGTTGATCCCTCCATCCTCAAGGAATCCAATTGAATCTTTTTTTCATCTTCATGAAGGTTATGAATTCTGCAATACACCTCCAACTGGTGAATCCAATTATCCAACTTCTCTTCATTTACCTCGCCATTATACATTGGAAGCTCAAATTTGACATCAAGTTTGAGTAAGGGAGTTTTTATTTTTGTGTTCTTTGAGTGAGTATTGGTAGTTTTCGTTGTGGAAGTGGAAGATGATGCTAATGGTGGTGATGAGGATGATGATGAAGATGGTGGAGATGGAGGAGGATTTCCTTCACTACCCTTTGAGTTCCTCTCTTCATCCTTTTTTACCCTCTCTTAAAATAGGATACTAACCCTTTCTATTAGTTCATAGAAATCCTTCCTATATGTTTCCTCTTCTGAAAGACCTTCATTCCATCCAACACCTGACATGATGGCTTTGGATTCAATCTCAACTTCTAGTGCAACTTTTACATCTTCAATCTGAGCTAGAGAAACTTGAGGTGCTTCAAGTGCAGCTGTGAGTGAAATTTTGGGTGGAGATGGTGCCCTTGTGGCACTCCTTCTTTTGGTCCTAATATTAGGACATGCAACCAATGGTTTCCCTTCTCCTCTCTACAATTTCAATCTTGTAAGCATAAAAAATTTGCAATCCTTAAAACCATACTTGCACGAAATGCAAGTAACTATCAAGAAAATAACCTTTGCAACATTCATCTGATACCAAATTGATCTAAATCTAAATGTTAGTTTTGTTGTGCTAATTTCATCTTCAGATTTCAAAAAAAAAATTGATCCCTAGGTTCATGTGCATAGGCTTCCTCGGTGTTTGTGAGTGTCAAGAAATGTAAATTTATCAAGTTTTATGTTAAATTCAAGATCATAAAACATGAAAAAAAAATTATGAATAGTTTCAATAACATGTACATCAAACCATCACAATGATCCATTAACATAGTGTTTTTTTCAAGGAGCTCACCCCTCCTAGGCTACATCTCCTTGCTCGAGCTTACATGGCTTGGGTCTTTTTATTAGCTAATTTTTGAAAAAAGTGATGTTTACATTCACCTAATTCTCCTAAAATATGCTTCAATGTGTTTAGAATTTCCAAATCATTCATAAATTACTATTATTGCTCCCAATTTGATTGAATTTTGCAAAATTTATGACCAAAAAAATTTGGCCTAGGAAATCTCCACTAAATTTGGAGACCACTCTAGTTAGTGCAGCTAAATCTAGGGTTGGTGCCGAATTTGGAGGGACACTCAATTTACCACTAAAATAAACTCAAGTTTAATTAAACATAAGTGGATATTAACCATTGGATTAGTGTTATAAGTGTGGTTTAGTCTAATCCCGCATTAAATTTTGGATAAGTTCATTTAGTAATGGCTTATGGTAATAAAACATGTTTAAAATCGTTAATATCGTGCATTACATTAAGCTCCACCACTAGTTATGGTGTAATGGTTCTATGGGGAGAGGGTTTGCCCCCTCCATACCCTCACTTCTCATATGAAATGAGATCAAATATATGTCGGGGACATATATTGTTAAATCCAAAGGTAGTGGTGTATTGGGATGGAGCGATTGTGGTGTGGGTGAGGTCGTAAGGTCGAGCCCTAACCTCCACCTAGCCCTGTGGTAATATATTTTTGTGCCACAATATTAATTCCAACCTTTGACGTATGAAATTATTTTGAACCTTTGTAATATAATGAAATTTAACCATTGCAAATAGTTTTCCAATTGGACTATGGTATAAATAAATTTGGGCTTTGCCAATAGTTTTCCAACCATTGAGATTTGAAATGCAGACTTTGACCTTGGTCGACGAGAGGGGGCATGTGGAAACCCTTGACTGTACTACTTGTCTGCCTCTAGTTTGACTATCCAACCTTAATAATAAAAAAATCAAATTCGACCTTCAGAGCACATTAACAAAAATTCACTTTCAAACCTTTCCCGTGAATCATGCAGTGACACTTGTCATAGTGTCATTGGGTGAAAATGATATAATATTCCAAGAATATTCCTTTTCTACTGACTGGGCTACCATGTCACCAACTTGTCACTTCTACAATTTTTTTTTAACCATTTATGAAAATGAAAAACAAGCTCGATATTTTCCATCTAGACTATGTTTTCGATGAAATGAATTGCGCCAGATTACTGGCGATGAGATCTTCACTATCATTCAGTTTCCATTCAATTCAGAAAACTTTCATTTTTGAGATTTTACACTGAGCACCTGATCATAAATGAACAATTATTGGATGAAACATATGAAAAAACCTCATTTCTATATATAGGAGTCCATGGGGTCACAATATAATTCTAGCCGATATAGTAATAATAATGTAAGAGGACAATAATAATAATATGGGGACTACAGGGGTACAAAAATAACATTAAGAGGGCTACACTAACAACAATAAGGGGCTACACTAGTAATATAGGGCCCTAACAAAATCATCTGCAAAATTCACATAATACCTAAGCTTGGTCATGGAGGTTGTCGAGAATAGTCCACACACATATGAGTGAACTCTTTCAAGGACTGATTTTGGTCGACTGTCCTTATCATGAAATATGGATTTCGTGTACTTCCCCAATTACACCCTTTGCATGTATCATGATACTGTAGTGCACCCTTAAGAAGTCTTGTAGAAATTTGTTGCATGATCTTAAAAGCTTTGTGGTGTAGATGTCCAAATATTCTATGGCATAACCCACCGATGTCTTTGTTCTCCGCTTTCTCTATTTTCATGCTCAAGGAAGAAAAATCTTCTACATCTAATTTTTAGAGGTTATTTACTCAAACCCTGATATCATTCACTTTTATTGTGGCTATTTGACGAAGGAACACCTTTCCTTTGTTAAATATCACATCGTAGCCATGACCTTCCAACATAGCAATTGAAACTAAGTTTTTCTTCAAACCAGGAACATACATGGCATATTTTAATGCGAGAGGAGAACCATATTCCCCATGAAAGGTAGCAGTATCAATGTCAGCCACATTATGCCTCCTATCATCTCCCATCTTGATGTGCATTTGGATATCCTTCTCCTCCTATCAGGCTCCACTATCTAGGTACAAGACATAACCCATCACTGATGACACCATGCATGCGATCAGAGTAAAATCCAAGTTTAATAGTGAAGAAAGTGCTTCACTTACCTCTCCCCCTGATGACTTCTTAGCAGCCTTCTCGAGAAGACACTTTGTGGCATAGTTTCCAAACTTGTGATAGTGAAAACATTTAATATTCAACAAGTCCTTCTTCTTTCCTACCTGACTAGAACATGATTTGGAATGGGATGAATTCCATTTCCACTTATTTTCCTTTCCAACCAATTCAAAAATCTCCTCATCATCATGCTTTGATGAGGATCCATCTCTCGTGTTCAGCCAAATCTCTTCTTCTACCAATCTGGACAACTATCACTCCCACTCTAGTAGCTTCTCCCTCCCATCCATTAAATCCTTGTAGCTGTTCCAGCCCTTGGGAATGCCTAGAAGTGCTAGGCTCACTATATTACCCTCGATAATTATAACACCAACAATTCCAAGCTCATCCCCACACTGAGTGAACTTGGTCAAGTATTTTGGTATTGTGTTGCCCTTCTCTATCTTTATTTTTCTGATCTCGTCCTTTAGCATGAACTTCCTGTGGTCACTATGGTTCTAAAAAAAACAATTAAGGTCTTCAACCTAGAATATGGAGTTTCATTTCCATGGAGGTTTGAGAAAATATGATATCAAACACTTTCCAATAGAATCCTTCTTGCATTTTCTATGTTCTTCTTCCATGCCACCAGATCTTGAGAATCTATTGTTTAGTGCTTATGAATGTCATTTTCTATGAATTCCTTTAGCACGTTTTCTTCGAAAACTGCCTCCATTATATCTCTCCAAGATATGTAGTTCAAAATACTCTCAAGGACATATGCGAGTCTCAATCCAGAGGAAGACATCGAGATCCTGCTGCTAGCCATGAAATGTAGATCTATAAATTTGATTCCCTGCACAAAAAAAACTCACATTCTTCTCTTGTAGAGTATTTCTTGTTTTAATACCCTATATATTCAACTTATAATTTTAATATGGTAAAGCATTATACTTGAATATAGTCTACGAATTGTGGAAACCAATTTAGATCTTGAAGACAAAAAACATGAAAGAGAAAGAATTTCAATTGCACAACACAAATATTTTCTTTGGGAAAGCCTCAGTTTAAAACCATACTATCTCTATATTTCATAATCCAAAGAATATGAGAATATTACAATCCTTTTCCCATGTTCTTATATCTCCAATCTTTTAGGTATGCCTTGGGGATCGATCCTAGGTGTTTCATTGTTTGCAAGGATTTTGCTTTTTATTTTTTTCCCTTTTTAAATCTCGACATCAAATCTTCATGGGAATCCAACATTAGCATTCAGTGGAGTCCATAAGGTTTATAATTTCATGTGTGATTAATCTGATCATGTCTTCCATGTTATTTATGTCCTCTATGACATATAAAACATATTCTCCATCTCCTTTACTCGAATTTGAGGCTAGAGAAGCTCCCATGTCCTTCACTCTTGTAATGGCTTCATCTCTATTTTTTGTATTAGTTCATATCTCTCTTGGTTGGGATGATAGGTGGTAAAATCCTAGGGTTTCAAGAGGTATATGGTAACCAATAGGGTATCTATTATCATGGGATTTTTATTATTTGGGGTTTTTATTATTTATTTTGTATTTATGCAATTTTTTGAAGGGTGGAGAGGTTTTCTCCGCACCATATATTTATGTGAAATAAAAAACGAAGTCTTGTATATACATATGAATTATTTCTTCCAATGTATAAATATATTTAATTTTAATTTATATAAAATAAAAATATATTTCTAATATAATTTTGCATGTATCGCTTAAAGTGATTATTTTTATTATTTTAGAAGCACATTTATAAAAGCACACATATGGGTAATTTACGACCATTCAACTCTCTTTATCTCTCAAGTGACACTTAACACTCCAAGTGACCTTTGGAATTTCTAATTAAATAATTTTCTAAAATAATAATTTCCCTATTTTCGTAGAGATGATCAAGAGGCAAGTTGGTGCTTCTTTGGAGGTTAAAATATTAGTTAAAATTATGTTTCACTTATTTTCATTGATTTCATAACAAAAAATATATATTTTATATATACTCTTTATTTTCATTGTTTTCATAACAAAAATATATGTTTTATATATACTCGTTATATATATTTCAATACACCACCACCCTTGACTTCATAACAAAAAATGTATATTTTGTATATACTCTTTATTTTCATGGTTTTCATAACAAAAATTATATATTAGATATATACTCATTATATATATATCAATACACCACATCCCTTTATAAGTGAGTTAACCATCTCAATACACCCCTTTATGTGTATCATTCATGTTGGAAAATATAAATTTTGAGCCTCATTTTAATTAGCTACTTTTACAGGTATGATTTAATATTATGTTTCACAATAATAACTTAAAGTCATCCAACAAAATTTGCCTCTACAAGAAAAAAATTATTTATATGCCTAGAGGTGATGTTTTCATTAATATGTGTTTGATATCTAGATATCATTTTTGGGACTTGTGATTTTTTAATAGTCCACTTAGCACTCATTGCATCGGGTGATGCTCACAATGGTGAAGAAGTGGGATAGGAAATAATGAAATGAATGACATGTAGTGTCAATCATCACTTCTGGGGCTTGCACCCGATAACCAGGACTTCTCGAGAGGTCACCCATCCCTGAACTCCTCTGACTCAAGCGCACTTAACTATGGAGCTCCCCCCCAAAAAATGATATCTAATGTAATTCACTCCGGAAACCCCTCGTACTTAAATGTTTTATACTTGTTATAATTGTAACGAATGTTTTATACTTTTTATAAATATGAGGCATCGTATTTCCCATCATGATGAATAATTATCATTTCTGCACACCTCCATGTTGCCCTATAAACTTATATGAACACTTAAAACCAATTTTAATTTAAATAGTAAAATATACTTAAAACTCAATCACTTACTTTTATATCTTTCTTTGATTTGTATCATGTTTAATAATGACATATTCATGGGATCCATAAGAAAACATTGCTTTGTTTGGAGGTGATATTTACACTAATTAATGTTTTATATTGGTTAGAGATATGAAGTATATTACATTCTATTACAAGGATGATTGTCTACCCATACCTCCATCTTTTTCAATACTAGTAAGCATATCAATACTCTTATCTGTAACATTTCATTTTGGAAAGATTAATTTTGAACCTTAACTCAATCGCCTATCCCTTCACTCATTGTCATATATTAATCTCAACTATGAGATTGTTATGTGACCTATAATAGATTTTCCTTAACAAGAAGGAAATATGTATATATATAGAGGTGATATATACATTAATAAATTTTTTGTATTGGTTTTAAATATGAACCATATTACTACCAACTGCAATGACGATGGTTTTTTTGTTGCACATTTCCATGTTTTCCTATTATATTTTTAGAATATTAAATGAATTGGACCACCCCCATACCATCTCATTTAATATGTATAAAAACTTTAAATCTACGTTTTCTTCCATAATTTATTTTAGGTATTAAAATAAATTTTCAAGGGTGAGATAACCATCTAAATGTACTTCTCTGTGCAACATTTCATTTCATTTTGGAGAAATTAATTTTAGACCTCAACTTGATCATATATATATATTTGTTCTATACTACTTTATATAGTCATATTTACGCTTTTCTCATCTAATATGCTAAAATGTTATCAGCATGTTATTTACCAATATTATGGATCATGTGCATCAAATTTGTTGTACACATAACATAGTAGATTCACTCATCAACATATTATTACGGTCAAGGTGGGTGGGGGGGGGGGGTGGTGGTTGTTGGGTGTTGGGATTTTAACTCCATTATAGAGTAATTCTATCATAAGATAGGTGACCCTTTAGGTTTTCTTTCATCTCAAAACCATTTCTAAGTCTTGCTGATAGGAAGGGATTAAGTAATTAAAATTTTGATTTTTTTATTAAAAAGAGACAAATATATATGCATTGAGATTATCTTTGGTTTCGTCTACCCACAAGTTGAATGGTTGTTCCTATTCACCTAGATAAATCTTCAATTTATTTTATATAAATACTTACAAAAGAAAAATCCCATCGATTAGGTATGTGATGCTCCCCCTCTCCTCATAATTCGAAGCGTTTTTTTCAAGTCCAAGCATCTTCCTGAGCTTTACATTATTTTTCTTTCAAGCACTATGGTCAAGATGTGCATCAGTTGAAAGGTATCTCTCTACATGATGTAAAACCAAATGGTACTTTGTTTTATGTTCTTGATTTGAATCTCATTGAATCTAAGTTTCCAGGTCAATTGATTGCACGGGTGTTGTTAATGAATAGTAGAGGAGTATTAAAATGTTTCTCCTTGAAATCCTTTGATATCTTCCTAATCCACATATTTTCCTTCGATGACTCAACAATAGGAACATATTCTACCTATATAGTGCAATATTCTAGAAATTTGTTTTTACATGATCTCAAAGATATTTTTATTGATCTAAGAAGAATGTGGTATCGTAAAGTAGACACTCCATACAACATTTTCATAATATATATGTAAAATGAGGTTGAAGTTCTTCTCCTTCAAGTATTTGCATCTGAATTCCAAATTTCCCTTCAAATATCTTAGAAATGTCTTTTGCAACATGTCAATATTCTCCAAAAAAATTTGCATGGACCTAGAAAGGATCCCAAATACAATTGAAATATTTTTTTTGGTAGTAGTATGGTTGATAAGGCTCTTCAAAAATTATGTATATTTAGTTCCATCCTGAAATAAATTTCCTTTTTTTGATGTTAGCTTCATATTTTGTACCATTGGAGTAGAGAGAGGATTTCAACCAACCTTGCCAAATTTATTCAATATCTCTCCAATGTACCTTTTATGGTCTAATATGAATATATAACTTGGATTATGAGTGACTTAAATATATAAGTAGTAGTGAATATGTCTCATGTTTGTGAGATTAAATACCTTCTTTACTTATTTCTTTATGGGCGAAAAATATGTTTCATTGTTCCATATTACAAAAATATCATTTATATATAGCACAAGATAACCAATAATTTTTCCAACGTTCTTGAAAAACAAATTTTCATCACAAAAATTAAAATTCTTAAAATTGATCTTCAAAAGATACTTAGCTTTAGGTACCATGAATCAATCTTCTTTCTTTAGGCCATACAAAAACATGTTAAGAATGTAAACCTTATTCTCTCAACCCTTCATATAAATATTTTTGGTTGAGAAATATATACATTCTCTTTCAAGTCTCCATTGAATATGGTTATCTTTGCACTCTATGATAAATCATCCACCAATTCTATGTTTCTGAACCCAACAATGCATGAACGATATCCCATTTTGGTATGTGGGAAGACATCTTCATTGTCTTGTCCTTATTTATATGAATATATTTTCACCCTAACCCTCATCTTATGCTTGTAAAAAGAGCCATATAATTTGTATTGGTTCATTTCTCTCGTGATTTATATTGGTTATTATAATCCAATTTGTAGCCAATTGTTTTGATTCCAAATGGAGGATCCACCATATTCCATGCCCCATTCTTGATGAGAGCATCATACTTCTCCTAGACAACTTCTTTCCATTCATCATGAGAAGTTAATTCTTCAAAGGAATTTATTTCAATGTTATAAATAAATTCAATTCAAAATCATGTGAAACATCCATGTTATTTACTTCACCTAAATATGACTTATCTACATCACCTCTACCATATTGTCCTATTTAACTTCTATTTAATTTCTTTCTAACTTCATTAGGATGAATAGTTACAAGTGTCTTTATGAGCCACTTTGATCCTTTTTGTTATGGTCTAGGTTGCTCCACTAATTGATATGGTGATTCATCACCCTCAATGTTGATCCTTTCAAACCTCTCAATCACATTATCTAATTGAAATACCTATTCCAATGAAGTGGTTGGATATTCTTCATGACGAGGAGATCGTATGTCAAAAGTAGATTCAAAATATTAGTCCAAGGTAGGGATCCCCCCTTAAATATTTGGAATCTCATCATCAAAATAATGATATGTACCTACATGGGTGAATATAGATGGTTAAAGTATCACTCAATTGTCATTATTAGGGGATTTAAGAAAAAACACATCTCTAGAAATAATTAATTTTTTACCTTATTTTAAAGATAACATGCTTTGTGGTTTTTGAGTACCCCAAGAAGACACACTTTTGACTCCTTTCTCCTAGTTTGTTTCTTTTCTTCTTAATAATAAAGGCATAATAGCTAGAACCAAATATGCTAAGATGTATCACCAAAGGGATGTAGTGATACCATATTTCATATGAAGTGAGCATAATATACACTCCCAAATCTCACATATACTACACATAGAACTATATCATCCCAAAAATCAACATCACATTCCTGAAAAAGACATGAAATGTACCCTATTCAATAGTGTTTTGTTCATGCTTTCTACTACCTCATTACTTTAAGGATTGTATGGAAGAGTGTTTTCATAACCTACTTCGATACTTGATGACATGCTAGAGAAGGTAGCTTTGAAAATAGTTTGAAATAGATCCCCCTCCATTGTCTAACCAAAGAGATATAGTAGATTGTGCTCCATTTTCAAACTATAAATGAAAATCATTAAATGTTTCAAATGTGCTAGACTTATCTACATTAAAAATATATATTTTAAACATTTTGGTGTAGTCATCAATAAATGGCAGGTTCCATTTATTACCCAAATTATACGTGATATCCATGGGGCCACAAAATAGAGGTGTATTAATTATAAGTCTATACATTCTCCCAAAGTGGAATTATGATAATGTTGCTTCTTTTGTTTCAAAAGGATACATGCCACATGTTCCTTGAAATTCTTTAGAATGGTAGGAAAAATAAGAACAACGTTTTTTTTGGTGTGTGAATATTCTCATAGTTGATGTGAAAAATTATAACATGCCACAAGATACTATAAGAAAATATACCATCATCATAGTAGGAAAAATATGTAGAATTTTTTTCCCATGTAAATGTTCGTTTTAGCTTCAATAATTTTGCATCCTCCCATCTTTTCATGGTGGCCATGTTGTTCATGGACTACCACATTTCAAATTCTCCATTGACCATGTGAATGGATTGGTCATGCTATTTAATATTCACAAGAGATCACAAGTTCCTTTAAAATTCAAGGAGATAAGGAAAATCATTCAAAACAAAATTTTTCAATCTAGGAAATTTGAGCCTGATGGTGCCAATTCCTATAGATTTGGTATTGGATCTGTCTATAAGGTATGTTGCACCCTCTACAATGTTGTTCAAATTTTCACAAATTTTCTTAGGAATGTCAATGTGTGGCAAGTATCACCAATTTCAAGTAGCAATACATATTTCAAAGAAGAAAATAAGTTTTAAACAATTCATCATTTATACCCATATTACAATGAGGAATAAAAAAGTGATCAGATTAGGAGCTTTATTTTTTTCTTCCTTTTGTTCATCATTTTTCCTTGATATTCTAGCATGGGATTTTTTGTTTTTCCTTCATGTCCATTCCTTCCACAAATAAACACAATGAAGATCAAATCTCTTGCCTTGATTTTTCCTACTCCCTACCTCTCAAATGTTTCTTACATCATCCTATATAAGTACCTTGCCCTCTTAAAGAATCATGTGCTTAAGTCTTCCCTTTTTTAGCAAGGAACATCATGTCTCCAATTGGATGAACCATTTTTTCATAGAATTCTTCTCACAATCTAGGATTTTCTGCACCAAAGTGACAAAATTGAGGGACTTTAGTTGTCAACTAGCTTTAATTTATTCAATATAGTGATAATATCTAGGATAGAGTGTTATACTAATGATTACACTAAGAGAGGGTAGTGAATAACTCCAATGGCCAATTTTAATCAGCTTAAACAATCAACCAAAAATGTAATCACATCAACACATGAAAACACTAGATATACTTGGAAACCCTTGTAGGAGAGAACCAAAAATATCTTTATATTATTCGACTTTTTACTACATTAATTGAAAGCACCAACCTACTCGAGGTAATAACCCCCAAAAATAAATTTGTAGGCAACAACATTCTAGAGGAACCAATTCCCAAAGATGTGCAAGCACCGACTAGTTGTATACTACAATTTGATGTAGGCACCAACCTATGAAATATGCAAGAACCAACTTGCAGTGGGCTTCAACCTGATTGAGGCACCAACCTCTAAAATATGCTGGACCACTTTCCAAAATATTTCAAACGAGACCCACAAGTTTAAAACACATGCTACTTAACTTATTAGTCAATCACCAATCTTCAACATATTATTTATTCAAAACATATTCATGAGATCCAGAGCATATTGACAATAAAATTTACCCTCAATTCCTAAAAATCTATCTTCATGACCTCACAAGTCCCCCCTTTCAAATCACAAAAACCATTTTACAGAACTCAATTTGGCCCTAAAAATAACCTATAAAAACCATGTCTGTTAGTGGTAGCACAATTGGTTAAAATCATGTTGACAAGCCCTTCTATATCCAAGTGATCGTAAGTTCAATCCCCACGACATGTCTCACTAGCTGAAATTAAAAAGAAAAGATCCCATAAAAACATTATAAAAATTAATTGTCCTATAGAATGGACCTTTCTGGTGTTCTTCCTACAAAATGAAACTTTCGGTCATGTTCTAAAAAATGTACATTTCTAGTTTGTTATTAGTTTGACAAAATGCACTTTTGAGAGTAAAATAAAAAAAATTCATACTCGACCAAACTTGAACCATCGATGTCCTGTGGTGCAACAAAACACATCATCGACTACATTTTTATTAATCATTCAAACCTCACAATGGATATCCATGTCATACCTTCAACGCCAATCAAATCATAGCAAAGGGAACTAGGTCATACACATTTGTGTCAGTCAAACCTTAGAGAGATCATTCATACACATTACGCCATCTTACCTTGGAGAGGTAGGTCATATATATTGCACTAATCATACCTAGATGATCTAGGTCACACACATAGCACCAATCATAGCTTGGAGAGACTGGTCATATACATTGCACCAATAATACTTTAGAGAGAGCACCAATCATAGCTTGGAGAGACTGGTCATATAGATTGCACCAATACTACCTTGGAGAGATATATTATATACATTGCACTAATCATACATTGTAGAGGGAGTTGATATACATTGAAACAATCATTCAAGAGAAATCCATGTCATGCAAAGAGAGAGAGTCAAGCCATATGTAGAGATCCATGTCAAAACAATTCATTCAAACATACCACGAAGAGCCAAGTCATTATGTTATTCCAATCATACCATGGTAAGCTAGCTCATTATGCCAATAATAGCATAAATAACCAGTTGATATACATTATTTCAATCATACCCTGATGAGCCAAGTCATATATATTATTCCAGTCATACATCGGTGAGCCAGGTCACATAAATTGCACCAACCATACCATGGAGTGCCAAATCAAACTTACAATGATGATGAGATCAGTGAAAAGTAAGCACCTTCACTAAGTGGGGCCCACGGGCTATTTTTAGGTGTATGTCTATTTTTATACATGGTGAGCATATTCTGTAAGTTGCAGGATGCTATTTGTAGATGGTTGGTCAAATGTGGAAAATAGATGAAATTCTATTTTTACAATTTTGGAAAAATCTATTTATAGATCGTCGATCTAAAAATAGATGCATGTCGATTATTATTAGCTCTTAGTAATAATCTGACAATAAACATCAACTTACTCTCTTGGACCACTTTATTTCAGTGAATAGATTTGAAAAATCAGTGGTCTAAAGGAATTACCCAATTCCTAGGGTTTATTGGTGGCTCATGCATGGAGGACTCAGTTAGAACTGAAGTGGAAAATTTATGAAAGAGTTGGAACAGTAGTTTATGGAGTTGTTATTTAGTTTAAATCAGTTAAGTGAGTTAAACTCAGTTGAGCTAGTTGTATCTAGTATAGTTGAAAGATGCACTAGTGAGGGTTAAGTGAATTAATTAGTTAATTGATTCACAACTAATAACCCACTAACAACTGAACAGAAACAACAGTTAACTGTAGTGCACGTCAGTTTCAGTGGAGACCCAGTCGAGAGATAGGTGAAAGGGTGAGATGGACTATCCGTTTTGACTATAGTGATGCATTCAATGCATCTGTCACACATTGGATTTTCCAACGAGGATTGTGTAGACAAGGAAAGGTCAATTCAAATTCATTTAGGGTTCTTCTTCATCAGGTATTGCGAAGTGGAGCCAGGCTATCAGGAGGCAAGAAATTGGTGCATGGAGATGCAAATTTCTACAAGACAGTGTGTAATGAATCTACATTGTACTGCGAGCTTAATGTACTAAGCTTTGTATGAGATTATTAGATGATTCCATTAATATACATAATATATAATAGTTGGGGTTTTTAGCTTTAATATTTCTCGTTAAACAATTGTGTTCTGTGTGATTGAATTTATTCACATGTGTTTGCAATTGAGTTTTAAATTTCTGCAAGTTTAACAGTGGAAGGATTTTGTATTTAGCAAGAACTAAATATTGTTAGATCAGAATAATTAAGTATTACATCAGTATTAATAAATTTCTACATGGTATTAGAGCAGTATTGATCACTAGATATTGCAATTGTGAATATGTGTTGAGTTTTGTGCTGGTGGACAATTTGAATTTGTTGCAGAAATTTCTTGGTGCGACAGTCGAGTATTCATTGAAATGTCTTTCAATGAGTTGTGACTAGAGTATGCCCTTGATCGTAGCTTGAATTACATAGCCTATAAGGATAGGATGGAGGCAGTGCTTGGAGATAATGGGCTGAAGGAATTCATCGATAGCGATGTTCCTAAGCTTGCTTCTAGCGATGTTGCAGGACTTGACGCATGGAAAAAGAAGGTAGAAAAGTCAAGAAGAATTCTATTGGAAGGTGTGAAGGACCATATTATGTCAAGCCTTCATGGGAAAGCCAATCCATTTTCAATGTGGAAGGCTTTGACAGATCTTTCCCAAAGCAGCAGCAACCAGAGGAAGTTGGCGCTGAAAGATAGGCTCAGAAAAATAAAAATGGAGAAGGGCAATAGTATTCAAAAATATCTCACGAAGTTTTTCCATTATAGGGATGAACCGGGAAGTGTGGGGATTAATGTTGATGATGATGACTTGGTGAGCTTGGCTCTCGTTGGGATTTCAAAGAATTGGCATAGCTATGAAGACTTTGTCAATGGATGGGAGAAGTTGCCGGGTTGGGAGTGAATTTGGTCGGATCTTGTGCATGAGGAGATAAAGTGAAGTACCAGGGATGGCTCTTCATCGAAGAATGATGATGAAGAGAATTTCACTTTGGCTACCAAATCAAGGAAAGGGAAGGGGAAGAAATCCTATCTAAAATCTAAGTTTAAAGGAAAGAAGTTGGATTTGTCCAAAGTGAAGTGCTTTCACTATCACGAACATGGGCATCTCACCACTAACTGCCCATAGATGAAAAATAACAAGAAGGTTGTCGAAGTTGCAGCTAGAGAGGCCTTAGCCTCACAATTTGAACTTGATTTCTCTTTTATCTCATGCTTTGTTTCAATCTAAATGAGATCAGTGTGGTATCTTGATAGTGGTGCGTCTTTCCATATGACGAGAGACAAGGATTTTTTCAGTGATCTGGAGGAGAAGGATCTCCAAATGCATATAGAGATGGGTGGGGATGACAGATATAATGCAAATGGAATTGGAACCATTACATTTGAGAGGGATTCAGGTAAACCATTTATGTTGAAAGATGTTATGCATGTTCCAGGTCTGAAGAAGAACTTGGTCTCGGTTGCAATGTTTGAAGACAGAGGTTATGAAATTGTTTTCAGAGATGGAAAAGCTTTCCTGCGACATAAAACAACGGTTCAAACCAATAGGATGGGGATTCAAGTTAAGAAAATCCACAAGCTAGAGGTAGATGGCTGCGCTGCAATGATGGGAAAAGTAGAAGAAGTGGTGAGTCAAGATGAGGGCGAATTATGGCAGAGGAGATTGGGCCATCTTCACCATGGCGCCTTGAATATTTTGCAGAAGATTTCTACTAGAATTCTCAAGGGTACTCTTGCACAGTTAGATCAGTGCAAGTGATGTACTATGGGTAAGTTTGTGAAGACCACCTTTCATGAGAAGGAGAACTGTGCTTCAGTGATCCTAGAGAGAATTCACATAGACGTGTGTGGACCTTTGTCGGTTGCTTCAACAGAAAAACACAGGTATTATGTTATATTTTTTGATGAATATTCTCGTAGATGTTGTATCTTCTTCATTCAGAAGGAGAGTGAAACATTCTCAAAGTTCTGTGAGTTTAAAGTATTGGTGGAGAAGGATTCGAGGAAGCAAGTGAATGCTCTACGGAGCAATAATGGTGGTGAATATATCTCGAACGAATTCGAAGAATTCTGTAGCAAAGAATGAATTCGAAGAGAACTCATAGTGCCTCATAACCCATAACAAAATGAGGTTGCGGAGAGGAAGAATAGAATGATCATGGGTGTTGCACGAGCTATGTTGCACCACCAAGGCCTACTAATGCACTTGTGGGTGGAAGCATGCAACACTACTGTTTATGTGAAAAACCATTGTCCTCATAAAGTACTTGGCATGAGGACACACGAAGAAGCTTTTACTAGTGAAAAGCCTGATATTTATCATTTCAAGATTTTTGGCTCATCTGCTTACATTCATGTGACAAAGGATGCTAGGAAGAAGCTAGAGCCGACTATAGAAGTATGGATATTTGTGGGGAACATAGAAACACCCCATAATTATCGTGTGTATTTTCCAAACAGTTGAATTACTGTGGTGTGACGGGATATAAAAATCAATGCGGTGAAAGCCATGAAGTTGTCGCTTGAGAGGGAGATACACTTGCATGCAGAGTAGGAACTTCTTGTTCCCAAATATGAGCCCCTAGATGTGGTTCAACCACAAGAGGAGATTCATGGAGTGGAGGAGTCCATTCATGTAGAAAAAAACATCAGAACAGGCAGAAGGCGTACTAGAGAAGCTGAGAGACTGAAGCTTGATGCAGTAGAGAATGTAGGAGTCCCTACATTACAGCGCAGGTTCTACATAGAATTTACTTGACCGATTTACTCGATACATGGCTCTTATGAGCAAATGTATCGTGACAAAGCCATCTTCTTTTGAAGAAGCAGTTCAGGAGCCCACGTGGGTAGATGCTATGGTGGAGGAGTATGACTCCATTGTTAGAAACAGTGCTTGGGAGATTGTTCCAAGGTCGGTGGGTAAATCAGTGGTAGATTCAAAATGGATCTACAAGGTAAAGAAATCTGTTGATGGCAGCGTCGAGAAGCATAAGGTAAGATTTTTTGCCCGAGGCCTCTCATAGGTCGAGGGGATTGATTATGAAGAACCCTTTTCACCTGTTGCACAGTATTCATCCATAAGGACCATCCTTTCTCTCTCAATGCAAATGGGTTGGAACATTCATCATATGGATGTGAAGACTGTGTTCCTTAATGGGATCATTGAGTAAGAGGTGTACATTAAGCGGCCTAAAGGATTTGAGATCTTCAATAGAAATTCGCATGTGTGTAGACTCAAAAGAGCATTGTATGGGCTGAAGCAAGCACCACGTGCTCGGTACATATGGATCAACAACTATTTCACTAGACTTGGCTTCACCAAGAGTGAGGCAGAGGAAAACCTGTACCAAATTATGGTGAAGGGTAAGATTTTAATCATTGTTCTTTATGGTGATGATTTAATACTTACGGGTGATGAGTAGTTGACACACTCATGTAAGGAATATCTTGCAAATGAGTTCGAGATGAAGGATTTGGGCCTGCTTCATTATTTCCTTGGATTGGAAATATGACAGCGAGAAGGTGAACTGTTTGTGTCTCAAGGAAAGTATGCTCAGGAGATAGTTGGTAAGTTTCACATGAAGGATTGCAAGCCCATGGATACTCCTATTCTAGGAAATTGGAGGAAAGAGGATGCTACATCAAAAGAGGTAGTGGATGCCACTGCTTATCAACAGTTGGTGGGTTCTCTCATGTATTTAGTTAATACAAGACCGAACATATGCTATGCAGTGAACCATATTTCACAAGCGATGGTTAAGCCTACCATGCTATTTTGGAAGGTAGGAAAACATGTCTTGAGGTATCTTAGGGGCACATCGGATTATGGCTTATGGTATAGACAGGTGGATGAGGTGAAGTTGCATGGCTTCACAGATGCAGATTGGGCAGGCAGCCCAACGGAAAAAAAGAGCACATCAGGAGGGGTTTTCAATATCAGATCTACAATAATTTCTTGGTACAGCAGGAAACAATTATCCATGGCACTCAGTTTAGTGGAATCAGAATACATGGTAGCAAGTCAAGCTGCATGTGAAGCTATCTAGATGAGGAAGATCATGGTCAGTTTTTTCGGTTCACATTTAGATCCTACAGTGATACATTGTGATAATCATAGTTGCATTAAACTCTCAATTAATCTTGGGTTTCATGATAGATATAAACATATTGATATCCATTATCATCATACCAGAGATTGTGTGCAGCAGAAGATCATGTTGCTTCAGTACATTTCTACGGAAGATCAGGATGCAAACATTCTGACGAAGGTGCTCGGCGGGACCAAACTCGAATACCATAGAGGAAAGATTGGGGTGAAGGATAATCCCTATCTTTTTGAGAGGGAGTGTTGATATTCAACAAGATGATGAGCTTAGTGGAAAGTAAGCACCTTCACTAAGTGGGACTTGCAAGCTATTTTTAGGTGTATGTCTATTTTTAGACATGGTGAGCATATTCTATAAGTTGCAGGATGTTATTTGTAGATGGTTGGTCAAATTTGGAAAATAGATGAAATTCTATTTTTAGAATATTGGGCGAAGTCTATTTATAGATCATCGATCTAAAAATAAAAGCATGCTGATTATTCTTATCTCTTAATAATAATCCGACAATAAACATCAACTTATTCTCTTAGAGCACTTTATTTCAGTGAACAGATTTGGAAAATCAGTGGGCTGAAGGAATTCCACAACTCCTAGGGTTTATTGGTGGCTCATGCATGGAGGGGTGAGTTAGGATTGAAGTGGAAAAGTTATGAAAGAGCTGGAATAATAGTTTATGGAGTTGTTATTTAGTTTAAATCAGTTAAGTGAGTTAAAATCAGTTGAGCTAGTTGTATCTAGTCTAACTGAAAGATACACTAGTGAGAGTTAAGTGAATTAATTTGTTAATTAATTCACAACTGATAACTCACTAAAAACTGAACAAAAGAAACAGTTAACTACAGTGCATGTCAGTTCCAGTGAAGACCCAGTGGAGAGATAGGTGAAAGGGTGAGATGGACTATCCATTGTGACTATAGTGATGCATTCAATGGATCTGACACACATTGGAGTTGCAAATGAGGATTGTGCAGTCAAGGCAAGGCCAATTCGAATTCATTCAGGGGTCTTCTTCATCAACGATTATGCAGTGGAGGCAATCCATCAGGAGGCAAGAAATTGGTGCATGGAGATGAAAATTTCTGCAAGACAATGTGTAATGAATCTACATTGTACTGAGACCTTGATGTACTAATCTTTGTATGAGATTATTACATGATTCATTGATATACAAAATATATGATAGTTGGGGTTTTTAGCTTTAAGCTTTCCCGTTAAAAAACTGTCTTCTGTGTGATTGAATTTATTCACATGTTTTTTGCAATTGAGTTTTAAATTTCTGCAAGTTTAACCATGGAAGGATTTTGTATTTAGCAAGAAGATAAATATTTTTAGATCAGGAGAATCTGGTAATACATCATTATTAATAAATTTTCTACACATTACACCAATAATACCATAAAGAACCAGTTCATATACATTATGTCAATCATACCTTGATGAGCCAAGTCATATACATTATTCCAGTCATACATCGGTGACCCAGGTCACGTAAATTGCACCAATCATACCATGGAGTTCCAAATCAAAATTACCATGAAAACCATGTAAAAAAATTGCGCCAAACATACAAAGAAGGGTCAGCTCATATATATTGTGTCAATCATACCAAAAAGAGATATATCAAATAGAGTGTTGATCAAACTTTCACAACAGAGACCCAAAGAAGATAGTCTCGAACCTGTGACATATAAGAAACTAGGATTGCACTACATTATTCAGACCATAAAGGTAGAGCCTTTACTTGTTATACCATGCTATACCAAATCTATTCATACCACATGTCATACAACCATCTATTTATACACATAGGAGACCTATTTTTCATATGGGGCCAATCTCTAGATCCTTCATGGGACCACACCACGTGACCCAATCCTAGGGGCCTATGGTAATCCTTATGTTGATTCCAGCATGACATCAAAACTACCATATGGCGCTCTCTGATTGGTGCAATGTTTCATCCAAATTCGGCCCTATTGTTTAACCAAAATCGACATTTCAACATGCGACATGGCACCTTGTCGATCTACAACTTCATCAACATAATATCATGTAATCATGCTTAAGCTAGTTTCATGCTATTACATGTTATTGTACTACCATCTGTTGAATATAAATCTACCACTTATCCATTTACATTAGATATCGTGTCACAATCACTTGCATTCATGGTTCCACGTGGCATCCAAAATATTAATTGCACCTGACACCTACCATGTGGCATGATTTGATTGGCCTATCAGGGTGGAGGATGACATGTGGGAGGGAGTTACTTTTATTAAACCTCGCACATGTTATTACTACATCCACCATTCATAAAAAATTTAGCGACTAAATCTACATTAGGATCCACTATTCATGACATTTTTGGCGACGAGATGTTTCCTGAAATAAACATTGGCTTGAAGTGTTCATACACATTTACGGTAAACATGGAGGTGTGCATAAATGATCATTATTCATCATGATGGGAAATAATATGTCTCATATTCATAACAACTGTAAAGCACTCATTAATATTTTTAACAAGTAAAATCCTGTATTAATGAAAACATCACCTCTATGCATATAGATATTTCTTTCTTGTAGAGGAAACTTTTGTTGGATGACATGAAGTTATTATTGTGAAACACATGTAAAAGTAGCTAATTGAAATCAGGCTCAAAATTGATCTTTTTCAAAATAAATTGTACACATAAAGGGGTGTATTGAGATGGTTATCTCACTTATAAAGGGGTTTACTGTATTGAAATATATATAATGAGTATATATAAAATATATATTTTCTGTTATTAAAACATTAAAAATAAAGAATATACATAAAATATACAATTTTTGTTATGAAATCAAGGTGTGGGGTGTATTGAAATATATATAACAAGTATATATAAAATATATATTTTGTGTTATGAAATCAATGAAAATAAGTAGAACATCATTTTAGCTAATATTTTAACCTCCAAAGAAGTACCAACTTGTCTCTTGCTCATCTCTTCAAAAACAAAGAAATTATTATTCTAGGAAATTATTTAATTAGAAATTCCAAAGGTCACTTGATAAAGAAATTTAAATTCTTGTAAATCATCCACTTGTATGTTTGCATATATATATATATATATATATATATATATATATATATATATATATATATAACAAAAGGGGCCATTTTAAGTGATGCATACAAAACTATAATAGAAACCTCTTTTTATTTTATATAAACCTAGGATTTTTTCGCTTATAATCACAACCAAGAGAGATATGCAATGATACAAATAAAGATTACAAGAGCGAAGGACATGGGAGCTCCTTCGTCCTCAAGTTTAGGTAAAGGAGGAGGAGAACCTATTGGCTCTGCCATAGAGGAAGTAATGAACTTGGCGGATATGATCAGAAGAATCACAAGTACAATTGTAAAATTGACGGACTCCATTCTCGGGGTCACATTCGGTGATTTGTGTGCGAGCACATGCAAATTCCATTCTCGGGGTCACATTCGGCTCGAACTGGGAACATTTTTCCGTGCGAAACTGATCTAGACAAGGAGGCTAAATTAGGGGATTTGGGTGAAGTAGAAGAGGGAAATGGATTGTTGGCAATGACATATGAGTGAAAATTTTCAAATTTCATTCTGCCACACTTAATTTGAAACGATGGAGTGGATATTAGTGTCATGCATGGAAACAACATGCATTGTGTGTACCATCATGACTATGACGAAAATGGACACCACACGGAGTTGAGTGAAATGGGGAAGGTAAACATTGTCAGAGATGACATGGGTTATCGGACGAGTTCCCATATCGAGGTTGGGAAAGGAGCGCTAGAGATAAGAGACGACTCGGGGACTGTTACAATCAACGATGAGTTTTCATCTCATCGCAAAAGTGAAAAATATACTGGTCATATTTTCCAAAAATTTGCATTGCACACTACTCCGTAAAAAAATATAATTATTTTCGATTGGCAAAGGGGCTTATTTCCTAAGTGTGCAAGAACTAATGTTGTAATATTATTTATATAGAATTTGAATTAATATTCATGTTTTAGATTTATATAATTATTATAATCTCTTTATGGTACGGAAAGGGGTTCTCGAGGAGCCATTTTATAGCCAAGTATAGGTTAGATGTGTAAATGTAATATAAGTGACGCAACAACGCTGAAAGTCAGCCTCGATGGAGGGATGGTCAACAACTACGTGGCTCGGTCAGCATTTCCCTTTGGACAACCCCGTTCTTTGCCCCCTCGTGGTCTTCTTCCTTTTTCGGGATTTATTTGTCAATTTCAGAGAAATTGACAAACAAACATATATTCTCGACTTTCGAATCTTATATTATAGCTTTCGGCTTAATATTTCACCGCCACCCTTATAACCAAAGTTACAACTTCATATCAATACGCTACGCCTTTTAAAACAATTAACTTTATAACAGACCTTTGGTTCGTGCCCACATATATAAACGATCGTCCAATCAACTACTCGCGTCGTACCTTAGTTAACCTTTGGGCTCTTTTATTAGACTTCGCACATCTTCCACAAACATTCACCGTCAGATGGCCTTCTTCCAAATCGACGACTCTCCGTGATTTCGCCTGGCGTCCACTGTCAGAGGTTAACGCGCGATGGCGCACTTTAAAGGGCGGTTTTGAAACTTCGCCTAAGCCACGTGTTGTACAATGAATGGAATCGCTCCTCCTCTGGGGAATACCACTTAGCCCCGAAAGGTGGTAAGGAATGGGCAACCCACTTTTGTGATTCCGCTAGTGGTTTTTCTACAGGGCTTAACCACGGTTGCAAGTTTGGTTTATAACATTCGTTTATCTGCTCCGGTTGCTAACTCAGGGTTTAGTCTTAGTTCCGACCTTCAATTGGCAATAAATGAATTCATCTCTTTATTAAACGAGATTCACCATTATTGACAGATTTCGCCTCCATACGGATTTCTTCACGAGATTTATCTAACCAATTTCAGGGAAATATACGGGGAATTGCAGAATCGATACAATGGTTCGACTCAGGAGTTATATATCCACATAATTCAATCACTTCACAATCAAACAAATTTCCTCACAATTAATGACCCAAGACAATTAGATAGTTAATAGAACTGAATTCATTTAACTAGAAGCAATCAACAACACACAGAGTTTTATTGCAGAAATCTCCTCTCCTCTGTTCCTCCTCTTCTCTCTCTTCCTCTCCTTTTTTTTTCATCCGAGGGATTACAAAATATATACATAACCATATGGCCTTTCGGTTCCTCTGTGAGGACCGTTATGGAAATTCAAGAGCCTAATTACTCGAAACTAACTGAAATATGACAGATAGACTAACTGAACTATTCAACTTCTACGACTCTAACTACTCTAAATGCAACAGTCAGCTGAGGTATTGACACCTAGCTGGTTACAAATTGATGAATTCCGAACCCTCCTAGCCACAACATGTGGACAAAACCTCCTACATTGTTGGCTAGTGTCTAATGCCCCTGCATCAATAAGTACGTAAAAAATTTAAATGTCGACTGTAAAAAAGATAAATTTAAATGTTGAATCAATTAATAATAAAAATTTAAAGTAATAAAAAGAATAAAATTCAATTGGTTATATTTTCTTTTTTTTTGGTAAGCTTCATAGGACCTTTCATTTACGGAAAATATAAAGGGCAGAGAGTTATACAGGACAAAACCAAAGCAGTGACCTCAACCTGCCCTTGTGAATAAACTTTGTTACAATACCATGGGCCAATACCATGGTTTATCAATACCAGATGCCTAAAAACCATAACTTATTTGACAACCAAAAGATTTTATAACAATAAAAGATTCTTAACCATGGATATTCGTCCCCACTTCCCCATGGATATTATTAACCTATAAAAAATAGGTTGTGTTACAATACAATGGGCCAATACCATGGCTTATGAATACCACATAGCCAAGAAACGTAACTTATTTCACAATCAAAATATTTATATCATTATGAAGATATTTTTAACCATGCATGTTCAATCCCACTTTATCATGGATATTATTAACTTGAAAATATGATTTGTTACAATACCATAGGTCAAGACCGTGACTTATCAATTCCACATGCCGAAAAAGCATAACTTATTTCACAATCACAATAATTTATATGTTATGAAACCAGCTCCAAAGATACAAGAAAAGAGAGATCAACACCTTAGAAATCAGCCACTTTAAGGGAAAATGTCCTTTACATTACATATATGAAATATTATTGGATGGTAAAAATGATGAAACCTCCTTTCTATATATAAGAGTCGAGGGGGTCACAATATAATCCTAGCTGACCTAACAATAATAATGTAAGGGCACAACAATAACAAGAGTGGATTTTATGGGGCACAATAATGAAAAAATGGAGGCTACAGGGGCACAACAATAACAATAAGGGGCCTACACTAATAACAATAAGGGACTACGCTAGTAATATAGGGACCCAACATGCCCCTCTCATTCAAAAAAGTGTTGTCCTCAATGCTTCAATAGCTTTGGATGCTTCTGTATAAAATTCTCATCCTCCCATGTGGAATCTTCAGTAGGTTAGTTCTTCCACTGGATGAGATACTCTCAAATTGATCGATTTCATAGTTGTCGAGTGCTTGTTTCCATGACTTCTTTAGGTTCCAATATGATTTTTCCTTCCTCACCAAGTTTTGGAATTATTGTTTGAACTGGAAGTTTGTCACCTATAACCTTATTTAAGCATGAAACATGGAAAACTGGGTGCATTTGAGAAAAGCAGAAAGCTCCAACTTTTCTTCCATAGTACCAATCTTTTTCAACACCTTATGTGGACCATAGTACTTTGGTGATAATTTATTATCCTTCTTAGCTTTCTTGATAGACATTTGTTACGGGGTCCTTGCCATCAAAATTCCTCATATCGATATTTGGAATATAGTGGGTCTTCAATCCAACATTAGAGTTTAGGATATCACAATTAACATTTATTTTGTTCTCATCATGAGTTTTATCTATTATATTTTCACCATTAGTAGTCATTTCTTGTATCAACTTTGTCAAACCTTCATTCAAACCTTCATTCTCTGCTTTTATATCATTCTTCATGTCTTCCATTTTTTCTTCCATGTCATCCATCTTAGCTTCCATGTCATTCTTCAAACCATCCATCTTAGCTTCCACACCTTTCTTCAAAGCATCCATCTTAGCTTCCATGCTTTTCTTAAAACTTCCATTTCATTTTTTTTTTTTTTTGCGAGAGCGAAAGTTGTTGAACTTGCTTTTGTAATTTTGATATATCATGTTTCACTTATTCCTATTCATAAGTCATACTAGAGCCTTCTAAGGGATTAATTTGTGTTGAACTATTTTTAGGGGTGCATTTTAAAACCCAATACTGATATATATGCTTCAATATGCCCTTGGAATCACTTCAAACTGATTTTTCAAACAAAACTTATGCAATTTGAAGAAAAATATACACATTTTTCTTGTGTTTTGGGAGCTCGATATTGAAACTAATGTATCTCTATATTTTTGGATCTTCAAGATATGAATTTATATCTTGTATTATCCCTTTGAGTCCTATCTCCAATGCCATAGGCCAGGCCTGATTTGGATTATTCAAGACAAAGTTATACCCAATCTCCCACAATTACCTAGTTATGGACTCATTCTGCAGAGAGAACTTGTATGGCGTGCCACATGTCACTCTTTCCTCCTTCGGCTCTGAAATTGATATACATGAAACTAAAATTCATTTAATTTCAGCCACATTTTAAAAAATTCCAATCAGATGCTCAAAGAGAGAATTATGATGATTTTCCTAAGGTCACCTATTTTAGATGAAATTCATGATCTTGCAAAAGTTATAACTTCCACATATCATATCTCTGAAAATATTGTGAACCAAGATCTAAAGTTTTTACATGAAGTGCCTCAGGATTTCTTTGCACATGGTTTTTTTTAGGATATCAACCTTTGTAGAAAAAAATTGTAGTGAAAATTCCATGATAACCTGTTTGAAGCAGCGAACCCCTAGAATCCAAATCTATAATACCAAATGTAATAAAATCAACTCCAAAAATAGAAGAAAAGAGATATCAATGCCTTATAAATAAGTCATTTCGAGGGGGCAACCTCCTTTACATTACATAAATGAACAATTATTGGATAATACAAATGACAAAACCTCCTTTCTATATATAGGAGTCCATGGGGTCATAATATAATCCTAGCTGACCTAACGATAATAATGTAAGGGCATAAAAATAACAATAGTGGCTTTTATGGGGTACAATAATAACAATATGGGGGCTACAGTGGTACACCAATAGAAATAATGGGGCTACAATAATAACAATAAGCCACTACACTAGTAATATAGGAACCCAACATTATAACAATATGAAAATATTCTTAACCATGGATATTCACGCCCACTTTACTATGGATATTATTAACTGGTAAATATGTTTTGTTACATTACCATGGCTTATCTATACCACGTAACCAAAATAAATAACTTAATCATATAACAATATCACAATATTCTTAACCATGGAAAAATAAATAACTTATTCACAATCTTATAACAATATCACAAAATTCTTAACCATGGATATTAACCCCCATTTCTCCATCGATATTATGAACTTATGAATAGGCATTTTTACAATTCTATGTGTTATCTTTACCACATGTCTAAAACTCATAACTTATTTTACAATCAAAAAATTTTATAACGATATGACAATATACTAAAATATGGATATTATCAACTTGTAAATTGGTTTTGTGACAATACCATGGGCCAATACCATCTGTATAAAACTCTTAACTAAAATATGGATATTATCAACTTGTAAATTGGTTTTATTACAATACCATGGGCCAATACCATCGCTTTTCAATACCACGTTCCTAGAACCATAACTTATTTTACAATAAAAATATTTTAATTTCATTTCATTTAATATTGATTTATAAATTAAATCTAAAATGAAAAATGCTATAATTACTTTTGAGATATATGTAAACCCCATATACTCAATTTTGATGAGAGAAAACAAAGTGATGAACCATAATAGAGGAAAGAGATTACATGATTTTTTAAAAGTTTTTCGTTATTATATTTTAGTTGACATGATTGATCCAAAATAAAGGTTCAATATTTTACGATCAATTAAGCTTTTTTTAGATACTTTCTTAGACACAATACAATGGGATCAAATTTAAGAGAGAGAGAGAGGTGAGAGAGAGATGGGGAAGACAGAGAGAGAGAGAGAGAGGGACTCACAAGGGAGAAATGGAGAAAGAGGAGAGGAGGGAAGACACATAAGAGGAGAGGAGAGACAAAGGGAGACATGCCTATGACTGATTGCTATTACTAGTTGCTATCTATGAATGTGGATTGACTCTAGTGATTGGCTAGTGGTCCATTTGGCTAATGATCCATAGGGGGTAGGCTTCCATAAGGAAAAAAGACTTATGCTCGTACTATATACATTTAATCAGTTATAAGCAATTTATGTCATAAGCTTACATGGACAGTAGGGTAGATGTGTCGACGTTAAATGTTAAAAGTTGGAAAATAAAAGTTAAATGTAAAAAAAAAAAACATATCATGTTTTTTATTGTAATTTTGTTTTTATTAATCATAATATACATATCACATTAAAATATGTGCATTGTTAAGGTGATTCTTGTGATAGATTGTCTAGCCCATATATATGTGTGTCTTATATAAATTAAGATCAATTTTACCATATACATTAAAATAATTATTCTCTAACAAAATTAAAATTTAATTAATAAGCACATAAAAATTTCATATTTACAATATAACTAGATTCTTAACCATGGATATTCACCTTCATTTTACCATGGATATTATTAACTTCCAAATAATATTTATTACAATACCATGGGCCAATACCATGGCTTATCAATACCACATGCCCAAAAACATAACTCATTTCAAAATAAATATATATATTTTTATTTAATTGTGTAACATGGTTTTAAATTAAAAATTAATACTTACAATAAATTTACAATATAGGAAGATTCTTAACCATGGATATTCACCCCTATTTTAAAATAAAAAATATTAAATTTTAAATAGGCTTTGTTAGAATACCATTGGCCAGTACCATGACTTATCAATACCACTTGCTCAAAAACCATGAGTTATTTCAAAATAAAAATATTTAATAAAAATACCATTGGCAAGTACCATGACTTATAGCCCAATATGGTAGAGATGTTGTAATGTAATGTTTAACATTTTGATTAAGTCAAATTACATGAAAATAATAATAATAATAACAATTAATGTAATGTAATGTAAAAATTTTAACTAGCTTAAAATAAAATAAAATAAAAATAAAAATAAAACTAAATTAAAAAAAAAAAAAAAAAAAAAAACCCTATAAAAATAAAATAATAATTAAAATAAAAATGGCAACCCATGGTATTGATCCTTGGTCTTCATATGGAATGTATCCTATTTAAAGGGGAAATTAAACCACCTTGGATTCATCTTAACTACATATCCACCAAATTCCAAGAGGGATCAAATCTCTTCATAAGCAAACTTCTTTTAGAGTTAAATTTTATCCCTCTCACATTGGTAGATGTTTTTTTGAGAAAAATATAAAAGGAAAAATGAAGGCAGGATATTGTGTAGTGGTGCAAATGTTTGTAAACATTTACGTGTGGGCTCATTTAAAAACTAATAAAAAATTAAAAGTAATTCCCACCGGATTTGGGCACTATTGTGTAGTATTAAAAATTAATACCTACAATAAATTTACAATATAGGAAGATTCTTAACCATGGATATTCACCCCTATTTTAAAATAAAAAATATTAAATTTTAAATAGGCTTTGTTAGAATACCATTGGCCAGTACCATGACTTATCAATACCACTTGCTAAAAAACCGTAAGTTATTTCAAAATAAAAATATTTAATAAAAATACCATTGGCAAGTACCATGACTTATAGCATGTTGTAATGTAATGTTTAACATTCTGATTAAGTCAAATTACATGAAAATAATAATAATAATAATAATTAATATAATGTAATGTAAACATTTTAACTAGCTTAAAATAAAATAAAATAAATAAAAAAACTAAATTAAAAAAAAAAAAAAACCCCTATAAAAATAAAATAATAATTAAAATAAAAATGGCAACCCATGGTATTGATCCTTGGTCTTCATATGGAATGTAGCCTATTTAAAGGGGAAATTAAACCACCTTGGATTCATCTTAACTACATATCTACCAAATTCCAAGAGGGATCAAATCTCTTCATAAGCAAACTTCTTTTAGAGTTAAATTTTATCCCTCTCACATTGGTAGATTTTTTTGAGAAAAATATAAAAGGAAAAATGAATGCAGGATATTGTGTAGTGGTGCAAATGTTTGTAAACATTTACATGTGGGCTCATTTAAAAACTAATAAAAAATTAAAAGTAATTCCCACCAGATTTGGGCACTATTGTGTAGTGGTGCAAATGTTTGTAAACGTTTACATGTGGGCTCATTTAAAAACTAATAAAAAATTAAAAGTAATTCCCACCAAATTTGGGTACTCTCTGACCTGTTATGTAGAGATGTTGTGATGTCATGTAAAAATTTTGATTGGGTCAAAATAAAATAAAATATAAATTGAATTAAAAATAACATAATATAACACACTTAATTATGATAATTATCAATCAAACATTTCCACTTGCTCAAATTACATGAAAATAAAAATAAATTAATAATTATAATTAATAATAAAAATATTAACTCCCATGTACCAAACCTCGAGTGGGGTCAAATCTTTTGAAATACAAACTTCATTTAGAGTGAAAATAGATATTGATCCCATTTGGCACTTGGTAAATCTAGAGTTAAGATGGACTTTGTCTTAGACCAATAATTTTTTTTACTTAGTAAGTCTAATTTCTATTATATGGTACAAAATAGGTACATTTCAAAACATTCCCCCTAGAGTTTCTATATGTTCAAAAGCACAAAATTGGGACTTCCCCTATTGGGGAAACTAGCCTGGAAATTAGACCAAGTCTTAGGAAGAACTGTTGCCCTAGATGGGGAAACCATTAGATAGCATAATGATGCAGACATTAGCCTGCAATACCCAGAATCTTCACCTGCTGTGCATATAAGAATGTATCTCAACATTTACACCCAAACTAAGACTTCAAGTCCGGAAATTCCGAACTTTTAATGCGGAAGCTTATCTTTCAATTTATGGTTATAAAACCATTTCACAACAAATATTTCACAAGCATCAACTTTCAATCAATCAACATTCGAATTTATCCATAAACCATGCCCAATACCTCAATTTCCTCATTTCCATTTAATCACTAACATTCACATGGGCTTTTAATATTGGATTTCGTTATATAATCAAAAGTCAATGAAACACATGCGCCCATGTTTTAAAATTCAATCTGACATTATTTTAATCCACCCAACCTGACACGGCAAATATCACCATTTCAATAACACTTGGCCTGCACACGATTATGTATTTTCGACCCTTCATTTTAGTCGAACCAAATATCAAATATATATATAAATGTGCCTTTTCCCATTCAACTTACCAAGTTGGGTTAACGCCTCATGCATACGTATTTGCTATGGCAGTTTGTATATACATTCAAGTTTTGATCAATAACAACAATTGCCCACACATTAAACTTACCTTTGTTATTCTTTGCGTCCTTCAAGACTGCATTTTCTGATTTTGTTAACACTGGGTTTCAAAGGCTTTTCACTTTGTTCAAACCAGAACTCTATCCTTTCTTCCAGATCGATTCAACAGCCTGAATCGACCTCGATTACTGGAGCCACTCCCTTGCATTAATTAACAACCAGTTTCTCTCCAGCGCAAATTCCTTCAGTCTGTATTAATGCGGTGACTCAATTCATTACATTGTGACTCAATTCCTCACTGCATTACTTATTTTCAGGTGCTTTTTTGCCCATATTCTTCAGGATGAGATTTCACTTCTGTGTGTGCTTTCCCATAATTATCAAAATCTGGTTCAACATCCATCACGAAATCGATTCACCATTTAACAAATGGATTTCAATTCATGTAAAATTTTATCATAATGACCTTTAAATGTAGTCTATTCTCCACCAATATGATCAAAGCATATTAGTTCTCTGGTTTAATTAGCGTCCAGCACAAATTCAAAATAGAATAAAAATCGATCCCAATTGAATCAGGCAATCATAAACTGGATTATTGCTGCAACTTATACCTTAACAACAGATTTCATTCAGCAAATTGAAAATCGACTTACAGATTTCTCAGGACTTAAACCTTTAACAGATTTTCTCAAACATTAACTATCAACTGCATCCGAACGCCTTTGCCGAAGTCTTTCACCTTAATTACTGTGAATCGATTTCATGGATATTGATTCAAATAGCTCCATACGATCCAACTCGCACAACATTTACCCTTCAATCGATTACCATTTGTCAAGTCCGCTCCATATACTTCTGTGCTCATTCCACCACAGGTTGATATTAAACACATCGATTTGTATAACTTCAATTCTTTCGTTTTCCCAACTCCGGTTTTCTTCAATCTTTGAACCTGCATTTTAAACACCACAAATAACTCAAACACAATTTGAAACATTTATTCTACACTTTTCACAACAGTTCAACTAGATTCTAATTAAACGATTATGCCCTCAATAAAGTCGACTTTCCAAAGCTGATATGCCAAAGCCACTTATTTGACATTCAGTCTAGTACTCCTTCAGGAAGATTGATGCCTATTCCTACATTTTTAAACAAATGCTCATTCAATTAATTATGATACCAATATTTGGTGATATTGATTCCTTCAATGTATGCAAAGACATATCTCATAACTTATTTCAGAAATTTCATATACTTATTTAAATCAAGCAGATTCTCACAAAATCAATCCAACAATGCTTGTATGCTCAAAAAGTCAAAATCCACATTAAAAAAAAACAACCAATTACAAGAGCTTTTTGTTCATGTCCAGATATTCAAATCAATGGCCCTTTACAAATGCCCAAAGGCTCCCAAGTAGAAACCCTCTCACTACTCACACTCTCACTCTCTCTTCAACTATTCAAGTGTATTTTCCTCACAAAAACCACTCATATTTATACATAAATAATGCATTTAATTCACTCCAAAAATCTCTCCACCTAATTCTCAACTAAATCCATATCTTACGTGTGGACTCAACAAAGTCCCATACATAGAATTCCTACTCTCTAATTTTTCTCCTAATCTATTTCTCTCATATCCTTTTAATTAATAAAAGAATATCTACAAAATCCTCAATTATATAATTTATCTCCTATTTTATTAAAAATAAAAAATTAATTAATAAAATAATAAAAATGTCACACCCCCCTTTATTACGTATTTACAAATGAAAAATTGCCTTCATGCTCCTGCATCAGACTCCGAAGGTTGAAATTAAACATGATCGCTTGATCATGTGTTCAAATCTTTGTATGCTTGGATCCCATATATTGTGCTGTAACTTTCCACTTATCGCTGCTTCTATCTATTGTTCTTCTCTGGGTCTCCACACTTTATGCTGCATTCTGCGTCCAGCTACGCCTTCATACTCTGCCTTTGTCTTTCCCTTGCTGAAATTCCTCTTCTTTCCTGCTGTTGTTTGCTGCCTTTGATACACCTTCATCATCAGTCTTCTGATGGTTTCAATCTCTATTTCCAGCCTTTCCTCTATTTGGAAATTTCTTTGTCTACTGTTGCTTCTTTCACTTCCTATTTCTTCAGCTGCTACCATAGATGTCGTTGCCTCCGGAACTTCCTGTCCCTCTACAACATTCTTTTGTTCATCTGCAACTTCTTTCTCCGGTTCAAATGTCTCCAACAAACATTTCAGCATTTCATCAACATGCTGCAATTTAGTTCCAGCATAACCTTCCCCTTTGACAATCTTCAATAATTGTCCATCATCATCTTGTTTGATTCTGATAATCAAATCAAGTTCTTCAAACACTGTAGCCTCATCCTCTATCACTGTAGTAATTCCAAAATTTTGTCCCACAATTCTCTCTTTGCTATACAGACAAGCCAAATCTTTCTTGTCACCCATGGTAACAAGCCTCTACTTATGAGACATCACTGTCTCGCCTTATTTCTGCAATAGTTCTTCTTCTCTCGAGACAATTCCAAGTGATGAATTGTCTTTTATATCACCTCTAAATACAATAAAACCGTCAGCATCAAAATCACAAGACCCAATGGTCTCACTTGTTGATTCAATCACCAAGTTTCTTCTCTGCAGTTCCAAGTCTTCTTCAGGACTCAGACAATCTTTGCTGGCTTTCTCCTCAGCTTTCTCTGGCAACACCTCAGTATGCTGGTCTGAGTTCCTTCCCAACTCCTTTGTTAGCACATCAGTATGCTGATTTGCATTCACCATGAGACTGTCAGCGATTTTCTCCTTCTTTCCATCATCTGCTTCATGACTGTCATTCACGAAAACTTTCCTGACTTGCTTCCTCAAAAAATTAGCCTGCACATAAGTTCTCTGTCTCTCTAATTCTCTTCTCTGAAGATCTAGTTTCCTATACAATTCCACAATTTCATTAGGAGTAGAACTCAGAAACTTCACACAAATTTCCATACCTTCACCAGCTCTTGACCAATCATCAGCTGGTACTTCTCTCTCTACACCAATATTCTGATTAGACTCCTTCGTCTTCATTTCCTCCTGAGATCTTGCTATCTCAGCATTGATCTGAACAGACTTCAGATTAACATCTTCCTGAACAAACTTTAAAGCTTTCTCATCTCCCTGTACTGTACCTACAAACATACACAACTCATTATTTTTAAAACCACAAGACTTTTCAGTCTCGACTACTTCCTCCAACACTTCCCTTTGAACAGGTCTGCATGTGGAATCTTCAAATTCCATTTCTGGCTCAAGAACTCTAAGTTCCTCCTTCAATAAGGAAATCACACATTGCCTCAACTTCATCTGCAATGGTTTCCAAATCACTCTCGTTCCCTTTAGTGGAAAGATCCATCCTCCTTTCTGGTTTTCCTGCTCTTGCAGCCATTCCTATAGTACCTACAATTGTACCTTCATTACTGCAATTTCTCTTTCTCTGACTTTATCAGTCATCTCACCTCTGTGGCATTCCTCTGAACCTCTTCTCTGATCCTCCATGATCATCTTCTCCATGAGTTTCTCACTCACCATGAGTTGCACTAGCCTCTGTAACAACAATCTCTCCTGCTGCCCCTTACCTCACCAAGCTCTCTTCACTCAGTCTTTTGGTAAGTACTGCTTCACTGCCTTTGGAACCTCTTGAGCATTCTCTTCTTCTCTCTCTAGGCTATCTCTTCAACTCACCTTCTTCTTCAGGACACTGCAATTGTCCTCCCTATCCAGCCTTTTACTGAATGTTAGGTTCACTGCCATCATCTTGTCTCCAACCATAAACTTCAATCATAAATTTCAAATCAGAAAATCATCTCACCTTTAAGATCATGCATGATCTTGTCCTCCATTCACTTCTGCAATCATGTTCACTGCAATTGTGTAGCTTGCATATCAGATTTAGAATCATATTCAAATAAAACACCCTTCAGTTCTCAACTGTACTCATTCAAAAAAACAAACATATTCCATTTCAACAGAGCCAAGCTCTGATACCAAAATGATGCAGACATTAGCCTGCAATACCCAGAATCTCCACCGGCTGTGCATATAAGAATGTATCTCAACATTTACACCCAAACTAAGACTTCAAGTCCAGAAATTCCCAACTTTTAATGCAGAAGCTTATCTTTCAATTTATGGTTATACAATCATATCACAGAAAATATTTCTCAAGAATCAACTTTCAATCAATCAACATTCGAATGTATCCATAAACCATGCCCAATACCTCAATTTCCTCATTTCCATTTAATCACTAACATTCACATGGGCTTTTAATATTGGATTTCATTATACAATCAAAATTCAATGAAACACATGCGCCCATGTTTTAAAATTCAATCTGACATTATTTTAATCCACCCAACCTGACATGGAAAATATCACCATTTCAATAACACTTGTCCTGCACATGATTATGTATTTTTGACCCTTCATTTTAGTCGAACCAAATATCAAATATATATATAAATGTGCCTTCTCCCATTCAACTTACCAAGCTGGGTTAACACCTCATGCATGCGTATTTGCTATGGCAGTTTGTATATACATTCAAGTTTTGATCAATAACAGCAATTGTCCACACATTAAACTTACCTTTGTTATTCTTTGCGTCCTTCAAGACTGCATTTTCTTATTTTGTTAACACTAAGTTTCAAAGGCTTTTCACTTTGTTCAAACTAGAACTCTATCCTTCCTTCCAGATCGATTCAACAGCTTGAATCGACCTCGATTACTGGAGCCACTCCCTTGCATTAATTAACAATCAATTTCTCTCCAACACAAATTCCTTCAGTCTGTATTAATGCGGTGACTCAATTCATTACATTGTGACTCAATTCCTCACTGCATTACTTATTTTCAGGTGTTTTTTTGCACATATTCTTTAGAATGAGATTTCACTCCTGCATGTGCTTTCCCATAATTATCAAAATATGGTTCAACATCCATCACGAAATCGATTCACCATTTAACAAATCGATTTCAATTCATGTACAATTTTATCATAATGACCTTTAAATGCAGTCTATTCTCCACCAATATGATCAAAGCATATTAGTTCTCTGGTTTAATTAGCGTCCAGTACAAATTCAGAATAGAATAAAAATCGATCCCAATTGAATCAGGCAATCATAAACTGGATTATTTTTGCAACTTATACCTTAACAACAGATTTCATTCAGAAAATTGACAATCGACTTACAAATTTCTCAGGACTTAAACCTTTAACATATTTTCTCAAACATTAACTATCAACTGCATCCAAACGCCTTTGCCGAAGTCTTTCACCTTAATTATTTTGAATCGATTTCATGGATATTGATTCAAATAACTCCGTATGATCCAACTCGCACAGCATTTACCCTTCAATCGATTACCATTTGTCAAGTCCGCTCCATATACTTCTGCGCTCATTCCACCACAGGTTGATATTAAACACATCAATTTGTATAACTTCAATTCTCGTTTTCCTAACTCCAGTTTTATTCAATCTCTGAACCTACAGTTTAAACACCACAAATAACTCAAACACGATTTCAAACATTTACTCTGCACTTTTCACAACAGTTCAACTAGATTCTCATTAAACGATTGCGCCCTCAATAAAGTCGACGTTCCAAAGTCGATATGCCAAAGCCACTTATTTGACATTCAATCTAGTTCTCCTTCAGGAAGATCAATGCCTATTCCTGCGTTTTTAGACAAATGCTCATTCAATTAATTATGATATCGATATTTGGTGATATCGATTCCTTCAATGTATGCAAAGACATATCTCAGAACTTCTTTCAGAAATTTCATATACTTATTTAAATCAAGCAGATTCTCACAAAATCAATCCAACAATGCTTGTATGCTCAAAAAGTCAAAATCCACATATAAAAAAAAACAACCGATTACAAGAGCCTTTTGTTCATGGCCAGATATTCAAATCAATGGCCCTTTACAAATGCCCGAAGGCTCCCAAGTAGAAACCCTCTCACTACTCACACTCTCACTCTCTCTTCAACTATTCAAGTGTATTTTCCTCACAAAAACCACTCATATTCATACATAAATAATGCATTTAATTCACTCCAAAAATCTCTCCACCTAATCCTCAACTAAATCTATATTTTAGGTGTGGACTCAACAAAGTCCCATCATAGAATTCCTACTCTCTAATTTTTCTCCTAATTTATTTCTCTCATATCCTTTTAATTAATAAAAGAATATTTACAAAATACTCACTTATATAATTTATTTCCTATTTTATTAAAAATTACAAATTAATTAATAAAAGAATAAAAATGTCACACCCCCCTTTATTACATATTTACAAATGAAAAATGGCCTTGATGCTCCTGCATTACACTCCCAAGGTTGAAATTAAACATGATCGCCTGATCATGTGTTCAGATCTGTGTATGTCTGGATCCCATATCTTGTGCTATAACTTTCCACTTGTCCTTGCTTCTATCTGTTGTTCTTCTCCAGGTCTCCACACTTTATGCTGCATTCTGCCTCCAGCTATGCCTTCATACTCTGCCTTTGTCTTTCCCTTACTAAAATTCCTCTTCTTTCTTGTTGTTGTCTGTTGCCTTTGAGACACCTTCATCATCAGTCTTCTAATGGTTTCAATCTCTATGTCCAGCCTTTCCTCTGTCTGGAAATTTCTTTGTCTACTGTTGCTTCTTTCACTTCGTGTTTCTTCAGCTGCTACCATAGATGTTGCTGCCTTCCAAACTTCCTGTCCCTCTGCAGCATTATTTTTCTCATCTGCAACTTCTTTCTCTGGTTCAAATGTCTCCAATAAACATTTCAGCATTTCAACAACATGCTGCAATTTAGTTCCAGCATAACCTTCCCCTTCAACAATCTTCAGTAATTTTCCATCATCATCTTGTTTGATTCTGATAATCAAATCAAGTTCTTCAAACATTGTAGCCTCATCCTCTATCACTGTAGTAATTCCAAAATTTTGTCCCACAATTCTCTCTTGGCTATACATACAAGCCAAATCTTTCTTGTCACCCATGGTAACAAGCCTCTACTTATGAGAAATCACTGTCTCACCCTCTTTCTACAATAGTTCTTCTTCTCTCGAGAGAATTCCAAGTAATGAAGTGTCTTTTATATCACCTGTAAATGCAATAAAATTTTCAGCATCAGAATCGCAAGACCCCATGGTCTCACTTGTTGATTCAATCACCAAGTTTCCTCTCTATAGTTCCAATTCTTCTTCAGGACTCAGACAATCTTCGCTGGCTTTCTCCTCAGCTTTCTCTGGCAACACTTCAGTATGCTAGTCTGAGTTCCTTCCCAACTCCTTTGTCAGCACATCAGTATGCTAATTTTCATTCACCATGAGACTGTCAGCGAGTCTCTCCTTCTTTCCATCATCTTCTTCATGACTGTCATTCATGAAAACTTTCCTGACTTGCTTCCTCAACAAATTAGCCTGCACATAAGTTCTTTGTCTCTCCAATTCTCTTCTCTGAAGATCTAGTTTCCTATACAATTCAACAATTTCATTAGGAGTAGAACTCGGAAACTTCACACAAATTTCCATACCTTCACCAGCTCTTGACCAATCATCAGTTGGTCCCTCTCTCTCTGCACCAATATTCTGATTAGACTCCTTCGTCTTCATTTCCTCCTAAGATCTTGCTATATCAGCATTGATCTGAACAGACTTCAGATTCAACTCTTCTTGAAAAAAATCTAAAGCTTGCTCATCTCCCTGTACTGTACCTGCAAACATACACAACTCATTAGTTTTAAAACCATGAGACTTTTCAGTCTTGACTGCTTCCTCCAACACATCCCTTTGAACAGGTCTGCGTGTGGAATCTTCAAATTCCATTTCTGGCTCAAGAAATCTAAGTTCCTCCTTCAATAAGCCAATCACACTTTGCCTCAACTTCATCTGCAATGGTTTCCAAATCACTCTCTTTCCCTTCAGTGGAAAGATCCATCCTCCTTTCTGGTTTTCCTGCTCTTGCAGCCATTCCTGTAGTACCTGCAATTGTACCTTCATTACTGCAATTTCTCTTTCTCTGACTTTATCAATCATCTCACCTCTGTGGCATTCCTCTGAACCTCTTCTCTAATCCTCCATGATCATCTTCTCCATGAGTTTCTCACTCACCATGAGTTGCACTAGCCTCTGTAACAACAATCTCTCCTGTTGCCCCTTACCTCACCAAGCTCTCCTCACTCAGTCTTTTGGTAAGTACTGCTTCACTGCCTCTGGAACCTCTTGAGCATTCTCTTCTGCTCTCTCTAGGCTATCTCTTCAACTCACCTTCTTCTTCAGGACACTGCAATTGTCCTCCCTATCCAGCCTTTAGTTGAATTTCAGGTTCACTGCCATCATCTTGTCTGCAACCATAAACTTCAATCATAAATTTCAAATCATAAAATCATCTCACCTTTAAGATCCTGCATGATCTTGTCCTCCATTCACTTCTGCAATCCTGTTCACTACAATTGTGTAGCTTGCATATCAGATTTAGAATCATATTCAAATAAAACATCCTTCAGTTCTCAACTGTACTCATTCAAAAAAAAAAACATATTCCATTTCAACAGAGCCAAGCTCTGATACCAAAATGATGCAGACATTAGCCTGCAATACCCAGAATCTTCACCTGCTGTGAATATAAGAATGTATCTCAACATTTACACCCAAACTAAGACTTCAAGTCTGGAAATTCTGAACTTCTAATGCAGAAGCTTATCTTTAAATTTATGGTTATAAAACCATTTCACAAAAAATATTTCTCAAGCATCAACTTTCAATCAATCAACATTCGAATGTATCCATAAACCATGCCCAATACCTCAATTTCCTCATTTCCATTTAATCACTAACATTCACATGGGCTTTTAATATTGGATTTCATTATACAATCAAAAATCAATGAAACACATGTGCCCATGTTTTAAAATTCAATCTGACATTATTTTAATCCACCCAACCTTACACGGCAAATATCACCATTTCAATAACACTTGGCCTGCACACGATTATGTATTTTCGGCCCTTCATTTTAGTCAAACCAAATATAAAATATATATACATATATATATGCGCCTTTTCCCATTCAACTTACCAAGCTAGGTTAACACCTCATGCATGCGTATTTGCTATGGCAGTTTGTATATACATTCAAGTTTTGATCAATAACAAAAATCGCCCACACATTAAACTTACCTTTGTTATTCTTTGCGTCCTTCAAGACTGCATTTTCTGATTGTGTTAACACTGGGTTTCAAAGGGTTTTCACTTTTTTCAAACCAGAAATCTATCCTTCCTTCCAAATTGATTCAATAGCTTGAATCGACCTTGATTACTGGAGCCACTCCCTCGCATTAATTAACAACCACTTTCTCTCCAACGCAAATTCCTTCAGTCTGTATTAACGTGGTGACTCAATTCATTATGTTGTTACTCAATTCCTCACTGCATTACTGCTTTTCAGACATTTTTTTGCCCATATTCTTCAGGATGGGAATTCACTCCTACGTGTGCTTTCCCATAATTATCAAAATCTAGTTCAACATCCATCATGAAATCGATTCACCATTTAAAAAATCGATTTCAATTCATGTACAATTTTATCATAATGACCTTTAAATGCAGTCTATTCTCCACCAATATGATCAAAGCATATTAATTATCTGCTTTAATTAGCGTCTAGTACAAATTCAGAATACAATAAAAATCGATCCCAATTGAATCTGGCAATCATAAACTGGATTATTGCTGCAACTTATACCTTAACAACAGATTTCACTCAGAAAATTGACAATCGACTTACAAATTTCTCAGGACTTAAACCTTTAACAGATTTTCTCAAACATTAACTATCAATTGCATCCAAATGCCTTTGCCAAAGTCTTTCACCTTAATTACTGTGAATCGATTTCATGGATATTGATTCAAATAACTCCATATGTTCTAGCTCGCACATCATTTACCCTTCAATCGATTACCATTTGTCAAGTTCGCTCCATATACTTCTGCGCTCATTCTACCACAGGTTGATATTAAACACATCGATTTGTATAACTTCAAGTCTTTCATTTTCCCAACTCCAGTTTTCTTCAATCTCTGAACCTGCAGTTTAAACACCACAAATAACTCAAACACGATTTCAAACATTTATTCTGCACTTTTCACAACAGTTCAACTAGATTCTCATTAAACGATTGCGCCCTCAATAAAGTCGAATTTCCAAAGTCGATATGCCAAAGCCACTTATTTGAAATTCAATCTAGTACTCCTTCAGGAAGATCGATGACTATTCCTGTGTTTTTTAACAAATTCTCATTCAATTAATTATGATATCAATATTTGGTGATATCGATTCCTTCAATGTATGCAAAGACATATCACAGAACTTCTTTCAGAAATTTCATATACTTATTTAAATCAAGCAGATTCTCACAAAATCAATCCAACAATGCTTGTATTCTCAAAAATTCAAAATCCACATTTAAAAAAAACAACCAATTACAAGAGCTTTTTGTTCATGGCCAGATATTCAAATCAATGGCCCTTTACAAATGCCGAAGGCTCCCAAGTAGAAACGCTCTCACTACTCACACTCTCACTCTCTCTTCAACTATTCAAGTGTATTTTCCTCACAAAAACCACTCATTTCTATACATAAATAATGCATTTAATTCACTCCAAAAATCTCTCCACCTAATCCTCAACTAAATCTATATTTTAGGTGTGGACTCAACAAAGTCCCATACATAGAATTCCTACTCTCTAATTTTTCTCCTAATCTATTTCTCTCATATCCTTTTAATTAATAAAAGAATATTTACGAAATCCTCACTTATATAATTTATCTCCTATTTTATTAAAAATAACAAATTAATTAATAAAATAATAAAAATGTCACACCCCCCTTTATTACATATTTACAAATGAAAAATGGCCTTGATACTCCTGCATCACATAATCATTCGAAATTTAAACATACTGTGCAGAGAAAAATAAAGCAAAAAAACAACTATGGAGCTATGACTAACAAAGGAGATAGACATTGTGGCGCTATTCGTTCTGTGGCTTGTCATTCTTCATGCCTTCAGGAGGTGGTTCTTCCACAATGAAGAAGCCATAGTCTTCTAAGAGGTCGTCCTCCTGATTTCATAGTTGGGTAGTCAGCTCTGGTGGAGGTAGAGTGTGAGCCCATAGCTGCTACATTTTCATCCTCAACTGAACTGTTGCGAGTGTCGCTTCCTGAGGAATTCGCTGCAGATATTTTTGGTAGAGCCATCGATTTCCTGGGCTGCTAGATGAAGGAAGACATAATGGTTAATTTTGGCATTCTTTTCCAAGACCCATGGCCAGAGGAGTTTTAGGGGGCTTCAAGGATACTTAGTGAAATGAGGACCAACACTCTTTGCTGGTTTGATGCCTTTGTTGAATTGAAAATGAAGGTGGGCTCAATAGGGAAATCCTTGCGAAGGGGAAGAGGAGGATGGGAGGGTTGGTCATGTCCTCTACCTCATCGACACTTCATTCTATGGCATCGCAATGTCGATTCATCATAATGCTCAGTTAGGGAAGGGATGTAGGTGGAATTTCAAATAAAGAAGCGACAGGAGGCCTTGCAAGTGGAATTGCAAACTGAGAAATGTCAAGAGGCCTCAAGCAGGAGAGAAGACAAGAGATGGAGGGTAGAACGCACAGCAGTGAGGCCAACTAATATAACGAAGAGGTAAATGGAGGAGAATGAAGAAGTGGCATCTCAGGTACCCATGAAATAATTGAGCAGGTGACTATAAGGACGAATGTAAATTATGGTGACAAGAGGTCATTTAATGGAACAGGGGTGGTTATAAGGATCTTTTAAGATAACCTCACATGAGCCATGCACAACCATGTGTTTATGCCATCTACCGCATGGAGGAGAAGCCAGGTTGATCCTTCGATTAGACAACCGCATCCAGGATTTGAGCATATTTGAGCACCAACTGAGTGCAGGCTGAGAGGAGGGATTCATCATCAATGTTGGAGAGGTGGCCTGAGAAGAGGGGAGAGTTGTGGTCCACCGCTTTGTTTGACAGAAGATCTGCAACCTTGTTGGCTAATCGAAAAACATGCTTTAAGGTGATGGCCTTATGAATCTGCAACCATCGCTCAATGTGCTCAAAAAAATCTCCTAATTGCCAAATTTTGAAGAGTTTGGAGGCTAAGGCTCTAGTGAGAAGGTGATGAGTAGTATTGATAATGACATAGGAATTTCCTTCAACTTCTAAAGGGAAGAAGTTGTGATCCTGAGCTAGATGAAGTCCTTGACTGAGCCCTTCTAATTCAATGGAGTTATCAGTGTCTCGTATAATGGAACTGAAGAAGATGAGGAGTTTCCCTTCTGGTTCTTTGAAAATCCCACTAAATTCGGCCTCGCCTGGATTTCCCTTGGAGGTGCCATCAAATTTCAGCTTCTGTATGCCTCGGGGGGGAGTGGGGCGTGTGCTATAAGTGTTGGGTGAGTTGAGAGGGAAAGAGGGAGGAATAGCATCTACAGGATGACAAGGGACAAAGGGGTTCCAATTGGCCCATATTATTCTCTCCGGGGGATGGGTAAAGAAACCTGAGTCTTGCCAATGGTGCAGGGCAAGGGTCCCATTTAGGTTGTTGCATATATTCATCTGGGTGATTTCTTATGGAGTGGTTTTATCTTTGAAGATGCACATGTTTCTTTATTTCCAGATCGTCCAAAGGATGAGCCCTAGAAGGAGATTCTAGAGAGAATTGAGGAGCTTGTTGCTGAACGGATCTATCTGCCTGAGGCAGATGGAGCTAATGATGTCCCATTTAATTTCGATGTCTCTTATGCAACGGATGGAGCTAATGATGTCCCATTTAATTTTGTTTTCTCTTATGCAATGAATTTTTATGTTGTCCCATAGGTTGTTGGCTAGAGGGAAAGTGTCCAAAAGATGATTCATGGCTTCAGCATGATGGAAACAATTCAGGCAATGTGAGGGGCCTATGAAGCCTCTCTTAAGAAGTTTGTCCCAAGTTAGGATCCTACACTTGCTGAGATGCCATAGAAAGGTGGAGACTTTGGGCCAAGTACAAGGTCTCCATATATGCATCCATATGGCATCCAACAGATTCTAAGTGTGGGGATAGAGTAGATGGTAGGCTTCTCAAGTGGATAAGGTACCATGTGTGGTGTAATACCATCAGACGATGTCCTGGTATTTCGTGCATATGATTTTACTTTTATTTAGTTCCTCATCAATGTCTTCATGACTTTCCTCATCCCAATTTTCCTACCACTCTGAAGCAGGGAGCCATTGATGAAAGCCGTTGTTAGGGGAGAGTGTCTAGAAATAATTCACCTGATTACTCTCCCTTGCTTGAAGGGTTGCTTTCCACTTGGGTTTTTGAAAGATCATGGCCAAATTGGAAATTTTTTTCCACGAATCTTCCCAAAAACGGGGTTGTGGTCTTGAGCAGATTTTCCAGAAGTTGTGCTCTTGGATTATAGTCCAATGCTACTTGGCTACTTTCCATATTTGAGAGCCCATTTCCTTAGGATTAAAACTGATTAGATCCTCCTGAGGTAGGTTGCTGACATATTTAGAAGCCAAGAGAAGATACCGTCAGGTGTTGGGTTTGGAGACCCATTTCCACTAGATGCGTGCTCCCATGATGGTGTTTCTATGGCTCAGATCCATCAGCCCCAAACCCCCAATCATCTTAGGAATGTAGATATCTATCCATTTCACAAGAGCTCATTTTTTTTTATCTCCTTTACTGACCCAAATAAATTTCCTTTGTAGATTTTTGATGCATTTGAGGACCCATTTGGGGGATGCGAGCATGAAGAAAAGATAAAGAGGCATTGATTGGAGGATAGCTTTGATCAGAAAAATACAACCTACAATATTAAAAGCATTGTACGTCAGGGAGGATAATATGGATTATATTTTGTCCAAGAGTTCTTTCAAAGAGGAATGTTTGATGTCAAAGTCAATGAGTGGATATCCAAGGTATTTGGAAGGTAAAGTGGCAATGGAGAAGCCCAATATTGTGGTTATGTTGCGTTGAGTGATGGCTGGGGTGTTTGAAAGGAAGATCTGGGATTTTTTGGCATTAATGGTGGTACCAGAAGCCTCAGAAAAGCAGTCAAGAAAATCTTTAAAGGTTATGGCTTCTTGAATATAGGGGTGGACAAAAAACAAGTTGTCATAAATGAATTGCTGATGTGTTATTGGGGGGTTGTTTTGAATGTGTATCCCCATGAAAGAATGGGAGTTGGTGGCATGTTGGATGAGACGTCATAGAACTTCTGCCATAAGGTAAAATAAAAAGGGCGAGATGGGGTCACCTTGGTGGATTCCTCTAGAGGCAGAAAAAGGGGGGAGGGTGCGTCATTGACATGGATAGAGAAGAAGGGGGGAGGAGATGAGGCTCAAGATCCATCTGGTCCAAGTTGGGCTGAAGCGAAAGGTTAAGAGAATTTGATTGATGTAATCCCAACTGATTTTATATAAAGCTTTAGAGAGATCAGTTTTGAGGAGCATACCTGCCTATTTTAGGGATTTCTGAGAGTGAGAAACTTCATGCATGAGAATGATCTCGTCTAGAATTTGATGACCCTCCACATACCCTGTTTGTTCCATAGAAATGAGAAGAGGGAGGAGAGGTTTAGATCTATTGACAATCACTTTGGAGATGATTTTGTAGATGACATTGCAGAGGGCAATCGTTCTATACTTATTAGGGGTGGACGCGTGCTCTTATTTTAGGATGAGAACAAGGAAGGTGGTGTTGAGAGCTAGAAAGATCCAGTGCATGCTCCTCGACTCCTCAACCAAGTCTTGGACTTCCAATTTGATGTTTTCCCAAAATAAGTGGAAAAAATTGGAGGTAAATCGATTCGAACTAGAGGCTTTTCCATCATTGAGTTGTACCATGGCCTGCTCCACTTCTTGTAACAATACCGATTTCAATAGCATTTGATTGTGCTCCTCGATGATGATCCTTGGGATATGCTGAGTAATTTTGTTCCTAGCAGGTTTTTGGTTACCATGTGGCTCTTAGAGGGTTTCATTAAAGTAGTTTAGGAGATCTGGTTCAATTTCCTCATGATCCTCAAGCTTATCCCCTTGGTTGTTATTGAGGATGGTGATTCAGTTGTGCATGCATTGTTGAATAGTGGAGAAATGGAAGAATCTGGTGTTCTTATCAACCTCTTTGAGCCATTGTGTTATGGATTTTTCTTCTAGAGTATCTCTTCTTGAAGTCTACAGTCTTCCAGGCAAGTCATAAGGTCTTTTTCTTTGTGTGTGAGATCCTCTGATTTTCCTTATTGTATGATGCGCAGCTACAAATCCCCCATTTGATGTTCGATTTTTTTTTTTTTTTGAAAGATTTTTCCAAACGAGGAGTGGTTCCATCGCTTGAGAATATTTTTAAGGAGCTTTAACTTCTGTTGGAATTGATACATATTGGATCCTACTGGTGGTATAAAGCTGCTCCACCAAGAAGTAACCATTTGTTTGAAATTCAGATGAGTGATATATAATTGCTCAAAATGAAAAGGCTTGTTGCTTACAACCCCAGGGTGAGACCATTGAAGTTGGATAGGCCAATGATCATAGCCTGATGCAGGTACGATTGTTGGGTGTATATCTCCTCCAATATGGATTGTGTTATCCGACATGGGGAATCTATCCAACCTCGATGCTATTTGTTGAGAAACTCTCTTATGGCTGTTCCAAGTGTGGATGCCATTAGAAGACGGGAGGTCTATTAGCCAGTTTCTCTGAATGAACTCTTTAAAACTAAGGTTGTCTGCTTCGAGTCTGGGGCGCCCTCCTTTTTTCTCTTCTAATTTGGTGATCATGTTAAAATCACCTCCAATGATCTAGAGGGGATGGATACGTTGGGAATTTAGGATCTCTATGGAATTTAGAATAGAAATTTTCTGGGAGGAGGGCTGAGGAAAGTAAACATTAGTAATGTGACCGTGGATATTGGTGCCTATCAGATAGAAGGAGGCTTGAATGAATTTGTGAGAGGCGTGGATTTTAGTCAAGGAAATGAGGAGGGGGTTCAAAGCAATTTCAAGCCCTCCCAAGGCTTCTATAGCATAAACTGAAGTGGTGTTACAACCTGGCCAGAGTCGAGTTATGATAGAGTTCAGAGTGGTGCTAGTACATTTGGTTTCGTGCATGAAGAAAATGGTTGGTTTGTCTTGCATGATTATATTTTTTATCATTCAGTGCTTCGCGGGGTTATTAAGCCCTTGAATGTTCCATGAGGTGAGCTTCACTAAGAACTGTGAGGGACTGTCCAATATAACTTGGTCAGATTGGGGTATCATCCCAATTCAACAAGTTTTCCTCCCAGAATGATGAGTCATTGCAGATATGTGTGTCACCCTCTTTTCCAAGAATTCTTCAAGATGTTTTAAGTATCCAACTGGCTTCCTCCTTGGATGTCCAAATATGGGATTTGTTGTGCACTGGAGAGAGCTTCTTACATGGTTTGAATCTTCCTCGATGGGATCTTGTAGTACTCATGAATTTTGCATGGAACCTCCATTCCTAGGATGTCAAGGTCACCGAAATAAATACTTTTTGGTTATTCCTCCATTTGAGGGGGTTGGTCCATGTCTGCTTTGGTGGCTTTGTCATGTGCTTCTTGGTTTTATTTTTCGTCTACATCCATGAGAGATGAGTTTTCGAGATCTGTCAATTTTCCTTTGTTGGACTGACCACCCTGTTGAGGTTGGGATTTATTGGCACCAGGAGGGAGGGGGTGGGGCTAATGAGAAGAGAGTGTTGGATTTGCAAGGGGATGACAGATTTGGAGGATTCATGGGTTTGAATAGAAGTCTCGCCTTCCATGGTCGTTTCGTTTGTGAGAATGTCAAAGCTATTGATGCTTGAGGGGCGAGAGGATTTGGGGGCGAATGTGGATTTTCTAGCATGCCTCTTCCAATTGGGAACCTTGGTGAAGCCTTCTGGATCAGTATTATCTAAGTCAAGGTGGGTTTTGGAGGTTGGTTGAGCAGGAAATCTCTGGAGAGATGTTCATGCTCGTGGCATAGACGGTAATAGAAAGGCACATGTTCATAATGAATAATTTGGAACCATTCAAAATCATCATGGATTAGACTTACTGAGTTCGAGAGAGCTTTGGCTAGGTGCATGTAGACACAGATTTTGGCATAGGCAGTATAGCGGTTGAGCTTGGTTTCTTCTGCTACCTTGATGAACTCTTTGAGGTTGTTGGATATATCTTTGAGGGATTTCTCATCTCAGTAGCCTTGTAGAAGAGAGTACATCGAGATCCAAATGGGAGCCCAATTGAAGTCCTCCTTTTCTAGGTTAAATCTTTCAAACCAGTCCCATAGGAAAAGGCTTGTTGAGTTAAATAAATACGGTCCACCATCCATGATGCCATTTTTTTCCTCTATACAAGTGAATATTACATTTAAGAAGTCTTTTGGTCCTAGCTATAGGGTGATGTGCCCTTTGGGCTTCCATTTGGAGGTGATCCACCCTTGGAGTGCTTTCCTAGTGGGTCAGAAACTAATACATTTTCCAACCAGGGCATGATCCTTCACGAACTGTATTATTGAGTTGATATAGTGGGCTGGAAGGTAGATTTTGGGCCATTCTACAGCAATCGGAATGCATGTTGAGGATGAGACCTTCCTCTATTCTATTTTTTCATTTTGTTCAGCTATCATATTTTATGGAGAGCCTACAACTTCAAATATCCATAGCTGATCATTGAGGGGCTCATTTTTGTTTCTTTTTGGAGTGCCTTCGGGTGGAGTGGTGCACTTACCCCCCATTCTTGAGTTGCCATTTCCAACAGAAATGGAAGCAAAGACAACTGAAACCTGCATGCAATGTGTTGACGCTGAGAAGAAGGGGAGGAGCCTAGTCACCTCCCATCATAGGGTTGGAGAAACCCTAGCTATCCATGGAGGAGGCACCACACAGTGCCCGTCTTAGGCCAATATTATGTCTTAACCCAAAAATAATATAAAAATGAGATATTTAAATTTTAACACTTTTGTTTTTTCATTTTTTCAAGTAACTAAATGAATAAAATTTAGCTTAGGTTGATTAAATATTTTTTTTACATATAATATTAAAATAATTGGTAATTAGACTTAGGTGATATTTCCATAACGTAATAGATTTTGACAATTATCATTATATTTTTTTGGGTGTCATCAACCCCATACAATTTTTGTTGGGAGATTTGAATGAAACTTAAGGGTTAACTCACTTGGAATAATTATTATTTAAAAAAAAAAAAAAAATTATAAATTTCTCATTAAAATTTTAATTCTTAACTAACTAAGAACTAGATATTTTATTTATTTTTATAAAAAAATTAACCCTCCCTAATCCTTATTATATTTTATGATTATGTAAAAATTATTAACCCTTTTTAACAAAATGTTTAGTTTAATTTTAAATTTATTATTTAATTTTAATTCTTAACTAACTTTCTTCTTAGTAGCTAGTCTTAACGACTAGTTTCTAATGGCTATTTCTGGGCGATGATGCATCTCCACTATTTATTCATCAAGATCGATTTGTTTCTCCACCTTGTCCTTAGGATGAACCACATTAGCTGGTTCGAAATGTCGATGAAATCCTAATTATGTGATTAATTTGAAAGACATTTATCTACATTATGGATCACAAAATACATAGATCTAATATCACTTGGAATAATTATTATTCTTTCCACATTAGCTAATATATATATATATATATATATATATATTAAACATTAAAATTCCGTTAATTTACAGAAGAAAGAGTCATATGGGAGTACCATTATTGATTTTATACAATGAAAGATGATTCATATATATATGCTGAAGAACAATCTAGATCTTTCTATCACTTCATATTTTTTCATCAAATCCCTTGACATGCGTGAAACTTCATATCTACTGATCAGATAGATTATTGCAAATTCTATAGTACTTGAGTATAGTCATTGGGAAATAATGGAAGAAGGTAACCTAAGAAATGATACAAATGGTTCTCAGTATTCTCATAGAGAACCGTGAGAGACGTGGAAGCCACACTAAATGCAATAGAGGAAACAACAATTGAAATTCCCCAAACGAAATATGTATATGTTTAGCATTTTGTGTCGAGCATGACTCTTAATATAATATAACCTTAGAATATTGGAATGATAGCGAAGAAAGAACACATACATAGAGAGAAAGAGGGATTGATAAGGGAGGATGGAGAGAGAGGAGATGAGGGAAGACAAAAAATATGACATGAGAGATATAGGGAGAGAAGGGGAAGAGAGAGAGGGAGACACAAAGATCAATGGGAGAGAGAGATTGAAAAAGGGAGGGAGATATTGAAAAATTTAGAGAGAGAGAGAGAGAGAGAGAGAGAGAGAGAGAGAGTTGGACGGAAGAAAGAGAGAGATAGATGGTGGGAGCGAAAGGGAGAGAGATGAAGGAATAGAGAGACGACTGAAGAGAGATAAGGGAAGAAGAAATACATAGAGGGAGAAAGGTGGAGAGAGAGAGAGAGAGAGAGAGAGAGAGAGAGAGAGAGAGAGAGAGAGAGAAGGAGAAATGGAGAGATTGAGATGGGAGAGCAGGAGGGAAGAGAGATAGGGAGAGAGAGATAGAGAATGGGAAGAGAGATAGAGGGAGAAAGAGAGTATGTATGTTTGTGGAGTGAGATAGAGGGAATACGAAAGGGACATAGAGGGAAATATAGGTATTATATAGTATTATATAACCATCCTAAATCCATATTAACCTTGCATCTATCAAGGGTTGAGAGGGATCCAATCTCTGGAGGTGAAATCCTTTCATCAAGTATCACACTCAAAAAAGAGGTTTCACCTAGAGGGATTAGATCCATGTGAGTTCTTGATAGATCTCAGATTATGATGGATATAGGTTGGTTAATTAATAAATATGGTAGTTTATACTGATAGTAAGAAATAAGAATATTGATTTCATGATTTTGAGGAGAGAAAAACTATTCTTCCTTGGAAAAAATAACCCCAAATTATTTTCAAACGAGCTTCAACCGAGAAAGATGCAAATTGAAAACAATATTAAAAATTCTAAATGGTTTGAATATGCAAGACAACTTTATGAGCAGGATCCCGAGGGTCAAACAAGGTTTCTCATTGTCTCCTACCCACTTTGGTTTATATATCAACAAGCTTGATGTGCGGCTAAATTTGAAGGGGGTGACAATATCCATTTGGGAGAGTTTGTTATAAGGCTTCTTTCATACGTAGATGACCTTATACTGATTTCTAAATATGCTCTTGGTTTTAAGAGAACTTACTTTCCCTTGAGAATTTTTGTAGAAATGTGGGGATGCAAGTCAATACAAGAAAAAAAAAAGTAGTGGGGTTATATACAGAAGAAAACATAACCAACATAGGCTCTACTTTGAGCGCAACATTCTGGAAGAAGTTGCGAATTAAAAATACCTTGTAATTGACTTCAATAGAAATATTAGTTAGGATGGATGTAGAAAGAAAAGAAATTTTGGGGGTTGAAAAGAATTTTAAGCTTTTCAAAATAGGTGTAGAGAGGCATAGTTATGGGACTCGAAAAACCTCTCTATTTTTTTGGCTTTTAGTGATTCCGATGATTCTCGATATTTGCGAACTGTGGGCCAGCATTACATCTGACATGTAGTGGAAAAAAATGAGAAAATTCATGTGTTTGATTAAAAACAAGTTCATAATTAAAAGTGTATTTCCTTATGCTCTAATTTTAAGTGAAACATTGGTTGTTCCTATTGAATCAATAGCTCTGGTTTAGGTCATAAGGTATTTAAAAAAATGAGAAAATGGAAGAGGGAATATGGCCAAAGGTTGTTTTTAATGACATATTGGGCACAAGAAAGAAGACTTGGATTTGGAAAAATAACAAATGTTTTAGAAATTTGGGCATTTTCTTCAGATGTGTCCCACAAACAGTAAAGATGTAAAAGATTTTGTTATGGATAAGTTCCAAAAATGTACTTGGGAGAAGGAGCTAGGGAGAAAGAAAAAGTATTATATTGAAGAGTTTAATCCCAATCACAACCATAAAAAAAAGTGTACATAGGGGCCAATATTCGTTGGAGAGGAAAAATTATTATTGCTCAATTAAGGACTAATTCGAATAAACTTTGTTGTGAAACAGGGCGTTGGAAAAGGCCAAAAGAAATGTGGGAGGAAAGAGTATGTATTTTTTTCTCTTCCGTAAAAGTGGAAACATAAAAGAATTCCATTTTAGAATGTGAGGCCTTCAAAGACATCACGGAAATTTATGTAGATATTTTGGTAGCCAGCTCTTGGGATATTCTATTAAGTGTGGGCTTTGTCGAGAAGTTGTGAGAGTTTATTATGAAAATTCACTGGAAAAGGAAAGGATACAAGAGCTAGATAAAGAAGCAATATGTACCATAGGATATCTTTAGCCACATGGACGTTAAAATAACTTCTTCTTCTTGTACTATTTGATAATAATTTATGGTAATGTAATCAGTAGTTTACAAGGATGATTGTTGTGAAACCAACTCCAAAAATAGAAGAAAAGAGATATCAACACCTTAGAAATAAGCCACGTCGAGGGGGAAACCTCCAATACATTACATGAATGAACAATTCTTGGATGATACAAATTACAAAACCTCATTTCTATATATATGATTCCATGGGGCCACAATGTAATCTTAGTGGGGCCATAATGTAATCCTAACCGACCTAACAATAATAATTTAAGGGCATAATAATAACAATATGGTGGTTACAGGGGTACAATAATAACAATAAGGGGGTTACACTAACAATAATAAGGGACTATACTAGTAATATAGGGACCTAACATGCCCCTCTCCTTCAAAAAAGTGTTGTCCTCAATGCTTGAGTAGCTCTGGGTGCTTCTATATAAAATTCTCATCCTGCCATGTAGAATCTTGAGTGGGTAATTTCTTCCACTTGATGAGATACTCTGAAATTAATCGATTTTGTAGCTGTCGAGTTCTTGTTTCCGTGACCGCTTCAGGTTCCAATATGATTTTTCCTTCCTCATCAAGTTCTGGCAATATTTTTTGAACTAGAATATATTCACCTATAACCTTATTTAAGCATGAAACATGGAAAAATGGATGCACTCATGAAGAAGTAGGAAGCTCTAATTTCTATGCCATAGTACCAATATTTTGCAACACCTTGTAAGGACCATAGTACTTTGGCGATAATTTATTATCCTTCTTAGCTTGCTTGAGGGACATTTGTTTGTATGGCTGTAGCCATAAAAATATCCAGTCTCCTGCATCAAAACTTCTCTTGCTGCGATGTTGATCTACCTATTTTTTCATTCGACTTTATGCCAAATTCAGGTTATCCTTTAAGAGTTGGAGAACTTCTTGTTGATGCTCGATGTGATCTTCCATTGCTTGAACCTTCAAATTTTATCTTAAAGATGATGTGATGGATGGTGGATGATATCCATAAAGTGCCATAAATGGGGTCATTTTTTCTGCAGTATGGAAGGAAGTGATATACCACCATTGAGTGAGAGGTAACCACTTGACCCATTGTGTTTGTTTATCAGATACCAAACAACGAAGACATCCTTCCAAACATTTATTTACTATCTCAGTTTGACCATTGGATTGAGGATGACAATATGAGCTATGAGCTAATTGAGTACCCAAAAAGAAAATAACTTCATCCAAAAATTTCCAGTAAAAATGGGATCTCTATCGCTCACAATAACTCTTGGGTTTCTATGTAGCTTTTGAATTGTGTCCATAAATGTAGTATAAATTGTACTTGCTTTAAATGGATGAGACAATGCACAAAAGTGTGCATACTTGGTAAGTCTATCAAGTACCACCATGACGACACTCTCTCCTTTGGAATTAGGTAAACTTGTGATAAAATCCATTGAAATATCCTCCCAACATTGACTTGGAATGCATAAAGGTTGTAGAAGACGCGAGGTCTTAATTGTCTCAACTTTATTCTGCAAGAAAATCAAACATTCAGCCACAAACTTTTGAATAACAAATTTAAGGCCAACCAAAAAAAAATATTTCTTCACCCTATGGTAAGTTCTTAAAAATTCTGAGTGTCCTCCTAAAGGATAAGTGTGCAATTCCAAAAGAATCTTTTGTTTTAGTTGCGAATTATTACAAAGATATAAGGGATCTTTGTACCATAAGGAATCATTTTTCCAACTAAATGTATCAGGTGCACTAGGTCTTGCTTCAAATTTTGAATGAGTGTCCACACTTCTTTGTCCTTCTTCCATTCATCCCTTGATTTGGTTATCCAATCTGGTTGGATAATAGAAATGGAACAAAGCAATGCTTCCACCTCTTCATTCTTTCTTGAGAGTGCATCTACAACAACATTTAGCTTCCCTTTTTTGTAGATTATTTCAAATTCATAACCCAACATCTTTGTGACCCATTTTTGTTACTCTTCTGAAGATAGTATCTATTCCAAAAACTGTTTAAGACTCAGTTTTTACCTTGAAGTGTCTTCCCATTAGGTAAGTTCACCATTTCTTTAGCGCATGCAGTATTGCTAACATTTCTTTCTCATAAACAACTTTCTATAAATATTCTCCTTTGATTGGAAAAAATTCAAAAGAAATGGGTCTTTCTTCTTGCATTAGAACAACACCAATTCCATTTCCTGAGGCATCACATTCCACAATAAAGTTTTTTGTGAAGTTTGGCGTAGCTATGACTGGTGCACATTGACTCTTTAAGATGTTCAAGGCCTTAGTTTCTTTAGGATTCCATGAAAATCCATAATTCTTCAATAATGTTGTTATAGGTGCTGCTATTGTCCCATAATTCTTAAAACACTTGCGATAGTACCTTGTTAACCTGAGAAATCCTCGCAATTGCTTTATGGTTGTGGGGACTTTCCATTCCTTAATGGCTTTAATTTTATTAGGGTCTACCTTAACAACCTCGTGAGATACAATATGACCAAGATATTCCACCTCTTGTACTCCAATGAAACATTTGGATGTTTTTGCATATAATTTTTTCTCCTGCAATAGTTTGAGCACCTTTTCAACATGTTGAACACGATCCTTCCAGGACCTGTTGTAGATTAGTATATCATCAAAAAATACTAGCACCAATTTTCTAAGGAAGGGTTTGAAAATGGAATTCATCAAGGCTTGAAATGTAGAAGGTGCATTGGTAAGGCCAAAAGGCATGACCAAAAATTCATAACGACCCTCATGAGTTCGAAATGTTTTTTTCGGAATATCTTCAGTCTTCATTCTAATTTGATGATATCGTGAACAAGGATCCAACTTGGTAAAATAAATTGCTCCATGTAATTCATCTAATAAGTCATCAATCATAGGAAGGGGAAATTTATCTTTAATGGTGAGCTTATTGAGCTCCCTATAATCTGGACACATGTTCCATGATCCATCCTTCTTGTGTACCAATACTATAGGAGCAGAGAAACAACTTTGACTAGGTTGAATTATACCAGCCTCTAACATTTTTGCAACCATACGTTCAATTTCTCTCTTTTGGACATAAGGATATCTATAAGGCTTGATGTTTGGAGGAACAATTCCTGGAATAAAATGAATAGCATGATCATGATCACGAATAGGTGGGAGTCCTTTAGGAATTCCAAAAACCTTGGAATGATTGTCCAAGACTTTTTTGAGATCTGTAGAAACAAATGAATTTGATGTTGGAACTTCTAGTGAGCATAATTGTGCAATTACGCCTCATTTTTATTTTTTTAGAAGATTTTCCATTAAATTAGATCTTATTATATTTCCTAGCTTCCCTACAATACCCCGTAATTCGAATTCCTTCGGTTTTGAAAAAAAATCAAGAAAATTTCTTGAAAATTAAAATCTATCGTCCCTAAAGATTGTAACCATTGTATTGCTAGTACAACATCAACACCTCCCATAGAAATGGAAAGAAATGGACCATTCAATACATATTCCCCCATGGTTAGCTTGATATTATGGCATTTTCTAGAGAAATTTATAGTTCCTTCATTTGCAACCATCACTTGACATTCTGGTGCTGGGTATAGGAAACAATCCAATTCCTTATCTACCTTACAATGAATAAAATTATGGGTATTACCTGAATCAATCAATGTTATTACCTTTTTCTTCTTGATATGTCCTTCTATCTTGAGAGTTTAAGGAGTGGTAATTCATGCCAATGCATTACATGATATGGTCAGAATCATTTCTTCCTCTTCTAGGGTTGGTTCTTGGTGTATATCCTCTTCTTGTTCATTTTCTTCTTCCTCTTCGCAATCTATGTAAAATAATTTCTTCTCAGCACACTTATGAACTTTAGTGTATTTGTTATCACAACTGTAGCAAAGCCATTTTTCTCTGTTTTCTTCCAATTGTTGTGGTGTCAACCTTGTAGGTTGTGGAAATCTAGGAGTAGCAATATTTACTTCTTTATAGAAGTGAGTGGTAGGGTTCCTTCTCACCATAATTTTACATTTAATATTTCTTACCAACCTGAATGCCTTCTCCAATGAATTAGGTTACAAAACGTGAACTTCATGTTGGATGTTATCCTTTAAAGTACTTATGAAGAGATCAATCTTATGTTCCTCTAGAATATCATTTACCCTTATATTCAATTTTTGGAAGTCCTTAATGTGCTCCCCCACTAAGCCCTTTTTTTGGAGATTTATCAATTCGCTAAAGAAGGTGTTACTCTTTGTATCCTCATAATGTTCTATCATTTCCTCTGTAAAAATTGATGAAGTGACAATTTTTTATGGGATCAAAGCCATCGATAGCATATAGATGTATTTTTTTCTAAATGTAAAGTTGCAATGCGTACCTTTTGTGTCTTTTGCACATTATTGAGATCAAAATATTGCTCCATCTGTAGTATCCATGTTACAGGATCCTTTCCATAAAAATTCCACATATCCATTTTTCGAATATGGTGGTTCTTCCCACCAACATTAGAGTTTATGAGATCATGATTAAAATTTATTTTTTTCTCATCATGAGTGTTGTCTTGAGGGGTCCTGACCCAGGTCTAGAGTTTAAGGTTTTCCAACAAACCCCTATACTACTGGCCCTTTTGGTAGTGACCTACTTACGTAGGTAAAAGTCTCACTCGAAGTAGTATGGGTGTGTGCTGGAACTAGGTTTCCGCACCCTGAGAAAGGATAGGTAAGCCAAGAAAAGTTGTGTATGGATTTATAATGCCCAGATCGCGTATCTCAGAACTAGATCTATGGATATCCTTCTCATCTAGTGCGCAAGGTCAACTATACTTACTATACTCTACAAATCATATACTTCTAAAATAATAGTGCAATATTATAGTTATTCTCATAAAACATAACACAACAGAACTAGAAGTAGAAGAAATATGTAACACAGTACTTTCAAAGCTTAACGTGAAATATGCATAACACAGCAGCTATCAAAAACTCACATCAATAGTAAAAATACATTCAGCTACGCAACAACCATTCTCATTCATTAATCCTTCAGTTCCTTCTTACAATACCCCAACCCGACCTACGCACACAATAGCAGGGTCTACACACAATAGGACTTGGGATCTCCGCGCACATAGCCATCAGGAGTTCGTTCCAAAAAAACCTAGACAAATCTACTAAGCCACAATTTGCATCAAGAGCTCCTCATCTTCTTCCCTTACAATTCAAAATGTCCCTTTATTTATAACAATCTAGCTTAATATTTCCTATGGTCTGCAAAATGTGATCTGCGAACTCTAGGTCTACCCTTTAACCCATTACAATTCTTTCGGAACTATGTCCCACCCCAAAACCCCTGCGCTAGACTAAATATAATAAAAAATATAAAAAATCGAACCAGTTTTGCAGCTTGTAGGGGACCCTATTCCAACAATACCGCAACACAATCTTGTGACTTGTCCCGAGTCACTATGGTGGTGTGGTCTCTATCCATGCATGTAAGGTATCGAGGGTCTCGATCAGTGGAGGTAACACTTCTTGACACTCGACAACAACACTCTGTGAAATGTCTATAAGCTTATGGGAGGTCGGTCCTTCAGTAGCCATGGTAAACTTCTCTAATATCTGGTTGAGTTGCTTAATTGTGCCATGAGCATCCTGTGATAGCTAGAGGGCGATGTCACCCCATGGCTTCAAGTGCTTTGTGATGGAATGCTTCATTCGTAGGGGATCCGTAATCATGTATCGGAGTGTGTTGCTAGTCTTTAAGAGTGCCAGACACTGTGTAGGGACTAGGGAGGGCAAGGTAGCTTCAATCTGATCGAAGGTAGCTTCCTTTTGTCATAAGTCTTGCTTGAAATTCTGAAGAACCGGGTTGAACTGGACCATTTTCAAGAGCTACAAGGCCACATCAAGCAACTGAGTACCCAGAGTAAGTTGCTCTGTAATGATGTCTATAACTTCTGTTACCAACGCAGGACATTGTGCTCATACCTCTGGAGGTGTGGTAGGTTGTACTTGAGCCTATAATGTGGTGATTTGTCAGTCCATTTGGGTCTTGAGGGTCTGTATTTCGATTCGTGATGAACTTAGTGCTGCAACCATGCCTTCTATGGTAGCCTGGAGCGGAGCTGAAGCAGGGAGCTCATCTAGGACCTTTGTGCTCAGCTGGTGTACCACCGTTCCGAGTTACACCATCTGCGAGATAGTGAGGGAGACATTTTTGGTCTGTCATGCGATGATCGACATGGCCACATCGAGTTGTTGCTGCGTGTTCCAGTCGCGATGATGGATCTCTCGAAGCATGGCAGTGTCTAAACCCTATAACACCTCACGGGGCAGTTGCGCCAAGTCCAATTGTAGTCTGATCTACGTATCATCTCTCATGGCTGCTTCTAAGACCATCTGGTTGGAGCCTATGATCATCCCAGGTTTGGAAGGGGAGTTAACTTCTGTGATATAGCTTTGACGCCAATCTGTGCAAGGTTTGAAGTCAATTTTCCCTTCAGGGAGCCGGAGGGAAATTAGCTTATCAATTTCAGCATCCCTAGAGCCCCTCAATGTAATTTTTGCAGGCTCTGGACTGGTAAGTTTCCACAAGGTTAGAGGCTTCCATATTAACATAAGGAGGGGATCCTAGATTTGGAGACTAATAGGTAGCAAAAGTGAGTTGATTGGGTATGAACAGAATGCTAAAGGTACAAAAAATCAAGCAGCAGAATAATACATACAAATTACAGATAAGATATGGAACCTTGATTGGAACCCTTTCTCCCTTATAATGCCCATGGCTATCCAATGGTAGAGTGAATATAACTTGGAACTTACCATCAAGAAAACGGTAAAAACTCAGAATAAATTTCTGCATTAATTGCTAGCCACCTATTTTTCATAATGGTAATATTCCCTTTTTACCAGAGTTTAGTGTTCTAACTATCATTGTTCGTGCCCTATGGCGTTCCCACAAATCTCCCGACCTCGGATGAAGCATCCATGCTTCTTGCGCATCCTAAATTATAGTAGAAGTAGGGTGTGTTGTAATGTGATTTGGGTATAGCCTAAACAACTTGGCATCTGTGCATATATTTTCCAGTGTCGCTGTTGCGATAGTTTAGGGATCATCCTTTCCTTCCTTTGGGCTGAGGCTGCAGTATTCAACCATGTGTGGTACCTCCATTCCCCATGATTCAGAGTGGATGTACAGGTGTAGTCTACCCTAATTTAAGGTGTTAGTGTTCTACAGAGCTGCATTGAGCACTCCTGTGCCATCTACCACACTAAATGTTCGCAGAAACTCATCCCACAAACTATCCCAATGGCGAGTGGATTGATGTAGCACCACATCTAAATACCATGCAGCTATATGTAGTCCTAGAGCATGGATAAATAGGTGGGCCCGTTTTTTTGGGGTTTTGTGGCACCATTGTGTTTCCGATGCAAGAAAATATCTGCATGGGTCTTTTGACCCAAGGAACTTTTGGATTCGTCTGCTAGGTGGAGCTTCAAATCGTAGGATCATCCTATCCCAACATTCCTCCCAATCACAGAATACCTTCCCATGCCTATCCCACAAGCACACAGGTGTTCCATGCAGGGCTAGCTTAAGGGCCGATAGACTACATCCCTTGGGAACTTATACTTTGAATGCGTGTAAAAATTCCTTAATGTTACCTGAATCCCAAAAGTAGTGCATGTCTCTTACCTCGGAGTAGATGCAGCAGAAGTTCCTTATGACCCAAAGACATTGCAGTGCTGAAACCTCATGCAACCGGCCTTTCCAATTCTCTAGTTCCCCATTGGAGTTGGAAAAGCATTCACTATCATTTCCTAGCAGAGTAATCCTTCTGCCATGGGGTTAATCCAATATTCATCCTACGTATTGAACCTGTAAATGTTATCCACTTCCTCCTCATCTCACGCTGGCTCTGTATACCGTGTGCCTTCCGTAGGATCCAACGATACTATTATTCATGTGCATTTTTTTTCAAACACCATGTTGCACTTCTTGAGATTGATAACACCCCCCATATCTATAGCCCAGTCTAGTCGTAGGAGCGCAGGGTAGGGGTACGCATCTTCTACGATTTATATTACCTCAAAGTCAGCTTGGGCCTTTACTCCTGTGATATCTACCATGATTTTTGGTAGCCTTCCCAGAGGGATGATTGTCTGTTGATTCGCCATGCGCAGCTGGATGGTGGACCATTCCAACTTAGGTTCTCCCATTTGTTTCCATGTTTGTTTAGGTAACACGTTCACATCTGATCCAACATCCAAAATAACTTGATCCATCTCGTAGTCACCAATCTGCGTAGTTAGTCGTATTTCTCTTCTGGTGCGCTTTTTATACTTGTATAGTTTGTGTACAGCCTTGGTCCCTGGGGTCGGATTGGGCTGTGTTGCACAACTATTCATTTATTCCTGAAGGTTCTCTATAGCCTTTGGGTTACATAGCATCTTCGTACATGCCTACAGAAAGGATCTGACCCCCTCATCTGTCTTGGGGTGTGTCGATGCCTGCATAGTAGCTACTTCTTCTTGAGCAAAGTCCCGGTCAGCTACGACCATTGTTTCTTATCCCTTTTTCATGTTCAATCCTTCTTGACAAGTTAGAGGATCCCTAACATCCTCTTCCTTTGGTCCCCGGGTGACCATCCCACTGTGTGTTATGACTTTCGAACTTGGGTCTATGTTACTTAGCTCAGATTTAACTCTCTGCACATTCTGCGTGGGGGTGGGCTACTTTTCTTGCATTTTGGCTGTTAAAATTGGACAATCTTCGATTGCATGGTCCTTCTATCTATAATATTTGCAAGATTTCCTTGTAGGATTTGGGAAGTCCCTTGCAAAATGTCCTACTTCCCTGAAATTATAATAGATTAGCTGCCTGCTTCCTCCCCAACCTCCCATGCCCCTTGCTAGAGAGACATGAAAGCTCACGGGAGATCTAGATGATGCAGGGTCTGATTTTACCCTATACAAGTTTCCTCGATCTATCATTAGGTTGTAAGTTCAACAGTTCTGCTCATCATGTCCTACTGACCAGTAGAACCTGCACCACTATTGCTTTAGTTTTGGGACATATGCTCATAGACGGGGGCAATGGTTCGTATTGTGCAGCCCCGCAATGTGGCAGTCATCACACCATAACGCAGACCCACTTGAGCCTGGACACACTAGGTTGGGTTCTCCATTTTCTCTTGGATGAACCCGTCTAGGTCCTCCTACCTGCATGTAATCTATCAATAGAGGGCACTGATCCTTCGTATCCCTAGATACCTGACATCGTATGCACCATAGATCTGTGTTGGCTCCTTTTCCTCATTCCTTTCACAGGTTCTGAATTTCCATGTACATAGCTCTGAGCTTCTCCTGAATTTGATGTACTCCTAATGAAGTATCTTCTCTGGGAACAACTTCTAGTTTCATAGCGACTTCCATAGCTTTTTCCCGCAACTCGAAGGTTTGGTGAGTCATTGGCGTGTACAGGTGGGGAAAAAACATAGCGATGAACCATTCCATATGTTGCCTATCATCATACTCAAATCATCCTTCCATGATTATGCTCTTCAGTCACTGATCAGCCTCCCATACAGATTTATACGCTCCTTGCTTGAAGTCCTTCACCTCTGCTACTAACTGAGAATAAGATTTTGGCTTTCAAAACTGTTGCTTCAAAGCGCCCTTAATATCTTGAATATATGCATTGTCGTTCTGAGATATGTATCACATATACCAGTCCAACGGTCTTTCTTCAAATTCCAGGTACAACTATGCCCTCTTCACCGTATCGTTTGTCACATTTTGCACAGTCCATACAAAATCTGCAACAAACCAAAATTGGTCCATATCCTCATCTCCTACCCCCTTGAGGTAGGTAGTTTCAGGTGCATAGCCATATCACTGTCCGGCAGAGGTGGTGGTATGGGCGAACTCTTACCTTTGCGTGGCCTGGACGGTGGTGTAGCTGGGAGGCTTTGCATAGCCATCTCTCATAGAGGGTTATAAGTGTATCTTCCCCCTTCAAGGTTGGTTCGATAGTATTTACTACTGCATTTCATGCTCTCATCTAGATCCGAGGTCATTCACTTGGTAGGAATACACGAAATACTCTTCTCACATAGTAATATCTTAATCAGCAAAGGTAATGTCTTCAGAAACTTTCCCCGGAAACCTTTAAAGAATCTCCACTCTGCTTCAGAGTAAGAGATGAACTGATCAATGGAAAATTCTGTCACAAACCCTCCCAGCACACTGTCCACCCAGTGATCCACCATGTGAGTGATGGTATTATTAGTCCTTTCCAGCTGCTGGAACAGCTCTGGAGTTCACTGAGTGACTCGTTCATCCTTCCAATAGTTCTGGAACTCCAAGAGCCTAGCCAGCCACACTTGAAGCTCGATTTCAAATGTCACAAAGAAAATTTCGTAGCTTTCTATGAGAATGTACCTGTTTTTCCAATTTTTCGTCGTTAACCTCGTGCTGCGATTTTCTTTTATCACAAATTCCTAAATCTTTTTTCGAACCACTCTTCAATTTCCTTCCTTTCAAGCTTCTAGTACTCTCTAGTCATTACATGATCCCTCTCTCAAAATTCTCCTAGTCCTGAAAACATAACCATTTTTTGGCTCGAGGGGTCCTGACCCAAGTTCGGAGGGTAAGGTTTTCCAACAAAACCCTATACTACTGGCCCTTTCGGCAGTGAGCTGCTTGCGCAGGTCAAAGTCTCACTCGAAGCAGTATCGGTGGGTGCTAGAACCACATTTCTGCAACTTGAGAAAGGATAGGTAAGCCAAGCATAGTTGCATCCAGCTTTGTAATGCCCGAATCGCCTATCTAAGAACTTGATGTATGGATCTCCTTCGCATCTATGTACGCACGGTCAACTATACCTACTGTACTCCAAAAATCATATACTTCCAAAAAAGTAGTGTAAAATTATAGTTATTCTCATAAAACATAACAAAACATAACCAGACGTAGAAGAAATACGTAACATATTACTTTCATAGCTTAACACAGAATATGCATAACACAATAGCTATCAAAGATTCACATCAACAGTACAAATACATTCAGCTACGCAACAACCCTTCTCATTCATTAATCCTTCAGTTCCTTCTTACAATACCCCAACCTGACCTGCGCACACAGCAGCAGGCTCTGCACACAACACGACTTGGGATCTCCGCGCACACAGCTAGTAGGAGACTGTTCCCACAAAACCCAAACAGATCTACTAAGCCACAATTCACATCAAGAGCTCATCATCTTCTTCCCTTAAAATTAAAAATGTCCCTCTATTTATAACAACCTAGCCTAATATTTCCTATGGTTCACAAACCATGGTTTGTGTACTCTAGTCTACCCTTTAATCGATTACAATGATTTTGGGGCTCTGTCCCACCCCAAAACCCCTGCGCTAGACTAAATATAATAAAAAATATACAAAATGGGACCAGTTTTACAGCTTATAGGGGACCCTGTTCCAACAATGAGTTTCCTCTACTATATTTTTGCCATTAGGAAACATTTTTTGTATCAATTTTGTCAAACCTTCCATGTCTGCTTTTAGATCATTCTTCATGTTTTCCATTTTTTCATCAATCTTAGCTTCCATATCATCCATCTTAGATTCCATGCCAGGTTCCATGCCATCTATCTTAGCTTCCATACCATTATTCAAACCATCCATCTTAGATTCCATGCCTTTCTTCAAACCATCCATCTTAGTTTCCACCCCTTTCTTAAAACCTTCCATGTCATTTTTTGTTGCTCTTTGTGAGAGCGAAATTTGTTACACTTCATCTTGTAAATTTGATATGTCATGTTGCCATTCTTTGTCTTAATGATTCATATTAGAGGCTTCTAAAGGCTTAATGGGAATTTTAGAACCTAATACTAAAATATATTCTACAATATGCCCTTATAATCAATTCAACTTGATTCTTCAAACAAGACTTATGCAATTCGGAAAAAAAAAATACACACCTTTTCCTTGCTTTTGAGGAGTTTGATATTGAAATTGACTTGTCTCTATAATTTCATATCCTCAAAATCTAAAATTTGGCCCCGTAGTAGTCCTCTGAAGCTTCTTTCAAATGCACAAGTCTGACTTGATTTGGATTCTTCAAGGGAACATTAGGTCCAATCTCCCACAATGACCTAATTATGGACTGGTTTATTAGAGCAAACGTGTATGAATTGCCACATGTCACTGTTTTCTCCTTTAGCTCTGAAATTTATAGACAAAAAACTGCAGTCCTGTACGTCTAGTCATTTTTTTATAGAATTCCAATCCAATGCTCTAAGAGAGAGTTATGAATATTTTCCCACGATCGCAGCTTTGAGATGAAATTTGGGAGCCTGCAAAAGACCTAGATTCCATAGATCATATCTCGAAAAACACTGCGAACCAAGCTCTAAAATTTTGCGAAGATGTTCCTCTATATTTTAGCTTCACTCTCTAAGAATTTCAGCTTCTGAACCTTCGTAGAAAAAAAGGTATATCGAAAATTCAGCAATTCCCTTCTTAAGTGAAATTCAGGAGCCTGCAAAAAGCCCTAACTTCAACTAATCATATCTCTGAAAATATTGATAGCCAAGATCTGATATATTGTGATGATGTTCCTTAGGATCTCAACTTCAGACTATAAAAATTTTAGCTTCTGAACCTTTGTATAAAAAAACTTATAGCGAAAATTCCACGATGACCTGTTTGGAGCAGTGAAACCCTAGAATCCAAAGCTCTGATACCAAATGCTATGAAACCAGCTCCAAAAATAGAAGAAAAGAGATATCAACACTTTATAAATAAGCCAATTCAAGGGGGAAGCCTCCAATACATTACATGAATGAAAAATTACTGGATGATACAAATTACAAAGCCTCCTTTCTATATATAGGAGTCCATGGGGCCACAATGTAATCCTAGCAGACCTAACAATAATAATTTAAGGGCACAATAATAACAACATGGGGTTACAGGGGTACAATAATAACAATAATGGGGTTACACTAACAAGAATAAGGGACTATACTAGTAATATAGGGACCTAACATGTTGATCTTCCTGTTAATCCACATTCATAGACAACAACTAGTAATAGTGATCATCCTTGTTAATTACTAAATACATTATCATAAATTCTTATCAAATAGTACAAGAAGAAAAAGCTATTTTAATTTCCACGAGGCTAAAGATAGCCTATGGTACATATTTCTTCTCTATCTGGCTCTTGTATTCTTCCCTTTTCTAATGAAGTTTTAGTATAAACTCTCATAGCTTCTTGACAAAGGCCACACTTAATAGAATATCCCAAGAGCTAGCTGCCAAAATATCTGCATAAATTTTCATGTTGTCTTTGATATCTCATGTAATGTTGTGAAACCAGCTCCAAAAATATAATAAAATATATATCAATGCCTTAGAAATAGGCCAATTCGAGGGGGAAACCTCCAATACATTACATGAATGAAAAATTCTTGGATATTTTTGCATATAATTGTTTCTCCTGCAATAGTTTGAGCACCCTGTCAACATATTGAACATGATCCTTACAAGACCTGCTGTAGATTAGTATATCATCAAAAATTACTAGAAAAAATTTTATAAGGGTTTGAAAATGGAATTCATCAAGCCTTGAAATGCATAAGGTGCATTGGTAAGGCCAAAATGCATGACCAAAAATTCATAATGACCCTCATGAGTTTGAAATGTTGTTTTCAGATTATCGTCAGTATTGATTCTAATTCGATGATATCGTAAATGAAGATCCAGTTTGTTAAAATAAATTTCTCCATGTAATTCATCCAATAATTCATCAATCATAGGAATGGGAAATTTATCTTTAATGGTGAGCTTATTGAGCTCCCTATATTTTTGACACATGTGCCATGATCCATGCTTTTTGTGTACCAATACTATAGGAGCAGAGAAATAATTTTGACTAGGTTCAATTATACCAACCTCTAGAATTTTTGTAATCATACGTTCAATTTCGCTCTTTTGGACATAAGGATATCTATAAGGCCTGATGTTTGGAGGAACACTTCCTGGAATCAATTGAATAGCATGATCATGATCATGAATAGGTGGGATTCCTTTGGGAGTTTCAAAAACCTTTGAATGATTGTCCAAGAATTTTTGGAGATCTACAAAAATAGATGATTTTGATGCTAGAACTTCTAGTGAGCATAATTGTGCAAGTACGCTTCATTATTCTTTCTTTGGAATCCTTTTAATGAAATTAGAGCTTATTATCTTTCCTGGATTCCCTACAATACCCCTTAATTTGACTTCCTTTCCTTCTGAAAATTTTTTCAAGAATAGTTCTTGAAAATTAAAAGCTATTGTCCCTAAAGATTGTAACCATTACACTCCTACTACAACATCAACACCTCCCTTAGGAATGGAAAGAATTGGACTATTCAATAAATATTCCCCCATTATTAGCTTGATATTATGGCATTTTCTAGAGAAATTTATAGTTCCTCCATTTGCAACCATCACTTGACATTTTGGTGCTAGTTATAGGAAGCAATTCAATTCTTTGGCTGCCTTGCAATGAATAAAATTATGGGTACTACCTAAATCAATCAACACCATTACCTTTTTCTTCTTGATATGTCCTTCTATCTTGAGAGTTTGAGGAGTGGTATTTCCTGCCAATTCATTACACAATATGGTTGGACTCATTTCTTCCTCTTCTACAGTTGGTTCCTGGTGTATATCCTCTTTTTTTTCATTTTCTTCTTCCTCTTCACAATCTATGTAAAATAATTTCTTCTCAGCACACTTGTGACCTTTAGTGTATTTGCTATCACAATTTTAGCAAAGCCCTTTTTCTCTTTTTTCTTCCAATTGTTCTTGTGTCAATCTTGTAGTTTGTGAAAATCTAGGAGTAGCAACACTTCCCTCTTTGTAGAAGTGACTGGTAGGCTTCCTTGTCACCATAATTTTACATTCAAATTTTCTTTCCAACCTGAATGCCTTCTCCAATGAATCAAGTTCCAAAACATGAAGTTCATGTTGAATTTTATCCTTTAAAGTACCTATGAAGAGATCAATCTTGTGTTCCTCTTGAATATCAATTACCCTTATATTCAATTTTTGGAAGTCCTTAATGTGCTTCCCCACTAAACCCTTTTGTTTGAGATTTATCAATTGGATAAATAAGGTGTTACTCTTTGTATCCTCATAATGTGCTATCATTTCCTTCATAAAAATTGACCAAGTGACAATTTTTTTACAGGAGCAAAGCCATCGATACCATACAAATATATTTTGTTCTAAATGTAAAGTTGCAATGCGTACCTTTTGTGTGTGTTTTCACATTATTGAGATCAAAATATTGCTGCATCTGTAGTATCCATGTTACAGGATCCTTTTGATAAAACTTCCTCATATTCTTTTTTGGAATATGGTTGTTCTTCCCACCAACATTTGGTATCAAAGATTTGGATTCTAGGGTTTCGCTGCTCCAAACAGGTCATCGTGGAAATTTTTCTATAACATTTTTTCTACGAAGGTTCAAAAGCTGAAATTTTTAGAGTGCGAAGAAACATTTTTGAGGAACATCGTCGCAAAATTTCAGAGCTTGGTTAAAAAAAATTTCAGAGATATGTTCTATTGAAGTTAACGCTTTTTGCAGGATCCTAAATTTCACTTAAAAAGTTCATCACGGAATTTGCGCTATAAATTTTTTTATACGAAGGTTCAGACCCTGAAATATTTAGAGAGTGAAGCCGAACTTCTCAAGAAAAGTTTTGCAAAATTTTAGAGCTTGGTTCACAATATGTTCGCAGATATGATCTGTGAAAGTTAGGTCCTTTTCAGGCTCCCTAATTTCATCTTAAAGAGGTGATCGTGGGAAAATATTCATAACTCTCTCTCTCTGAGCATCGGATTGGAATTCTGTAAAAGTGACTGGAAGTACACGGATTGTAGTTTCCCGTCTATAAAAATTCAAGCCAAAGTAGAAAACAGTGACACGTGGCAAGTAACTATTCGATGTGATGTTGATCTTCCTGTTGTTTCATTAGATTCTCCACCAAAGTTAGGTTATCCTTTGAGAGTTGGAGAACTTGATATTGATGCTCGATGTGATATTCCACTAATTTATCATGCATATTAGCTATTATTTGATCCTTCAAACCATCCAAAATAACCTTCATTTCTTCTTTTAAACCATCTATGTCATCTTCGGTTTCTCTTCGTAAGATTGAAATTTGTTGCACTTGGTACCGTAATTTTGATATCTCATACTGCAATTCTTCCTCTTCATGCGCCATTGTATAGATTTTTGAGGGATTAATGGGTATGGAATTATTTTTTTGAGGCATTATAGAACCAAATACTAATAAAAATTCTAAAATATGCCCATGGAATCACTTCAAACTTATTTTTCAAACAAATGTTATGCAATTTTTAAAAACCAAATACACACCTTTTTCTTGCTTTTGAGAAGCTTGATATTGAAACTAAATTATCTATGTGATTTTAGATCCTCCATAACTTAAATTTGGCCCTAAAGTAGCCCTCTAAATCCTCTTTTGAATGCCACAGGTCTGACCTGATTTGGATTCTTCAAGGAAAATTTATGTCGAATCTCCCACAATAACCTAATTATGGACTGATTCAATAGAGTGGACTTGTACGACTTGCCACGTGTAACTTTTTGCTCCTTTGGCTCTAAAATTTAGAGACAAGAAACTACAGTCTATGTACTTCTAATCACTTTTTATGGAATTCCAATCCAATGCTCAAAGAGAGAGAGAGTTATGAATATTTTCCCACAATCACCTCTTTGAGATGAAATTTGAGAGCCTGAAAAAGACCTAATTTCCACATATCATATTTCTAAAAATATTTCGAAAAAAACTCTGAAATATTGCGACAATGTTCCTTAGGATTTCAGCTTTGCGCTCTAAAAATTTTATCTTCTCGACCTTTGCAGAAAAAAACTATAGCGAAAATTTGTGTAGAAATTTGTTGAATAATGAATTTTTATCCACCGAGATTATCCTGATCACATATCAATTCTAATTCATATGCAACACATAATCTCTTCCACTCAAATCATCACACATGCGGAAATAAAACAAGCGGTATGCGATCAAAAAATCATCAAAACATCACACACATTACACAGTATGTATGGGGAAAGCTTATAGCGAAAAACCCCCAGCTATTCTGTATATTATAATGGAGAAAACATGTAATAGTACATAGCACAATACTCCTCACAAGTACTCAGTACTATCTCATGAATTTACACACAAACTAGCTTGGTTTTGAACAAGTCACAGGTTCAAAACTCATCCACTAATTTCCTGCCTCTATTGCGCAATCAAGGCTGGTCTAATGAGAGATCCAAGGTTCAAATCTCCTTGGCTTGACAACGCAATCATCATTGGAAATTCCTCCAAGTGTGGTGCAAATCACATGCACAACTGATGTCACGACTGATAGCTATCTCAACCCTTTCATCTACCTCTACCACTAGTCTTCACTGAACTTTCCATGCACTGTAGTGAACTGATGTGTTCTTGAGTTGAATAATGAGTTAATAATTAGTGAATTAAATAATATTTAATTCACTCCACTCATTACTAGTTGATTAGCTAGTTAAACTAATCACAACTAGTTCAACTAAGTTAAATCGAACACAACTCCACCAACTGTCTCATCAACTCCACCAAACTTCTGCCACTGAAGTCCTAACTGAAGTCAACCATGCATGAGCTCACCAAACCCCTAGGAATAGCGTAATTCCTCTATCAGATGCATGAGCCACTTCTGTAGCTCCAACTGAAGTGCTCCAAGAGAGTAAACTGAAGTTTAGAGTCCAAATATTATTAAGGGTAAATAATATTTGACTTTTCTATTTTTAGGATAGGAAGTATAAAAACAGACTTCGACCTAAATGTCTAAAAATAGAGGTCCATATATTTTTACCAACATGACCAATACTCCAATAATAACATACTGCAACCCCTGGACCATGCTCTATATGTCTAAAAATAGACATAGTCTAGAAATAGACTTTGCGCCAAAAATTGCCTGTGGGCCCACTTAGTGAAGGCGACTTCATTTCACTAAGATCCATCATCTTGCTGCATTTTCAAAACTCCCTCTCAGAAAGATATGGATTATCTGCAACCCATATCCTACCTCTGTGGAATTCAAACTTTCTCCTGGTGAGAGCCTTCATCAAGATGTCAACATCTTGATCCTCCGTGGGAACATATCAAAGCATCATGATTCTCCGCTGAACACAATCTCTGATATGATGGTACCTGATGTCGATGTGTTTGGATCTATCATGAAATAATGGATTATCTGAGAGTTTAATGCAACACTGGTTATCACAATAAATCACTGTAGCCTCCAAATGCAACCCGAACAATCCAATGAGGATCTTCCTCATCCAAATAGCCTCGCATGCAGCCAAGCTTGCTGCCATGTACTCGGCCTCTGCTAAAATGAGTGCCACGGATCTCTGCTTCCTGCTGTACCAGGAAACAGGTGTCAACCCAATGCTGCAAACTCCTCCAGATGTGCTCTTTCGGTCCGTTGGGCTCCCTGCCCAATCTGCATCAGTGAAGCCAGAAAGCTTCGCTCCATCCTCCTGTTTGTACCATAGACCATATCCCAATTTGCCACTAAGCTAATGAAAAACATGCTTGCCTTCTTTCCAAAAGAGCTTGTTAGGCTTAACCATAGCTTGCGAAAGCTGGTTAATAGCATAACATATATCGGGTCGTGTATTGACCATATACATAAGCGACCCCACCAACTGTCGATAGATAGTGGCATCCACTACCTCCGCTGAAGTAGCATCCTCCTTCCTCCAACCACCAGGAAGAGGAGTGTCAACAGGCTTGCAGCCATGCATGTCGAACCTCTCCAAAATCTCCCGGGCATACTTGCCCTGAGAAAAAAACACTCCTCCACTGCACTGCCAAATCTCCAATCCCAGGAAATAATGAAGGAGGCCCAAGTCCTTCATCTCGAACTCTCTAGAAAGGTCCTCCTTGCATGAAAGTATCAACATCTCATCACCCGTCAAAATTAGATCATCTACATACAGTACAATGATCAGCAGCTTCCCCTCCACCACAATCTGGTACAGGTTAGGTTCCGCCTCACTCTTGGAAAATCCAAGCCTGGTGAAATAACTATCAATCCATGTGTACTAAGCACGAGGTGCTTGCTTCAGCCCGTACAGTGCTCTCTTGAGTCGGCACACATGTGACTCACTGCTAAAGATCTCGAAACCTTCAGGCTGCTCTATGTACACCTCCTTTTCAATGACTTTGTTGAGGAACGCAGTCTTCACATCCATCTGATGGATGTGCCATCCCATCTGCGCTGAGAGAGCAAGGATCGTCTGTATGGAAGAGTACCTTGCGACAGGTGAAAAGGTCTCCTCATAATCGATCCCCTCGATCTATGAGAAGCCACGGGCGAAAAATATCGCCTTGTACTTCTCCACACTCCCGTCAGCCCCCTGCTTCACTTTGTAGATCCATCACAAACCTACCATTGATTTCCCCTCGGGTCATGGGACAATCTCCCATGCACTGTTTTTGACGATCGAATCATATTCTTCGATCATGGCATCTACCCATGCGGGTTCCTCCACAGCTTCATCAAAAGAGGATGGCTCCGTCATGACACATTGACTCACAAGAGCCATCTATCTAGTGTATCGATCCGGTGACTGCCTCTGTCTGCGCTGTGTTGTAGGTGGTCCTATAACCTTCTTTGCATCTCGAGCCAGTCGCTCAGCTTCTGTAGTGCGCTTGCGCCCTCTGATGGTTGGCGCTGCATGGGTTGTTTCTTCCACCTCCTGAAATTCCTCTTGTGGCTGATCCACATCCGGAAGCTCCTCCTTAGGAACTAACAGCTCCTCATCTGCATGCAAGTGTAGCTCCCTCTCAAGAGAACACTACATGGATTTCTCCTCCTGAAACTTGATATCCCGTCGCACAACAGTCTTTCGACTGTCTGACAAATACACCTGATAGTTGTGAGGTGTATCAGTGTACCCCACAAATATTCCAACCTCTATGGTTGGATCCAGCTTCTTTCTGGCATCCTTCGTCACATGCATGTAGACAAGTGAGCCAAAAATTCTCAGATGAGAAATATCAGGCCTCTTGCCAGAAAACACCTCCTCCGGTGAACTCATGCCAAGAACCTTGTGAGGACAACAGTTCTGCACATACACTTCTGTATTGCATACCTTAGCCCACAAGTGAAGGGGTAGGCCCTGATCGTGCAACATTGCCCGTTTAGCACCCACGATCGTTATTTTCTTCCACTCAGCCACCCCATTCTGCTGTGGGTTATGGGGTGCGATGAGCTCTCTCTGAATCCCTTCTGCGCTGTAAAAGTCTTTGAATTCAGCCGAGATGAATTCACCACCATTGTCGCTCCTAAGAGCCTTCACATGCTTCCCCGATTCCTTCTCTACCAGTGCCTTGAATTCACAGAACTTATAAAATGTCTCGCTCTTCTTCTGCATGAAGAAGATCCAGCACTTCCGAGAGAAATCATCAACAAAAATCACATAGTACTTGTGCTTTGCTGTCGAAGCTACAGAGAAAGGACCACACACATTTGTGTGAACTCTCTAAAGGATCATCGTGGCACGACTATCCTTCTTGTGAAAGGTGGCTTTCACATACTTCCCCAAGGTACACCCCTTGCACTGATCTGACTGCAGAAGAGTGCCCTTAGGAAGATCAATAGAAATCTGCTGCAGTATCTTTAAAGATCCATGGTGAAGGTGGCCCATTCTCCTGTGCCACAGTTCGCCCTCATCATCCCGGCTCACCACTTCTCCCACCTTGCATGCCATTGCTGCGCATCCATCTACTTGCAACTGATAGAGGTTCTTGACTCGAACCCCTATCTTCCAGGTCTCATCAGTAGTCTTACTGCGCAAGAAAGCTTTTCCTTCACTGAAGACCACATCATACCCCTTGTCTTCCAACATCGCCACAGAGATCAGGTTCTTCATTAATCCTGGAACATGCAAAACTTCCTTCAATATGAAAGGTTTACCAGACTCCCTCTCAAAGGAAATGGTACCTATACCAGTCGCACTGTATCTACCATCATCGCCCATCTCGATGTGCACTCCAAGATCTTATTCCTCCAGATCTGAAAACAGATCTCGATCTCCGGTCATGTGAAATGAAGCACCACTGTCCAAGAACCAAACTGATCCTGCCACACTTGAAACCAAGCATGCGATCAGTGAAAAAACTAGTTCGAATTGAGAATCCAATGCCTCTCTCGCTACAGATCCGACAGCCTTCTTATTTTTCTTCTTCTGCGAACAATTTGTGGCATAGCGTCTGTGCTGGTGACAGTGAAAACACTTCACCTTCGACATGTCTTGCTTTTTTCCTTTCGCACCAGACTGAGAAGCCTTCTTGCTCTTCCCCTTCTTTTCTTTGGCAGCCAAAGTGCAATTTTCTTCATGAAATACCTTGGATGAAGATCCATCCCTGGTAGTCCTCCTTATCTCCTCCTGCATGAGATCTGCCCAAAGGCGCTCCCATCCGAGCAACTTCTCTCGACCATTGACACTATCTTGATATGAATGCCAAGCCTTCGAAAGACCAAGGAGAGCCAGGTCCACCATGTCCTCATCTTCGATAGTCACCCCCACACTTCCCAGCTCATCTCTGCATTGAGTGAACTTCGTGAGGTATTTGGCGATACTGTCGCCTTTCTCCATCTTGATGTTTTTGAGCTTATCCTTGAGCGCCAGCTTCCTTTGGTCGCTCTTACTCTGGAATAGATCTTTCAATGCTTTCCACATTAAATATGGAGAAGCTTTTCCATGCAGGCTGGATACAATGTGATCCTTTACGCCCTCCAACAGAATCCTTCGACATTTCGCCATCTTATTTTGCCAAGCTTCGACTTCGGCAGGATCAGTGGGCTTTTGGACATTCGTATCTACGAACTCCTTCAGTCCATTATCTTCTAATACTGCCTCCATGTGATCTTTCCATGCAACATAATTCTAACTGCCTTCAAGAGCATATTAGAGTCGCAAACCGTTGAAAGACATTTTCAACTCCGGCACCAAGAAAAAAAACTGCTGCAAAATTCGAATTCCAACTCAAAGCTCAACTGCTCTTGATCTGTGAGAAAAAATTATTTCTAGCACAGAGATCTACTGCAGCGGCATTTACTGGATATATCACCTTTCAAAGGAAAGAATGGATCTAGAGGCTACCTGGCCCGCATGCAGACTCTGTCTACCGAAATAAGTTTGTAATCACTGTGATGATCAATCTCTACTCTGATACCTCTGATACCATGTAGAAATTTGTTGAATAATGAATTTTTATCCATCGAGATTATCATGGTCACATATCAATTCGAATTCATATGCAACACATAATCTCTTCCACTCAGATCATCACACATGCGGAAATAAAACAAGCGCTATGCGATCAAAAAATCATCAAAACATCAGACACATTACACAGTATGTATGGGGAAAGATTATAGCTGAAAACCCCCAGCTATTCTGTATATTATAATCGAGAAAACATGGAACAATACATAGCACAATACTCCTCACAAGTACTCAGTACTATCTCATGAAGTTACACACAAACTAGCTTGGTTTTGAACAAGTCACAGGTTCAAAACTCATCCACTAATTGCCTGCCTCTATTGCGCAATCAAGGCTGGTCTAATGAGAGATCCAAGGTTCGAATCTCCTTGGCTTTAAAGTGCAATCATCATGGGCAATTCCTCCAAGTGTGGTGCAAATCTCATGCACAACTGATGTCACAACTGATAGCTATCTCAACCCTTTCATCTACCTCTTCCACTGGTCTTCACTGAACTGTCCATGCACTGTAGTGAACTGATGTGTTCTTGAGTTGAATAATGAGTTAATAATTAGTGAATTAAATAATATTTAATTCACTCCACTCATTACTATTTGATTAGCTAGTTAAACTAATCTCAACTAGTTCAACTAAGTTAAACCGAACACAACTCCACCAACTGTCTCATCAACTCCACCAAACTTCTGCCACTGAAGTCCTAACCGAAGTCAACCATGCATGAGCTCACCAAACCCCTAGGAATAGCGTAATTCCTCTTTCAGATGCATGAGCCACTTCTGTAGCTCGAACTGAAGTGCTCCAAGAGAGTAAACTGAAGTTTAGAGTCCAAATATTATTAAGGGTAAATAATATTTGACTTCCCTATTTTTAGGATAGGTAGTCTAAAAATAGACTTCGACCTAAATGTCTAAAAATATAGGTCCATCTATTTTTACCAACATGACCAATACTCCAAGAATAACATACTGCAACCCCTGGACCATGCTCCATATGTCTGAAAATAGACATAGTCTAAAAATAGACTTTGCGCCAAAAATCGCCTGCGGGCCCACTTAGTGAAGGCGACTTCATTTCACTAAGCTCCATCATCTTGCTACATTTTCAACAATTCGGCAATGACCATTTTATGTGAAATTTAGGAGCCTACAAATATCCCTAACTTCCACAGATCATATCTCCGAAAATATTGCGATCCAAGCTCTGAAATGTTGCGACGATGTTCCTCAGAATTTCGGCTTCAGATTCTAAAAATTTTAGCTTCTGAACCTTCGTAGACAAAACGTTATAGTGAAAATGACATAATGACCTATTTGGAGCAGCGAAACACTAGAATCCAAAGCTCTGATACCAAATCTTTTGAAACAAGCTCCAAAAATAGAAGAAAAGAGATATAAATGCCTTAGAAATAAGCCACTTTGAGGGGGAAATGTCCAATACATTACATGAGATATCAAAGACAACACAAAATTTTTTGCAGATATTTTGGCAGCTAGCTCTTGGGATATTCTATTAAGCGTGGGCTTTGTCGAGAAGTTGTGAGAGTTTATTATGAAACTTCATTGGAAAAGGGAAGGATACAAGAGCTAGATAGAGAAGAAATATGTACCATAGGCTATCTTTAGCCTCATGGATGTTAAGATAACTTCTTCTTCTTGTACTATTTGATAATAATTTATGATAATTTATTCAGTAATTAACAAGGATGATCATTATTACTAGTTGTTGTCTATGAATGTGGATTGACTCTCATGATTGGGTAGTGGTCTAGTAATCCATAAGGGGGTAGGCTTCCATAAGGGAAAAAAACTTACGCCCTTACTAGATACATTAATCGCTTATAAGAAATTTATTGCATTGAGATGGGCTCTACAACTTATTATAAGATGTGTCCACACTAAATGTTAAAAGTTAGAAAATAAAGATTAAATGTAAACATTTTTTTTTTTTTTTTGTAATTTTATTTTTATTAATCATAATATACATATCACATTAAAATAATTTCATTTTTAAGGTGGTCCTTGTGATAAATATAAATTACCATCAATTTTACCATATAAATTAAAATAATTAGTGTAAATATATTTAAATTTAATCAATAAGCACCTAAAAATTTCATATTCACAATATAACTACATTCTTCACTATGGATATTGACCGTAATTTTACCATGGATATTATTAACCTCCAAATAATATTTATTACAATATCATATGCCAATTCCATGGCTTATTAATATCACATGCCCAAAAACTGTTTGCAAAAGAAACGTTGTAAAGCAGTAACATAGGAAATAGTTGTATAGAGAAACAAATCTTAAAATTTCAATCAAAGTTAGACTAAGTGTAGTTTATTGAAAACATATAAATTACCCCTATTACCATTAATATTAAATTTAAAATTTGAAATATATATAGGAGTTGTCTATTGAAACAGAGGAATTGCCTGGATGGCCAAAATTGGCTTGAATCTGGGCCAAAACAATTTAAGAAATCTTACAGTAATAGTGTTTGAATCATGATTTTGATGGTGGAAACGGATTCAACACCATCATAAACCTCTAGGGCACCCACAATATTAAATTTTGATAGTTATAACATGGATTTACTAAAAGTCCTGCCAGATTTTCTTCAAATCTTACCGAAATTTCCATGATTTTCAGGGCGAAAAAATAGTCTAGTTAGACTATGGCATATATATATATATATATATATATATATGATCAAATATTGTAAAACTATCGGGAAAAATTATAACTAACATAAAACTACTAAAGAATAGAAATGGTTTACAAATCAAACTCTTCCATTTGAACATGTGGGAAGCCTTTTATTTCACAACATAAATTTAATTTATTATAATGTAGTGTTTGATATATTTTCAAATCATAAAAATTTCCATATTAAACCATTGGTAAGACTTCAAAAGCCCAAACCACAGAAAAAAATAAAAATCAAAATCAAATTGCTATGTCAAATGAATAATTCATATCTCAACATTGTCCTTCCTCATTATGACACATCGATAGTAAAGCATATGTAGAATTTCATCAAAACACAAATCTTTAATATCAAGAGAAAGATTTTTGACCTTTCCCATAGTGATTCAAGATCATACAATCCAGTTCAGTCTTGTAAATGATTTATTATATTTTATTCGCAACCATCGGAATTATGATTCAAAATTTAGAATTCTTAAAACTATAATGCTTGTACTGCCAACGTCATAATCATGGGAACTTATTTTTATTTCCATGTGTTTTCAGGTTGGCATAGCAAGGGTAGACATCCTCGTTTCCAGATGTACCAGGAGGAACAGAATTGCATATTCCACAGCAGGTGCCACAAGCTCTTAAACATATCTTTTGGTGGGATGACTCTTTGCATCTTTCTCCACATGTTTCCTTGAAATCTACATTAAATAATGCAACCTCAGTTAATAATGCTAATGATAAGGCTTTACTTCATAACCCAAGTTAAAACAAGAACTATTCCTATAACTACAGACTATTCTTCCAATGAGCTTAATATTTTTTTAAACCCAGTGATTTACGCTCACTAATTTAAAACCCATCTACCATTCTCCCAAAAACTAGTTGAATACCTTTTAAATATTTTAAAATAATTAATTCAAAATCCCAACTATCATTAAATATTTAAAAATAATTAATTCCAATGCACAACAAAATAAATTAAATACCTTTAGCCACTGGTTATAATAATGCTTTAAAAATGATATAGTAGAGGGCACATACATTATATTTAGTGGTGTGTACATAACACCTACAAGGAAAAACGTTGCACTCTAAATACACTTTATATAAAGTTTAAGAAACAACACAATAATTTAACCGGGCCCACTGCTACTTTTGGAAAATTTGAGAGCATTACAGTAATTAGTGGCCATCCTTCATCTCTGCCTCTTAATTATGCTGATGATTGATTCCTCTAACAATCCACTTACATTTTCCACCTACATGCCCAGAACCATTGAAATATTGGAAGATGAAACTTGATCATATTTTGCAAAGACCTTGTATGGGTTTTTCTGGTTTCTGGAAATACTCGATTGATGGTCTTCACAGAAGCAGTCCCTCAAGCAGAGGTGCTCCTTCAAGAGATCTTAGAGTCCGATATTAAATTTTCTTAGACAAAACTGAAGAAATGGGTTACAGAACCTTATCACTAAGCTTGTGTGATGGGTACTTCAAGTTTAAATGTGAAAGGGAGTTCTGTTATTGACATGTAGAAGATGAAGTTGTCCACATGTCAAGAAAATAGGAGATTTCTTCACATAAAATAATAACATATTTATGCCTAAGTGGCAGAATATTCCTCCAAGCTAAGGAGCAGAAACAAAAAGTAAGTCTTAATTATTGACTCTTATATCTATGAATAATCTCTATGACAATCCTTGTTTGAACATGCTCCTATATCTTCAAAGAAGGAAATAAAACTGCACATAAACATTATGTGGAACATTATGTCGAACAACTACACTATAATATCAAATTTAAAAGTGATGATAGTGTTTAAAAAGCATTAATTCTAGAACTCATTTGGCATATTAGAGATGATGTTTGCAATGGAGCTTTGGAAGCTAGAGATACACCATTTTGGCCAATTATAGTTGACAAACACCCTTCCCCCAGGTCTCTGTTTTCTATCAGTACCACTCCAGCTTGCTGGAACAATCCAAATATCTTACTAGAATGCATTCTGCCATCCCCACTAAAATTTACACCATTACTGACTCCTTTATCCAGACTCAGATCATGTCATTGGGCTACCTGCCAAAGAGGCTCCATTTTGGCACTCTTTCATTTCCCCTATGTTAGTCTCCATGAACAGACCTCCTTTTAATACAACATCTACTACAACATTTAACTCTATACACTTCTAGAGAAATGATGGAAGGATTACATGTAAACTCAGACTTCATTATTTTTCCCTTGTTCAGAATAGGAAGAAGCCTCGGGTTATCCTTTTCATCCAATTGATTGCATCTGAAAACTCTCCATACACACATACCTTTAGTAAAAATATTTTTGCTGCCAACTTCAATAATATATTAATATGTATAATTATTAGAGCCAGACCCCAATCCTACATCGAAATTAATACAGTAAGTTTCATCCAAATATAATATGATGCCTCCCCCATAGGGGCAAATGCTGACCTTGGCATGCACCATCAAAAGGGTCGTAGGCTTCAATCTTGTTGATTGAGGGTTGTACCAGAGCCCTCAACTTCAAATTTTTTTCGATTGAGGGCTGTACCAGAGTCCTTACCTTCACAGTTCTGTAGATTTCCTTTAAGGTTCCATCAAAGGACCTGATATGAGATGCACATTGAAATGCTAGCTGGGACTTGCCTTGGAAGATATCAACATCTTTGGTGACCTAAATGCGTCGTGCAACTACCATTGGTTCTGATAAGAACGTTTTGAGATATTTTTGATGGAACCAGTTCCTCATACGCTGCTCAATGAGAAGATGGCCAAGAGATTCTTCCTCTTGTGTAGACAGGATACACCATTGAGAGTCCTCTTTGCTTCTTCTTTGAACAACATCTCATGTTTAACACTTTGTTCCTAAGCACGAACCAACATATAAAATTTGAATTTAAGTGGGACTATTGAATTTCCACAGATCTGTCCACCACTAGACCACCTCACCTTACTTTGGAATAACAAATACCACCTTGCATCCCAACCTTGGAGCATAAATCCGAAGTATTGGGTTCTTCGGCCAGACTAAACAATCTTTATCCTTTGTTAAATAAAATTGACTCAAGATGAAAGATCTACCATCTTTATGCTGTGCAGAGATCCTATGCATTTTTCCTCTACAATTAATCTAAACCCTTCAACGATAATTGAAAATAATAAAGAAAAATAAAGAATACACTTGTTTCAGTCCTCTAGAGAGCCTGAAGAACTGAAAGGAAAATAAATTCATTAATAAAAAACAAAAAAATAGATAGGACGATAAATGACGCATTATCTAGTTCACCATCTGGGGGCAAAATTCAATATGAATTGACATGAGTTTTGAGTATAGCCAATTAGATCTATGAAATGCCTTGAGGAGGTCCAATTTCATTACCATTGCTTACATTTTATTAGATTTAATTGAATGTAATCCTTATTTTTCCAGTCCTATGGCATCATAATTTTGTTTACCATTCAAGAAGCCAAATTGATTCTTAGAGATGGACTTAATTAATCCTATGCACCCTAACTATATTGATTTATGCAGTGATCTTATAAATGCAGTTGCATAGTGACATTGGCTTGAAGACTACAAAATAAATTGGAGTGTCTTTCTTGAGGATTATAGAAAGAAGGTGAGATTAAATCCCAGCCCAAAACATCTTTGTGCTTCTTGTGTCCTACACTACCCTTAACAGTGCCTCACCCGGAAAATCATAAAAGTTCGAAAAGAACTCCACAATCCATCCATCTGGAGTAGTGCTCTTGTCTTTATGAAGAGTAGCGAGGACAACATTTAATTGTTTATAGACACCTCCTCCACAAGAAATTAGTTATCCTCTTCACCAAAAATGCTCCGAAAGACCAAGGTGATCTTCACTATTTCTTCTACGTTTACTCTATTTTTATTTGTACAAACATTTAAAGTGAGCTATCCCTAGCTCTACAAATTCTTTGAAAAACTTCGATTTTCTTTTATCAATATTTTGCATTCCCTTATGGTATTTAGAGTTTTTTCTGAGATTAGCAATATTAAAATACTTTGTCTTTTCATTACCAGTACGACTAATAAGCCATGGTGCCCTACTCTTAAGCCTTCGTTGAACTTCTTTATCCCCTGGGAGTTCCTCTTGGATTAAAGTATCACATTATTCAATTACGGATTTTTGTGAAGCTTATGGTCAAGCAACAAAGCATACTTAATTAAAGACAAAACCATAGTTACAGAGAGATGAAGAGATAAAAACAGGGTTTAGGGCAAAGTGATGCTCAGAGAGATATGCTCAATAATGAATTCACCTGTACATTTTCATCATTTTCTCTGTCCATTTGTTGTTATACTGGCGTCAGCAACAGCAGAGGACGTGAATTTTCAACGTCCTGCACAAAAAAATGAGGCAAAAATGAGGCAAATGTCAATATGCCATTCAAACAAAACCCCAACCCAAACTATAATATGCCTTCATGGCACGCAGAATTCTGGGCACAGTAACAGTCAAAAAGCCATCTACACATGACGCAAAAATTCCCTTGACATTCGCATCGCCAAGCAGCGTGAATTTCCTCAAGAACTTAAGGCTTCTATTTCTTTTCTTTCGTAGATATTTATAGCTCTCCTCATCGTCGACAATGTCATGCTTCTACTTGCCTCCCTAGAATTTTATCACCGGCACCTTCTCCTCTTCCACATATACCTAAAAAAAATAAACCCTCCCTATTACAAAAATGAAACCCTAATTAAGAAACCCTGCTCACTGGAATTAATTTTCACCACTAACCCTCCCTGTGAATAAAATGAAACCCTAATTAAAGATTCTTGTTCACTAGATTTAATTTTCGCCACTTACCTGAATTTCAGACTTAGTCAGGTCTGGAACGTCGACGTATAACACATAGTCCTTCGGCATTTCTTTGATGTCCACTGCCACAGGTTCCAATGAGCTCGATGAATTAATGAGTAATGACATTGCCGCCATTGTAAAAAAACTGTAGGTTCCAATGAGCTCTGTTGATTATATCATTCACCCCTTAATTTTTGAATAAATATTATAAAAGGAAGTTTCCCCAAAAGTATTAAATTTGGTTTATGTTTTAAAGGATGAGAAGGAGAAATAAAATCAAAATGGGTCATATATAAAAAGGGGGCAAACACACTTTATAATAAAGAGGGAGTAGGTCAAAGGATTTAACCGAAATAATGAAAGTCTGAAAGGCGTAGAGAAAAGAATATAAGGTGGGACCCTCTCGTGTTCGGCACATATGCACATAACAAAGAAACACATGAACCATTCTAGGGGGTCGCATATGGTAGTGGGAAGGCAGAAGTCTCTCCCCCCCGGGGGGAATTTTGATGACGTGTCACGATAGACACTAGGATTTGAGCACTTTGTGGAGAAAACAGTCGTGGGTTTAAATATGTTACGAAGATCGTCTCGTGTCCTTCGTGGGCCGGGGCCCAAGGTACAGTTGTTACCACGATCCAATGGTAAGGTAAGTCCTAGGACACCCGGTACCAAGACCAGTTCTAGAATTTAACCCGACACGTGGTATTCATGTAACAAAAGTCTAATATCCAATCCCTTTATGTCGCGTGTCTCAATGTCAGCGTCCTTATGACGTCAGCCCTACTTTTTTCACCCCATCATCATTTCATGAGCTACTTTGGGCTTGTATAACTATGTTCTGTGATTTACTGTGGTAAAATACTCTCTGTTTATGGTTACTGTATAAGCAAAAGCGAGCGCTCCGTACCAGGTCTGCCCAGTCGTTGTCAATATCCCTGCATCCTTTTCCCGAGCATTTTTCCTAATTCGTAGGTATTCCATCCCCTTTATTGGATCTAGTTTCCTTTTGTTTTCTTTCTTTGTTTTCTTTTTTATTTTTATGATGGTCATGGGTAAATTCATGGTCAAGAAATCAAAGCCTGAAACTCCCCAAGCCCGTGAGTCCAGGGTTGCCCCTGGACTCGAGCCTTCCAACACGGTCCTACAGCCGCTATCAGTGTACGAGTGCCGACTAAAGGAAGTAATGAACCAGATCGACATACCTTCTGAAAAATCTGCTTGAATCAAAGTTGAAACCATAGTTTCAGTTCTCAGCAAAGATTTTTGGCTTCTGCATCAAGTGAAATATAAAATTCCTACCCATGCAAGCTACGACAAACTTACCAAGGTTTACATCAAGGCAGAAGTTTTCACCGCCATGCTGAGCCTGCAGTTGACACCTGGCAGAGGTGTACAAGTTATGCTAGTTTGTTAGCCATCTCTTCTGCAACCGTCGCACTGCCTGCTTCAGCCACTGATTCGACTCTTTCCCACCATTGAAAATGTTAACTCATGATTCGGCCCATGTGGCCTCCTGGTTTTTATTTTATTTTTACTTTTAATATTCCAGTGAAATCCATATTGCACTCTTGAAAAGTTTACTTCCTGTTAGACAATTATGATATTTTGTTTTGAAATGGCCATGAGCTCGATTGTAAATAATGAGAAGAATTTTACCTCATTATAAATTTTGATGTTTTGATTAGGACTTAAAACTGCATACTAGCATGTAGAAAATATATTTTCCCAAAATATCTTCCCACGTAGATTGATGGAGAATTTTATAGAATCAGTAAGCAGAGACATAGAAAAGGTTCCAGATTTTCGAAAGAAAGGATTAAGAAAGAACTCTGTATGCATTTTTGTTGGAATTTTGATATTAATGTTGAAGATCCCATTGGGATTCAGTGATAAGGAGTTTTGTCAATTTTGGGGATTCTGATCTGAGTGCTTCATAGTTTGTAGCTCTCCTTTGTGTTTTATAGTGTAGATGCTCATCTCGTTCATTTCTGTATTTCTTATATCTATGTTCTGGAATGAGAGTGCTCATATGTTTAAATGTGAATTTATCGATATTGATACTCATATTTAATCATGTCTAGTGCTTTAAATATGGCTCATGCAAGATATTTTGTTTCATCTTTTACTTCTACCAACATTCTTCTGATATTAGCAGCATTGGAGTTCTGTCTTTAAAATTGTTCTCATGTATGGATTCTTATTATTGCATAGGCCCAGTATATGTGAACACTTGTTTCTAGATTGAACTTCCGTTACCGTTAGTGTCCATTACACTTCCTCACTAGCTGTCGCCCTCCTTTTATTAACCTCTGTGGATCATTTTGGAATTTAGGCCCCTTTTCAGCATGCTATCTTAAAATTGTTTGATACGTTCAAATATCAAATTTTACATTCTGTTACAACAATATTAATTTTACTGTGTTTAATTTTTGAGATTCTTGGTTCCACTTTCACCAGATCTTTCCACTTAAGATATGATAGCATGAGAGCACCCTTATTATCAATCATTATAAGTTGAAATTTATGCTCCTTGATGATTAAGATGTCCTAGGTACTGGTCTTTGTACAACTGAAGGTTGTCTCTAGGAGTGACAACATCTTTCTAGTGTCATTGCCGGGGACACAAATTTGAGAAAATATAAATCCCTGGGCCTCAACAAATTTTCATTCACTCTTCAGAACAAGTGAGCAAGAAGAGTTGAGAGTTGTAGATTCCTCAACTTGGCTACTCCACTGTCATTCATAAGATAAATTTATTTGTAGTCCTGGCTTCCAAAAAGCCACATCTGAGGTCAGATACATCTCAGTCGAGAACACCTTCAGTGTTTGACCCAAAAAATATTTTACATAAGAGAGGTTGGAGGGAAGGACAGTCGGTCCATACAGATATCCATAGATTTTCTTTGGAAGACTTGCCATCCTCATCTTCCCAAATTTCTCAAGATAAAGGTCCTAACTCCATAGTGAGAACCCTTGATTATTCTTCAGATAACCCCTCTCTTGAAAATATTCAAGTTAAAGATGAAGCTAAATCTGTAGACACCACTAGTTTCTTTCTTCATCCCACTCTTGAAGTTGAAGAGGTTAAAGAAGTCACATAAGTTTCTGCTATTAACATTTCATCATTTCCATCAGCTCCTAAAGCCTCTGTTCAATATATACCAATTGTCATACATACTTCTCTTCCACCAGCCCCTCTTACTCATCAAATTCTCCCTCCACCCCCACAACCTCCGATCATTGTTCCATGCTTCCTGTTAAATAAATATGCCCCCCCTGGCATTGCCTCAGCTCTTAAACGACATGCCTCAAGACTATATGAAAATCCTACCTCGTTTCAATGGGAAAAATGATATTGAAGCTCAAAAACACTTGGAAGTTTTCTATGCCTTTGCAGAAAAATTTAATGTTGAACATCTGGATGTAGTGTTGAGATTTCTTGTCCAGTCCTTGGATGAAGAAGCCATAAAATGGTTCAAAAATTTGGGATACCGTTCCATCACTACTTGGGAGGAGATGGAAAATTCCTTTATCAAAAAATGGGGAGAGAAAAAAGACCATGGATACTGTCTCATCGAGTTCAATGCACTTAGAAAAATACATAATGAGGGAGTGTCAGAACTCACTAAAAGGTTCAACAAGTTATACTCAAGCCTTCCAACTGAAATGAAACCTCACCAGACTGATGCTAAAATGGTTTTTGTAGCAACGTTTGATTCAGAATTTGGGTTCTCTTTAAGAGAAAGGAAGTTTGCCACCCTGGATGTTGCCCAGACTGATGCACTAGAATTGGAGGCTAATTTCGCCTCTATAGGAAAATCAAAGGGGAGATCTATCAAGATGCTAGGCGAAGAGGAAAAGAGGAGGTATCCACATCTGGCCAAGATAGAGAGGCAACTGAAAATAAAATTTAAGAGATGAATAAAATGATCGAAAATGTTTCAAGCAAGTTGGTGAAGATTGAACTTGATGCTAAGAACTCATCCTCTAAGGCTTTCCAAAATTCTCCAAATAGAAGTTATAATTAGCAATATAGAAATCCACCGCTACAAATACTGCAAAAAGAGCGGAAGGAGCAACAAGACCAGGTACCACACCCACTGTACCTGGAAGGTCAAATAGATGGTCCTACTGAAGACATTCCAGATAAGCAAGATGATCCATATCTTTCTTATTCGAATAGTGACAATGTTTAGTGTCTTATGCAAGAAGGTGATGAAATGGGGATTCCATTACAAGAGGAAGAAAAGGCTAGAGTCACTGAGGATCTAGAGATCGATGATTACTGTAAGCAGTTCATTGACTTCATGCAAGTGTAGTTCCATAGAAAATATGATCTCATGTCTTCTAGAAAAAGAACCCGTACACAAGATCAGGAGGAAGAGGTGCCTCAAAATGAAACAACTATGAAGAAGGAGACAACGATGCAGAAGGTCACAGATAAAGGTAAGAGGCCTCTAAATGAGCCTTTACATTCTAATGAACAAATTCCTTCGTCTTCAAAGCTGGCCACTACTCCAAATACCAAGCCTGGGTTGAAAGAGGTCAAGCCTTTAGCTGAAAATAGAGAGTCAAAATAAAATATAACAGAGAAGTTTCCCCCTATATTTAATCTGGAAAAAGAACTTGAAAAGGTCAAGATCCCAGTCCCACTGAATGAGCTACTGAAGCAGCCAACCTATCAGTCTCAGGTCTCCTCTTTTATGCTTCCCTTAGAAATAGCTCCCATCCAAGATAGTTTGAACCTCCAGGAAGAAAGGCCCATGGTCGTGTTTGGTCTGCATGTTGAAGAATTAGATGCCTCAACTCCTCCTTTCTATGTGTCATTAATAATTCATGATTTGCTATTGCATAATTGTATGTTGGATTCTGGAGTGTCCCATAACCTATTGCCTTTGTCAATAATGGAGTAACTACGGATGTAAATCACTCGTCCATGCAAAGACCTTTATTCTTTTGATTCCAAAAGGGTCAAGTGTTTGGGGATTATCAAGGATTTGGTAGTAAATCTAGCCCAAATCCCAGCCAAGAGTGTAGTGATGGATATAGTGGTGGCTGATATCCCAACTCATTTTGGGATGTTGTTGTCAAGGTCTTGGGGAGTGAAAATTAGAGGGTCAATCAAACTGGATCTAACTTATGCTACTATCCCTGTATTTGGAGGGAAAGAAAGGAGACTGTATCGATAGACGAGGTTCGTAAATATGGTCACCAAGGCAGATAATTCTGTCAATTCACTGGTATATAGTAAAGAAGGTGAGTTTTCATGATTAGTGCTTGAAGGAGATCCATATTATGTACAGGAGCCGTCTTTCTGTCAGATCAAAACTGAGCAATCCTCAGGGAGTCAAGAAACCAGATTTTGGACATTGCACTTTGATGGAGCCAATTCTAAAGAAGGGAATGGAGCTTGGGTGTTCCTGATTTCCCCAATTGCCCAATGGGTTCTATTATCTTTTAAGCTGGAATATGAAGCTACGAATAACGTAGATGAATACGAAGCACTGCTCCTAGGATTGCAAATAGCAAGAAGCATGAACATTCAAAGCCAAAAAATTTTGAGAGATTCAGAATTGGTGGTGAGGCAAGTGAGAAATTAGTGCCAAGCTAAACACCCGTAGTTGAGGGCTTATAGAAACGAGGTATGGGACCTGGTAGAAAAAATTCTCCTGGCATTTAATATTCAATTTATACCAAGAGAACACAACGGAAAGGCAGATTCTCTCCTTGTGGCTGCCAGTACCTTTCGGCCACCTCAGAATCCTCTTCTAAGGTATGATATCGAAGTTCATTATCGACCTTCAATTCCTAACAATGTCAAACACTGGAAGGTTTTTGAGGATGAGGATCAAGTAAGAAGATTCATGGAGACTGTTGGAGAATTCTCCAACATGGAGATAGATATTTGTGAAGAAGAGATTGAAGACTTCTCCCAAAACAAATGGGAAGAAAGTGTGGTTGGTCATAAAGTGCTACAACTCAAAGGAAATATAATACCTAGAGGACTGGTCCCTTTGGAGAGATTGTTCGACAAAAATGACATCCCATTATAGCCAAGCAAAGTGGTGGAAGAAAATCATGTGGAAGACCTGAATCTTGACACCAATGCTGATATAAAAATTGCAAAGTTGTCTAAAAAGGTCCCTGAAGAATATAAAGAAAAATATCAGAAATTATTTCAGATATACAATGATGTTTTTGCATGGTCTTATCAAGACTTGAATACTTTTGATATCAACATCATTCAGCATAAGATTCCTCTAAAAGGATATGTGAAACCACATAAACAGAAGCTCAGATAGATCAACCCTTTGCTCCTTCCCAACATAGAGAAGGAAATCAAGAAGCTATTAAAGGCCAAGATCATCGTACCATTGAGATACTCCGAGTGGGTGGCCAACCTGATCCCAGTTCGAAAAAAGAATGGAGAGATAAGACTGTGTGTCGATTTCAGGAATTTAAATCGAGCATCTCTAAAGGATAATTATCCACTTCCAAAACTGGACCATATATTTCGGAAGGTAGTGGGAGCTTCATAGATGTCGATGATGGATGATTTCTCTGGATACAATCAGGTGGTTGTGCTTCTGTAAGATAAAAAATAAAACTACCTTCACCACTCCCTAGGGGACATTTATGTATACTCGGATGCCTTTCAGACTGAACAATGCAGGGGCCACTTTCCAAAGGGCCATGGATATCGCTTTTGTGGGAGAACATGATAAGTTCGTAGTGGTCTACCTTGACGACATATCTGTGTTCTCGAAGGATGACATGGGACATATTGAACACTTGCGCAGGACCTTTGAGAAGTGTCGAAGGTATGGTCTCTCTCTAAACCCTCAGAAATCATTGTTTTCTTTAGAAGAAGGTAAACTGTTGGGACACATTGTGACAAAGGCTGGGGTAAAAATTGATCCTAAAAGTGTAGAAGTTATAAACGACATATCCTTCCCGAGGAACAAGAAAGAGGTCCAAGTGTTCCTCGGGCGCATCAATTTCCTAAGAAGGTTTATTCCAAACTATTCAGAGATATTTTGGCATATAATTGAGTTACTCAAGAAGAATAATGAGGTAAAGTGGACTTCCGAGTCATGCGAGGCCTTTAATAGGATTAAAACCGCCTTCGCAGAAGCTCCAGTGTTGGCTGGACCAGATTACACCAAACATTTCATGATATTTTCATTTGCATATCCACACACCGTTGTAGCAGTATTGTTACAAAATAATGAAGAAGGGTATGAGCAACCTATTTCTTTCTTCAGTCAGGTGCTCCATGATGCTGAATTAAAATATAAAATCCTTGAGAAACAAGCTTATGTGCTAGTAAAATCTCTCAAATAATTCTGAATGTATGTCCTGCAATCCTCCATTACTACATTTGTGCCCACGGTAGCTGTAAAAGACATTATTATTCAAGGGGATAGTGAAGGAAAAAGGGGCAATTGGATTGCAAAGATACAAGAATATGAGTTGGAAATATGCCCTACCAAGCTAATAAAAGGACAGGGATTAGCCAAGATCCTATCAAAATCAAATTTTCAAGCTTTGGGGATTAATTTATATATGGTAGCAAATGAGGAGCCTAGGAAAATAGATGAACGGTCTGGTATAGAAACATCTACACAGGAAACTCAGATGAAGTACCTCCTCAGTCCCTTATACAAAGAAGTCATAGAATATCTTCTGACTTTTAGATGCCCCCCTAGTTATAGCAAAGAAAAATATAGAACACTGAGGTTAAAGTCGGAGAAATTCATTGTAGCCAATGGACGTTTATATTGGAGAGACCCATCTGGAATCTTGCTCTTATTCCTCACTGAGAATGGAGTGGAGGAAATAATGACAGAGTTCGACAAGTGCATCTATGGCTATCACTATAGTTGGAGAGCCACTACCCATAAAATTTTGAAAGCTGGTTTCTTCTGGCCCAAGCTCTTCGGAGATGTCTTTGCTCAGGTCAGAGCCTGTGACAAATGTCAAAAATTCGCAGAAAGGCAGAAGTTTTCACCCTTGCCCATGATCCCTGTACACATAGATGAACCATTCCAGCAGTGGGGAATTGATTTTATTGGAGAAATTCATTGTGCATCATGTGGACAGCATAAATGGATATTAACAGCTACTGAATATTTCACCAAATGGGTGGAGGTTGTACCAGAAAGGAATGCAACAGACACAGTAGTGATAAAATTTATGGAAGATAACATTATCTCGAGGTTTGGTTGCCCTGCCAAGATTCTTACTGACAATTCCCAGGCCTTTAAGTCTGCTAAGTTCATCAATTTCTGTCAGCAATATAACATTGCGTTGGGACACTCCACCACCTACTACCCATAGGGGAATGGTTTAGCAGAGTATTCAAATAAAAATTTGGTGAGAGCACTGAAGAAATCCATTAATGAAAATCAGAAAAATCAGGATTCCCAACTAAAATTCTCTTTATGGGCGAATAAGATCACTAGCAAAAGATCAATGGGGAAATCTCCATATGAGTTGGTGTATGGGAGAGCATCAGTTTTTCCCATACAATTGGCTTTACCAGTGGCTAGATTCATGCAGGAATTCCAAGAGGAGTCGAACGACATTACCAAGAGGATGAACCAACTAGTAGAATTGGAGGAGACTAGAAATCAGGTGAATCAAAGGTTGACCGAATATGAGGAGAAAGTGAAGGACCTATTTGATCAACATGCCAAAGACAAAAAGATGCAGGTCAGAGACTTGGTATTAAGATGGGACATATGAAGGGCCGAAATAGGAAAGCATGGAAAATTCGATCCATTATGGTTCGGTCCCTTCAAAATCATTGAACAAGGAGGAAACAACACCTTCAAGCTAGAAACTTTGTAGGGTGACTTTCTTGATGCCCCTGTGAATGGTGAATTCCTAAAACCCTTCTTCCAATTTTGATTCTGGCTTAAAGGGCTCGATGTATTATATTGTACATTATTTAGCCACTTTTATTTTTATTTTTAATGATGTTTGTTCTGAAGAGTCATGAAGAAGAAGGAAAGGTGCTAAGGAGCCGTGTCTAAACAAAAAGGGTTAACAGGTGGTCTGCAAAGTTATCGACACGTTTCAGGACAAATGTGTCATCCCCAGGTGGATCCAATGTTGATTATATCATTCACCCCTTAATGTCTGAAGAATGATTATAAAAGGGAGTTTACTCGACAGTATTAAATTTGGTTCATGTTTTAAAGGATGAGAAGGAGAAATAAAATCAAAATGAGTCATATATAAAAAGGGTGAAAACACACTTTATAATAAAGTGGGAGTAGGTCAAAGGCCTTAATTGAAATAATGAAAGTATAAAAGGCGTAGAGAAAAGGATGTAAGGGGGGACCCGCTCGTGTTCGGTACATACACACATAACAAAGAAATGCACGAACCATTCTAGGGGGTTGCAGTTGGTTGGGGGAAGGCAGAAGTCCCCCCCCCCCCCCCCCCTCAAGAATTTTGATGACGTGTCACGGCAGACACCAGGAGTCGAGTGCTCTATGGAGAAAATAGTCGTGGGTTTAAATATGTTACGGAGATCGTCTCGTGTCCTTCGTGGGCCGGGTCCCAAGGTACAGTTGTTACCACGATCCAATGGTAAGGTAAGTCCTAGGACACCCGGTACCAAGACTAGTACCGGCATTTAACCTGACACGCAGTATTCACCTAACTAACTCTAATATCCAATCCCTCTATGCCGTGTGTCTTAATGCCAGCGTCCTTATGACTTCAACCCTACTTGTTTCAACCCATCATTGTTTCCTGAGCTACTTTGGGCCTATATAACTGTGTTTCATGATTTACTGTGGTAAAATACTCTCTGTTTATAGTTACTATATAAGCGAAAGCGAGCGCTCAATACTAGTTTTGCCCATTCGTTATCAATATCCCTGCATCATTTTCCCGAGCATTTTTCCTACTTCGCGGGTATTCCATCCCTTTTATTCGATCTAGTTTCCTTTTCCTTTCTTTTTTTTTTCTTTTTTTTCTTTTTTCTTGTATGATGGTCATGGGTAAAGTCACAGTCAAGAAATCCAAGCCTGAAACTTCCCAAGCCCGTGATTCCAGGGCTACCCCTGGACCCGAGCCTTCCAATGCGGTCCTACAGCCGCGACCAGTGTACGAGTGACAACTAAAGGAAGTAATGAACCAAACCAACATACCTTTTGAAAAATCTACTTGAATCAAAGTTGAAACCATAGTTTCAGTTCTCGGTAAAGAGTTTTTGCTTCTACACCAAGTGAAATATAAAATTCCTACCCTTGCAAGCTACGACGAACTTACTGTGGTTTACATCAAGGTAAAAATTTTCACCGCCATGCCTGAGCCTACAGTTGACACCTAGCAGAGGTGTACAAGTTATGCTAGTTTGTTAGCCAGCTCTTCTGCAACCGTCGCACCACTTTCTTCAGCCACTGCTTCAACTCTTTCCCACCATTGAAAATGTTAACTCATGATTCAGCTCGCGTGGGCTCCTGGTTTTTATTTTATTTTTACTTTTAATATTCCAGTGAAATCAATATTTCACTCTTGCAAAGTTTACTTTCTGTTAGACAATTACGATATTTTGTTTTGAAAAGGCCATGAGCCCGATTATAAATTATGAGAAGCATTTTACCTCATCATAAATTTTGATGTTTTGATTAGGACTTAAATTGCATACTAGCACGCAGAAAAAATATTTTCCCAAAATATCTTCCCGCGTATGTTGATGGATAATTCTATAAAATAAGTAAATAGAGACAAAGAAAGGGTTCCATATTTTCAAAAGAAAGGACTAAGAAAGAACTCTATATGTATTTTTGTTGGAATTTTGATATTAATCTTGAAGTTCCCATTGGGATTCAGTGATAAGGAGTTTTCACTACAAGAAAAAGGCACATTGGTGAGGGTCATGCTTGTGACGGACCTTTAAGGTTCGTCACCAATGTCACATATGGTGATGGTCCTTAAAAAACCATCACTGTAAGTGTATATAGTGATGGTCCTTTATGGTCCATCACCAAAGACATTTTCAATGACACTTTTGGTCAGGGTCATTAAAGGCCCATCACTAATTCTCTCTTTGGTGACACTTCTAGTGACGAACTTTTAATGACCCTCACCAATGCTCTTTTTGTTACTTTTGGTGACGGTCAAAAAATGTTTGTCATCATTGATCATTAAAAAACCGTCACTGTAAGTGTATATAGTGATGGTCCTTTATGGTCCGTCACCAAAGACATTTTCAATGACACTTTTGGTGAGGGTCGTTAAAGGCCCATCACTAATTCTCTCTTTGGTGACACTTCTAGTGGTGAACTTTTAAAGACCCTCACCAATGCTCTTTTTGTTACTTTTGGTGACGGTCAAAAAATGCCCGTCATCATTGATCATTCCAATGAGTTTTTGATGACGCTATGTGCCTATTAATATTTTTTTGTCAAAAGATAACGATTTAATACAATTATTATGGAGTATTTTTTATAATATGTCCAAGGCCATAGTGGTTAGGGTCAGTCAATTTTTGTAGAAGTAATTAGTTTGTATCATTTCCCTCAAGTAATGACTAGTCGAATAGAGATTTCCTATGAGTCAACACATGATTCATATCTATTAAGTTTATTATCTAGCAAATTCCCTTTAGATAAAGTTCCACTATTGTGTGTAGGAAATATATTATTTAATACATAATCAAGCTTTGACAATTCTATTAATGAGAAAGACCTAACAATCCTCAAAAATCTGGGCACACCTTAAATTAATGCTTTGGCACACACTAACATTTCTTAGCACCCCACATGTCTTGGAACATCTTTGTACCTAGAACATACCGTGATGACACTGATGCCCAAGCACATGGTGGCATGCGCTAGCACAACATGGAACTCTCCTAGCATGTGTTGGCATACTACATATAGTCCCTAGCATGCCCTAGAACACCTTGGTTGAATGCATTAACACACATTAGCACTTGGTACACAATGCCACTTGGCATGTATTGGGACTTATTATTAGTGTGCCTAGCATGCCCCTTTTCAAAAAGATAAAGTCCTGACTTATTAACCCTCTTAATATTGGTTCTTCCTTTTGTTGCCTTGACACATATTGACATACCCTAGCACCCTGCGCTACAATATCCTTAGCACCTAGCATGTATTGGCATATCTTGGCACTATTAATTGGCACATGATATAATTAGCACACCCTGGAACTCCCAAGCACACTTTGGGAATTATTGACATGCCTTGATATTCCCTAGCATGCCTTACCAATTCTTAGCATACCTTGTCACTCCCTCCTTGGCATGACAACTAACACTCATTAACACTAGTCTCTGGCACACGTTCCTCATATTCATTAGCTTCCATGAATTTTTACCTAGTGCTCCCTTAATGTTTTTTCCTAGTAATCCTTAACACTCATCAACATGCATTATCACTCTCTAGCACACCTTCGCACTCTTCAACATTCCCTTCCACTTCATAAAATGCATAACACTAGTCCCTGACACATATTGGTGCTTGGCACGTGTTGGCGCTTGGAAATTATTAGCATGTATGGAATATGTTGAGATGCCTTAGTATGATTTGGCATGGTTTAATGCACCCACACTAGTTATATTTTCTAAATGGTATTAGAGCAGGAATTTTTTGGACGACGAGTTTGCAGAGAATATTTGAAGATTTTGGTGTAAAATTTTCAAAAACAAATAGAATTTTTGGAATCCTTGTGAAAATCTACCCAAATGGAAAAAAAAAAAAATCGGTCGAATCAGAGCTCAGATGAGGGAGATATCATCGATTTAAAATCAATTCTTTTAAAAAAAAAAATTGTAATGTTGGGAAAATTACATTATGCGTGATTCAAGAACCTATATGTACTTGAGGTACCAGATACATGCAAAGCTTTGAGGAGAAAGGCAGAAGTTAGAGACTTGGTGGTTTAGAGGGAGCATAAATTACCTCTCAACATGCATTCTCATGAGAAGCAGTCTCAGAAGGTTGTGGAGTAGCTGCCACAATTGGAGAAGTAGAGAGGAGACCGAGTGGAAGCATCCACTCAAGAAGAGACCACCATGAGGGGGAAATTTTGAGCCAGATAAGAAGAGGGAGCAACCATACTCTGAGGTGTAAGGTGGGGTGATATGTAGACATAATCCCAAGATAATAAATTTGGGCAAGGTCCATTGAGATGGCATGTCTCATGGATCGAACCTGGCTACGAGGAGCTCAAAGTACAACAGTAGTAGGAAGGATCAATTAGATTGATGTAGTCAGATGTCAACAAGATAGAAATCAGAGTGACAGATGTCAAATACTGGAGCACAAATCAAAGTTAGCAACAATTCAAAGGGCGCGGATGTAGATGTCAGTACTAGCGCAAAGAATCCACTACTAGACAGGTACAGTAGCTAGCAGCAGCTAGAAGACTCTGATGACAGATGCATTATACTGATTCAGTTGTTTGGAGGCTATTCAGTTTCAGGATTTGCAGGTGCAAACAATGCTAGAGAAGTGTAGCATGCAGAACATTCCAAAGGTACTGGATGGGGATTGATTGAATTCCTTTCTTGTTGAGAGGGAGTGTTGAAATTTGCAACAATAAACAGTGAAATTGGAAAATAGAAAGGACAAAAAAAAATGCACCCACACCGGTGAGGAATTTTGATGTACCAGGAGTGAGGAATGTGAGGCGTCTAATTTATTTTTCCCTTAAATAAATTGGACAATAAGTTGTAATTTCGTCTCATAACAACTTGTGTCAGTTAACTAGGTCATGATGATTGAGTTAGCTCAAGAAATTCGATTGAAGGTGATCGAGGTGGATATTTGTGGCCACCTGCCTATTCCACTTGGGCCCTCGCCATTGTCTCTTTCATTTTTTCAGTTTCCTTAATTATAGCACAATTTACTATTTTTGTCAATTTTTCAGGTCCTAAACTTCCAGAGCCATTTTGAGGCCCCAAACAACATTTTTTGGGCATGAAAGGTTTCGAAATTTCATATAGATTGCATTAGCTATTGTATTCCTTGGAGAGATCTTTCTAACGAGGTATCATGTGCGTCAAACGAAGATCATATGACCAAGTTACAACCCCGGGAATTTGGCTGCCCAACTAACCCCAATGGGGCCCATAAACTCTTGGTGTTACATCTCCTCGGGTTAGGGTTTTGGTTGTTTGGGGTTTCCTCTTATTTTTAAATGATAAAAATACCCTTCATCCTTATTGTAACACAGTTCAAAGGAACATAACTATCAGTTGTATTTATAGAAAATTTCCCATGTGCAATTATAAAGTCATTGGGATGCCATGATGGATTGTGCAATCAAGGAAGGTTGATTTAATTTCTTAATTAATATGGAGATAATTCCATAGGAATTGCGTGAGCAAGGCAGACTAAAGGAAGACTAAGAATTGGCTAAGTATTAGACGAATTTTGCCTAGATTAGCAAGAGATAATTGGCAGAGAGTTGGAGAATCTCAAGAGAGATTAAGCATTGTATTGTTTCATGATTCCTTGACTTAATACACAATAGAGATAGATGTGTTTTGAGCAGTTGCTTTCCCCAGATACATATTTTGTTGTGCGATTGATAATTTCTTTCTCTTACTTATATGTGATTGTGCGATCGTGTTTGTAGGAAGGATTCAATATCTTGTTTTAGTACATTACAAGATCAGATTGAATCCCGTTGGTTAAATTTTATACATGAAATAGAAGAGAGGATTGATACGATCTTGTCTGGCGGTGGTTATAAAGATAAACACAAATGGAGGATGGCTTGCACTGTAATTTAGAGCCAAAACAAAAGTAGAAGCAGGCATAATATTGACTGAGCTAACCCTAGTTTGAGGGTTGACATTGAGATCTGAAGTTCATGTCAAGATTCAATCAAAGAAATGCCCAAAATCTATGGATCCATGTGAGCTAGGTTGAGTCTCTTATGGAGGCAAGAGTCGTGGTTTTTTATATGGGTGGATAGGGTTTGTTCTACAAAAATTATAAGTACATAAGTATAGTTCCCTAGTTACCTAGCATGTTTAGTTCATAAGGTATGCCCTTAAGACTGTGAAAAAATAGTGTAGAAGAAGAGCAGTTGTGACCCTTAAAGCGAGGCTTATTTCTGAAATATAGACCGCAGATCTAGAAGATGGCTTGCAGATTCAGTATGTGTGGAGATAGTAGATCCAAAGGAGGGTGGAACCTGAGCAGAAGATTGAGCATGCAGAAGAAATGTGCCATGTGAAGAATGGATTGACATGTTGAGGAGTTGATTTGGTGGACTATCCATGGATTTTTAGACAGATATCTTAAGCAACCTATAAAAAATTAGTCAATGGACTATTAGTGGTTGATTTGTGACCCTAGTTCAGTCATCTACAGATTGTTAGAAGGATGATAAGAGGAGCAGTTCAGATTTATTCATAGATTGGACAACAAAGATCAAATTGTCGATACACAAGAACAATGATTTTGAGAGGACTCAAACCATTTTTATGTGGAAGATTTGAAGAGCCCTAGATGAAGAAAATATTGTGAGCCCTAGATCAGTAAAAATAATTGACTATGGTTGGGCAAATTGATGCTAGTCCAAGTATAGTTGGAGGGTTGTTAGGCGACTGTCAAAGAAGAACCCTAACTCTTGTACTTGTGAAGGACAACAAGATTGGTATAAGGGCAGGTGTATAGGGCCTAAGGATGTGCATAATTTGAAGGACTAAAGTAGCAGTCAAGTGGGCCAACCAACTAGCCCTATTTCACTATATTGTAGAGGATCAATTCAGTGAGAAGAAGGGCAACCTCCATAGCCCTATACTTCTCATCTTGGAGCCGTAGTATGGAAAAAGTGGGCATACCAAAGAGTTGTTCAAAAATGGAGTTGTGAACAACTTGTTACCACTCAAACTAGTAGTGGACCTAAAAGGGGTTCCTAAGAGGGAAACAACTAGGACAAGGGAAACGGTGGAGGCTTAGCCCATTGTCACCATAGCTAAGGCTCCTTGCTCTTCACGAAATTTCACCGATGGGAGGAGTCTTGGTAGTTTAGGAAGTCACTCGTATATTATAGGTCAATGAATAGGTGGGAAGTGACCCTAGAATCCCTTTCCCTAAGATAGCATATAGAGTGGGACATGCTTGCATTTTAAGCAAGGGACTCGATCTTCTAGGGAGAGAGGAGGGCCGAGATTGAAGGGTTGAGGGAGAAGAATAAGACTTATAAAGGAAGTTACCAATCCCTAAAATTCTTTGGGAACTTGGATTCCCAAATGGTCCTCGATGAAAGGCCTTTGACACCAAATGGGACCACATGGGGCCAAGTGGACCCAACCTAGGCTCGGGGATGGAATTTAGCAACTAATGATGTTCCTATCTTGGAAAATGTGAGGGGAAAGGATTAGGCAATATTTTTTACTTCGATGGGTCAAATTGATCCTACTAGGCTCTAGCCTTGGGAACACCTATGCAAAAATTGATCCTAGAGCTAGGGCTTGAGGTATTTGAAGATTCCATCGTCGAAATTGGCCCAAATTACGAGGAGAGTGAAGGCACCCACCAATGTCGGTGCCTTTAGGAGATCAAAGTTTTCCTCTGGCTATATTCTTGGGAAATTGATGCCCTAGGTGACCTGATGGGGCTAGACCTAGGGAAAAATGGAAAAATGTGAAAAAGGGGGGGCGGGGTGGGGGAAATCATCACCCTTTTTGAGGTACTAGTGAATAATTCACTTGGGGATATGGAGTCAGGGGTGATAATGAACAATAATTCAGTTTCTTGATCATGGAGGCCCAGAAAGTCAACTTCGTCCAATGTTAGAGGAAAACGAAAAGTGACCTTCAAGCATTTATACTTCATACAAGTGGTGATAATTTATTGAGATAAAATTATTTCTAAGATATTTCATTCATCCAACAATGGCCCATACATTAAACAAGATAAATAGACACATAATTTCACATTTCCATCATGCAGCAATTAACCCTAGTTATAGTGAAATTCAATAGTATGCAACAACAACAAGAATAACGCTAAATTTTCACTCACAATGTTAGAGAATATATCCAAACAGCTTCACATTTGCAAAAAAAAGTCTCCAAGATAAAAATAGCCCAAATCCATACATCAAAATGCATCCATCATCCAAAATAGTCCTCCAAGGAAAAATGTGAAATTCTCTAAAGATAGAGAGATCCCAAATAAAGTGATGATACAAATGAATCCAACTAACTCCTATTTATACATTGATTAGGAGTTGATTGAATTATCTTATGGGCCTACATTAGCCCCTAAACATAAAATATTATGCAGGTAACCCTAAATTTTGGTGGCAATCCCACCAAACTATCTCATACATGGAATAATAAGCCTCATAAGAGGTCAACTAATGTCTTAGGGCCTTCTAGCTAGAGGCATACTGGGGTCCATGAGTGCCATAATGATGCATGGGGCCCATCAAAAGTGTTGGACAAGGGGGTGACCCCTTGTTCTCCAAACATTAAACTTGTGGTGCTCTCATTAAACTTGTGGACTGAAAGGGTTGTGTGTGGCCACCATCAACAAGTAGGTCAAGTGTTGTCTTGTTCATGATAGATTGGTTGTCAAAGGATTAACACCAATCCCTAGTTTTATTCCTTGTATTAGTGTGATTGTAAAGGGTCACGATCCATGGTACAAGAGCTCTAGCCTGTTGTATTGTAGTTTGTAATATAATGAAGAAGGGTTTGCACACTAACACTCCCTGACATGCCCTGGCACTCTAGCATACCTTGGAATTTCCTAACATGTAACCTTGCTACTCCTTCCTTATCACACCTGAAACTCATGACACTCCCTATCAGACACTCTTATTCATTCATTACCAGGCATTTTGAACTAGTTCTCCCTTGTGTTTCCATGGCACTCCCTAGAACGCATTGACACACCCTAGCATTTGGCACATCCTAGCATGTCGCCCTAGCACCCTAGCATTCCTTGGCACTAACTTACATACCTTTAAACTCCCTCCTTAGCACACCTATAACTCATTGATACTCCCTGTCACACACTCTTATTCATTCATTTCCATGCATTTGACACTAGTGCTCCCTTGTTTTTCCTTGGCACTCCCAAACAATCCGCCCTGGCATGCATTGGCACACCCTGGCACCTGGCACATCTTGGCACGTTTCCCTGGCCTCTAGCATGCCTTAACACTGCCTAGCATGCCTTGATGTCACTCCCTCCTTAGCACACCTGAAACTCACTGACACTTCCTGTCACAAACTCTTATTCATTCATTTTTAAATATAGTTTTATCTATTATGTTATGATGAACTGTCTGGTGGAATATCCATGATAGTTTACGAATCACCCCAACATATATCCTTTATGCAAGTCATATCATGATATTTCTTCACACTTATTTATCTCTAGTTGTCCCAACACAATGCAGGTCATCACCACCACCCTTGCAAAATTGAACATGATAGGCTCGTGGTCCTATCTAAGCTTGGAAGAAAAATTCAAAACTTAGTTACACAACATGATGGAAGATTATTATTATTAAGGTTTCCCATGCTTTCTAATCAATAATATCTAGTGGGATTAGAACAACAACACATTTTGTTCATGATAAATGTCCATGATAGTTTACGAATCACCCCAGCATATATCCTTTATGCAAGTCATATGATGATATTTCTTCACGCTTATTTATATCTTGTCCTGACACAGTGCAGGTCATCACCACCACCCTTAAAAAATTGAACATGATAGGCCTGTGGTCCTATCTAAGCTTGGAAGAAAATTTCAAAACTTAGTTACACAACATCATGGAAGATTATTAAAAGGGTTTCACATTCATTCTAATCAACAATATCTGGTGGGATTGGAATAGCAACAGATTTGTTCACAAGAAATATCAATGATAGTTTACGAATCACCCCAACATCTATCCTTTATGCAAGTCATATGATGATATTTCTTCACACTTATTTATCTCTTGTCCCAACACAAAGCAGGTCATCACCACAACCCTTGCAAAATTGAACATGATGGGCTCATGGTCCTATCTAAGCTTGGAAGAAAATTTCAAAACTTAGTTACACAACATCATGGAATATTATTAAAAAGGTTTCCCATGCATTCTAATCAACAATATCTAGTGGGATTGGAACAACAACACATTTTGTTCATGAAAAATATCCATGATAGTTTACGAATCAGCCCAACATCTATCCTTTAGGCAAGTCATTTGATGATATTTCTTCACACTTATTTATCTCCTCTCCCAACACAGTGTAGGTCATGATCACCACCACCCTTGCAAAATTGAACATGATAGGCTCGTGGTCCTATCTAAAACTTGGAAGAAAATTTCAAAACTTAGTTACTTAATATCATGGAAGATTACTATAAAGGTTTCCCATGCATTCTAATCAACCATATCTGGTGGGATTGGAACAACAACACATTTTTTTCACGAGAAATTCTAACAAAGATCACAATTGAATTGATAAAAAATAGTGTTTAGAAGACAAGATTCATCCCAAACCACAAAAATAATGGATTCTGGTAATTTCTCCACTCCCTCTTGGATGCCCTTGTGACTTCTTTGATGGTGTTGCACAAGTTATCCCACCTCGCTGCAAAGTGGGCGTGGTAGTCTTCCTCTCCCAATCTTATAACGAGAAAGTAAGGTATACCCAAAGTTAAGGCTCCAACAACTGAGTTGATTCCATTTCTCTTTGTACACTTCTGGAAATTACATCCATCAAAAGAGTCAAATCCCGATAGATCATGGGGGATTAAAAAATCATGATCAATTGGGTCAATAATCCATGATAGAAAACATCTACCTACATCCCATCCTACAGGATATCATAGATCCCCCCAACTATTTGGACTAGCTATCTTTCATACACATTCTCTAGGAGCTAAACACCACAACACACAAGCTTTCAAAAGAATCTCTCAAACTTCCCATCGATACATTTGTGATACTAGATTCCATCGATAGTATGGAGTATGACCAAATGATTATTCATGTCTAAGCTCGGAAAACAACCCAATGTAGATTGATGCATGCACATTCCAATCATGACAATCAATTTCTACATCTTCTCAAAAGAGAAAACAAGTAAATTTTTTCTTTGTTCACTTTACAACATAAACACCAATTTCACCCACAATGTTAAGATAAGTTGAATGATATGACCGAAAAGGTGGGAGGAGTATTTTGTGGTGTATTGAACAGGACTAGGGGACACACATGTAGCATGGATTGGTAGAAGTGGGATGTCCAAGCATGATTTAATAATATCTATAATCCACACATTAGAGAATGAGAAGGGGGTTTAAGACCTAATTTCATAGGGGTTAGGGGGCCTGGAGGGAAGGTAACAAGAGGAATTGAAAGAGGAACCCCCGATAGTGGTGATAAGGGGATTAGGGGCCCCATTATAACAACGAATAAGCCATTAACCCATAACCACTAAATTCCCTATCCCTTAACCCCGAAGCCATAATCTCTTAACCCTACACTCATAACTCATAAGCCATCAACCCCTTGATGCATTAAACCTTAAGCCATTAACTCCTAACGTAGAATATATGAACCCCCTAAGCACTAACCCATTATTATCTTAACTCATGACCTTTAAACCTTAATCCATAACCCCTAAACACCTTAAAACCCAACCCCTTAACCCCTAACACCTAAATCCCTTTCCCCCCAAGCCCTTGGCCCATAACTTTTAACCCTTGAAGCCCTTCACCACTTAGTATCCAAGGCAAAAAACAACTCAAACCAAAAAAATAACCTCTTAGGAGAATCCTTCACCTCTAACTAAGAATATTGGTACCATTTGAATTTTAGAGAACTAGGTGTTGGTCTCGAGGGTGTGTGTTTGTGGGTAATGCCCTTATTAACATGTATACCAAATGTAGAACAACTGGATTATTTTCAAAACCTCAATAAGAATTGCTCACAATATCTACACTTCATGTTGACATGGAGCTTGTAGTGCTCTCCCACATAAGGAGTTGGCAATGAATAGATCACTCACAATGATGCAACCTCTTCAACCCTAATGCACAAGGAGCTAACCCTTGATACAAATATTTTGTTTGCTAAAAAAACAAAATTGTGTCAATGTAGAATACTATACACAAGAGAAAATAAAATGATATTATCCACATCAATGCTTGAAATAGCCTCACGTTTGCCATGAGTGGTGAGCCAAGGGGTGAATGTAGGGCACTATTAAAGTTACATCATGTTTAAATTTCTTTTACATCACGAGATTGTTCTCCATTAGGGTTGATGGATCATCACAAGGGAGCATAACACCTTTTTGTGCGGGAGCGATTAAAGTTGTAACATGCTCAAGTGACATACACATCCAATGTAAATGACATCATTATATGTCTGTGTCAAGTTGTTAAAGAGGTTATTTATAAACAATAAATTTAGTACTTGAACTTCATCTTTTCATGGCCTTGACACTAAGATGGATTTGTACTGGGAACACTTCATGCAAATAAGAGGGGACCTTATTTTTAAACCCTCATACACACTAGAGCACTAGATGTTGCCCTTCAAATCCCCCTTGGTGGTTTCAAAGTGGGTTTACATTAGTGTCTAGTTGAAACTAATGACATCAAGATATTCCTCTTCTCAATAACATATTCTAGCTTTGCCATATACACAACATTGAGTTAGAGGATCACCTCATATGTAGATGCTCCATTTATTATGGATTCAAGGGATGTTCTATTTTCTTTTATCAAGATTTATATGGTCGTTATCTACTTTCTTTCAATACATGTCTAACTATTTTTATGAGGGAGGTCCTTGGATTTAGATCTTTATATAAGACCTTATGTGGCCTTCCCCTTTTGAACTTTTCCAAGGGGGTCACCTCCTTCCATGTTGCCTTGCCTACTTAGGGCCAAAATTGACAAGCCAATATTCAAACTTCTTCAACTATCGAATTGGTGGGGCCTCATACGTCTTATTGAACCCCTTCATGAGACATTATTTCTCCAAAGAGACTGTTGAGGATTTCCCATTGCAAATCACAGGTTGGATGTCATAGGACCTGTTACCCCACTTTCTATATGAGTTTTTAGAGGATAATTTTAAATTTTGATTGACATATCAACCCTTGTGATTCTTGTGAAATTAATAATTTTCCAATTAAGATATACGCATGACTGTATAATTGGTTTGACGACACCTTACCTTGGCCATCTAGGACACTAGGTGTAGGAAGATGTTGCTTTAGCGATCACTTTAACTTGATATATATGATCCATGTATATATCTCTAATATGTATTATTTTTATTGTGGTCACTTAAAAACTCTATTCTAACTCTTAAATGTTTTAGCCATAATTCCTATGCTAAATTATTTCATAGTATTTTATAATTTTACTCATAAAAATATGTCACTTAATAATTTAAATATATAATAGTGATTTAAGTAATTACTACACATCCTATTTTATTATACCCTTATTTCCCTGGGTCAAATTTTAATTGCATAATTTCATAGCATATTCATTCATTTTAATTACGATGTCCCACCCTATGATTCCCGCTAGTAGGTAAACTACTCTATTTAAATTTTATCACCGTGCTTTCAGGTCGGGTTTTTGATCTATTAGTTGTGCAAGTTCATTGAACGAGCTTCAAGCTCTTTTTATGCACAAGCTTAACCCAACTCGACCCTGACATCAAATGACAAGAAAAATAATGTATGATGAATCACTTGGAAAGCAGATTACATGGTCATGATATGGTGGCCCACTGTTGATGACGCTCTCAGAATCACCCATCTGGACGATTTTTTGAAGGGGGCTCGCAATTCCTTCTATGGGGGATTTTTTATTCTTCCATGGATCTGGTTCCTCAATTGCTTTTACTTTTGGCCTCTCCTCATACATCACTCTTGTTACCTTAAAGTTTGACCAGGTATGTACACACTTTCTCTAAATCCTCCTGAATGAAAATGTAATTCGATTTTTTAGGGTATATGAAATTGCAATGATTTCTGTTTGCTACTCTTCGAAAATTAATCTTAATGAATGTCGTATAAACTCAAGATTTCGATCTTTACTATTTATTGAGGCACCTCTGCTGATAGTGGTAGAACTGTTCCAAAGTGCCATGCACTTTTTCTCCAAGCAATTCTTCAATATTGAAAGCTTCAAATGTGTTGTAGTTTCTTTTGCCGTAGAATCCCTATCGCTTCTTCTTAGACTGACATGGTAACGCTATTACATGTTCAAAACTTAGACTGACATGGTAACACTATTACATGTTCAAAACCCCAAATTTGGAAGGGAAGCCCACTATGAAGTTCTCATTTTTGCCCTTGATTAACAAGCTTATTTACTCAATTACACTAATGAATCATTGCATTTGAAGGTGAGGAGACACATTGGATCTTATATAGGATTGCAGGTGGGTTTTCATCTTGGATTTGGCCTCCCTGTATTGGATCCAAGCCCTCCAGAGGATCACAATGGCATTTGTAGGCTGAGCGTTAAGAGCCATGGGCATCCATTCATGTAAAACATTGATTGCCACACCATGGGCTTCTTCAACACCACCATTTTCTTGTTCGCGCCTCAATTATTTGAGAGGATGATGCACTTGGACCATGTTGCCCCAACTGGCTACACATTGCACCTGACACTTGGCCTAGAGAAGGTTATGTCTTTCCTAGGGAGACATGGGAGGGCATGTGTCATCTTCTAGCCCTCATTAATGGAGCATCGAATTGATTTGATTTTGAGCCAGTTGGAGATCCATCAGACCAATTTTGGAGCCCCAAACGCAAAATAGGGGTCCCAAAGATGTTTTGCAGCATATGACCCTCTTCATCATGATTTTTGAGGTTGCCACTTTTTTAGCATAAGAGGCCTTCACGCTGGCTCTCTATGCCTCCACGCATGCATGACATCAACCTTGTGTGGGCTTTGGAGAGAAATAAAATAATTTTTAAAGCTATCATGTTTGGATTTTAACCATGGGTGGGTTACTTAGCACATTAAGCATGTTAGAGGGGCTTTTTCATATGTAATTTGAACTCATAACATTTGTATAAATAGTTGAGAGTCGAGACCTATTCTCATCTCATACCATCATACTTGGGATTTTCGCATACCTCATTAGAGATTTCATGCCCGCAATTTGGAGATGATTTGGATGTTTATCGATGAATTTTGATGTTTGGCTCATTTTCGCTATCTCTCATGGAGCCTCGAATGTCTTGTTAATGGATGGATATATTTCACATTGTCTTGTAAGTGCTCTTTAATGATGTATTTATGATTTTCACTAATGTCTAATGCATGGAATATTGTCTCTTGCTAAAATTTTGTCCTAATTATTGAATATTGTTCTAGAATTGTAATCTTTGAGAAATTTGCATGTTATTCAACATGATGTGAAAAGAATGTTCCATGGATACTAAATATATTTAATCCATGAAACTTCATTAACTTGAATCAAGAGGGTAAATGCTTGAAGGCAGTTAGGCATCCTCTTTAGGCCTCCTCAAGGATGATTTGGTCAAATCAAAGTTCCCATGACTTCAACCTCCCAATGGTCTAGGCACTAGTCTTGCCCTCGTGATCACTCTTAATTTTTCTCTACAAAATTCTTTCATTCCTTTAAGGGTAAGGAGGCTCATCTAGGGGCTTGGTGCGAATTCCAATAGAGGAGGAATTTTTGAGTTTGTCTTGGATAGAAATCTTCCTTGTGTCTCCCAGCGTGCTCAAGTTTTGTGGAATCGTAGTGAATTCTCCATAACTTGAGCCTAGTTATCTACATCAAGAGGGACACCAGAGGCTAATCCTTCAACTGGGATTCTTTAAGAAATCTTTAGTTATGTAAAGTAAATCATTAATTGCCTTTCTCTCTCCTACCTCGACCTTGGATGCACATATATATCATGTTAAATTTCAACCTCAGGTCCTAGTTTATTTTCAAGGGTTTTTTCATGTGAAAGTATAACAGCTTTCCCAAAGATTAAATTCTTGTTGAACCTTTCCATTGAATGGTTTTTATCCCACTGTTCTTAAACCTATCATTGGATAAGGTATATCACAAGTGAGTTCTGACTGGGATTCCTCTTTGTCAGGAAAATCCGAGAAGAGTAGGGGACTTAGTCTGTGTGACAGGGCCTATGTCCTGTGGTTAGCAGGCCTACTTTTATTATTCACAAGGTCACATTTAAAAACAATAGGGCCCTCTAATGCTATATAATATCAGAATAGCAATTGCTAAAGTAAAGAGAACCTACTTAAATTCTTAACATTACTTTTGTCTGTTTTATGATGTTTATGATTCTGTCCCTAGTTGGATTTCATATGGAGAAAGTAGAATTTTAGATCTGGTTCTGAAATCCAATAGACTGAATTATTTTTAGGATTTTAGGATTTGGGGGATTGCATGAGCTTCAATGATTTTGTTATGATGAGGGTAGATGTTACTTTTAATGAAGAGGAACCAAGCCCCAGCCCTTGGATGTTAGTGGCATTGGCTTGCTGAAACTTCACTAACTTAGTAAAATATACCTTACACCAAAAAAAATTCTGATTTTCATTTGACATGTTAAAATTTTTCATCTCATTTTATATCGTTTAGTTAATTAGATGAGGATCCCTATATAGGCTATGATTTTGATGATATATAGATATTTGTTACATGTTTTTTCTTTTTAATAATTAGAGGCCATCTAGAGCCTTTTTATGCTGTAATTTTAATTAAAGATCTAATAGACTAAGTGCTATTTTTATTATATGCTCTCTTGCTATATAAATGAGAACTTTTGCACATTGTGTATAATGGTTTGGATTCCATATGGGATGCATACAATATATGGTTTTTCTTTAAACTTAATGTTTTATATTTAGGTTAACCGCCTTTTGGTTTTGAATTTTTTTGATTCCGTGACTTAATTTTGTTCAGTAGTTTTGAGCTAGTTCGATGACCCATTCAATAAGGACACATTTTGGGGTTTGTTCACCAATTTTTTAGAGGAACTTTTATTCAAATATTGTCTCTTCATGCCAAAATTTCCTACCTTGTTTTGCCACTTGGAACCCCATCCTATTGGATTCACTTGATTGCTATTTTTGAGTGATGCCTTTCATCTTTTGCAAAAATTTCCATGTGGCATGTCATCTATATTTTATTCGATCAATTTGAGACCAAGTTGACTTTTTACTTGGGACAAATGTATTAGAAACATGACTGGCTGAGAATTGTAGACTTTCCATGTTGAGAAATGTCTGGGAACACTGCATCAAGGCCAAGGATGCAGCGTGTTGACTTCATGAGGCATGACCATGTACAGAGAGGACAAGCCACCATATGGGTTGGACTGTCTACACTATAACTACACCTAAATAACTAGATGCTCCTATAAACCATGAGTTCAATGTGATCACATCAAGTCTTCCAGAACTTATCAAGGACGAAAAGGAGCTAAAAGGGGAACTAAGGGACCCAATGTGAGCATTCAATGATAGCCCAGAACACCCTAATACAAAAACTCACATGACCTATGAGGCTTTGACTTGTATCCTTGGGCTATTTGCATGCTATGCAAAGTGAAGAAATGTTCCAGATAAAAATTTTGTTGAAATGAGGGTATGGCCCACATGTATCAAATGGATTAGATCAAGAACTCCTCATTATGCTAATGGGAAAGGTTCTTCACATGCTTGGCATGCTACAATACCCTTGCACACTCTAGTTTTTCAATCTTTTAACTTTATGTGTCCTTTGCACCATATCCTTGAAGGATAGGAAGTGCAACATAGAGTAGGTGATCAACTTGTTGTAAGAGTTCATTATTATGCACGAAGAATACAATGTGGTGATGGACTGAGATGTGCCTTGTGCAGATCTTTCGCACTTCTCTTTTATAAAAATCAAATTATGTTCATAAGCACATACTGTGATGATTGATCATTAACTCTGTCCCACATTCCTTCAGACTATCACAACATGAAATTGAAAGAATATTTTTATCAAACCATGATCATACTAAACATCGTGTAACTCTAGAAATACAGACCGAAGCCATGGAAGGGGACATCCTATCTAGAGAATTTGGATAAGTGTATCGTCATAATGCCACTTTTTCCATCCCCTCGATTCTCTTTGCTTGTAGGAAAGCCTTCTTGTTGAAGGTCACGTGTTTGGGAGGTCCATTGTTTTGCCATGGCTTCACCCTACCCCCAGTTAAATGATGTTAGGTATATCTGTGTGTAAACTGTGACAGTGGTCTTAAGCTTGGATGACAACTCATCCCTTTCGTCGAAGTTTTACACTCCTAACAAATGATGGTTGTTGACTCTGGTTTCTTCGAAACATTGATATTTATAGGCTCATCTCTCAGGTGAATTTGAAGCATTTCACACACTCAAGTCTTTCTTTTCTATTGGATTTAGAACATGATTCTTTCATTTCACCCCTGATCCCTCCTGGACTCGCTTACCACCTCACTCCACTCCAAGGATGTGAGCTAGTTTGAGTTTAGAATTGTCTTTGCTGCAATCACCCTTTTAATGAAGCCATCATAAAGTTTTTTCAGATGCTATGAGCATGTATACCTTGCATGTGTATTTCCTTGTGTAGATGAATCATTTTTTGTGCTATATGCATTAACTCCTCATCCAAATCTTCATCTTGAGAAATAGAACTAATCCTTCACCATGGACCTACTTTACCCTGGGAACTGTCTCCTTCCTAATATACAACATAAATGTATCTAATTCTACACGAGGATCTTCACCCTCCAAATATATATCGTGGCAGGCACCTCCTTGCATTAGACCGAGGTTTTGTAATCTGAATATGCATGTACTTGTTCTGTCATTAATGACTAATAACCTCATTTTCATACACCTTCAGTCATAAAAAAACACCTTTTACAAGGATCAAGCCGAAGGGACCGCCGATCAATCGCTTACCAAGAGAATGACTTGGAGCAATGGAAGAAACTTATGATTGTGCACATTTATTTTAAGAAATGACATATTTATCTGCAATCTACCGCTGCCCTTCAAAGATGTTTCTCTGGTCGTATAGAAGCTTAAAAATTGGTACTGTGCACCATTGTGTTTTCATAAAAGCGAGGCTTTTAATGGTGACCTCATGCAATGCGGAGCTCATCATTTAGTTATTCTAGTGTCGATATCGCATTGTAGGGCTAAAACCAACAAAATGACATTATAACTGCGTAATCTACTTAGTCAAGGTACACTTGACTCCTCGTTAGTTAGGTTGATATATGACCTTATGTGGTTTGTAGCTCTGTAAGAGTGGTCATCAACAATGCTAATGAAGTAAAGATGCCATTCATTGATGATATTAGACTGTGTCATTTCTACAACTCGATTCCAATAGCTAGTTTTATATATGTATATAAATCATGTTCTTGAATAACTGCAATCTTTAATTTCTCAAAGAAAAGATGACAGAGAAACATTAGAGAAGCAACAAAGACTAGGGGATACAACTACTATATGTACTAGAACCTAATATGTGCTCTTATGTGAACTATGGAATTCAATTGATTGTCATTAAGGCATCGGGTAGGCTCAATTTACATTAGCGATGTTATTTCCTAGGAGCATTAGGTTGAGGTATGGTAACTAGGAGGCCCGGAAGATGTCAAGCTCCACTGCTCTCTTCTGCTGAACACATGAGCTACACGTGGTTTTTGTTGAACTTGATACTTGCTTAAATTTCCTAAATATATGAGGGAGTTGGTTCAGAGGGCTTTATATATCATGAAAGAGAGATCATTCTTTGTCATTCGACAGAAGGCATGAATTGTAGTGACTCACGAAGGATGTTTAGTATACGGAGTATTAGTTCATATATCAAGATTGTTAATAATTATATGAAAAACAACTTTCTACAATATACAAGGCCAAATTAAATCATCACAGGCAATGTTAGATAAAAATAAACATGGCAGAGAATAACGTTATAGTATTTATATGCAGACAGAATCAAAATATATTAGATGCACACCACAATGCAACACCAAGATGTCTCCAAGGTGTATCTGGGGTTTGATTTCTAACTTTATGGAACAAGCCTGACTGGAAGCCCGATAACACACAAGGATGTGAGGGATTAATTGAGTGACATGGTTTTTCCGCGTTTTTATGTTGAGTGAGTGCAGCTATATGTTCCAATTATGTAAGTGGGGATGTAGTTTGGTTGTCATGTTCTACAAGGAAGCTTCATGTGTCTTTTCTTTAGACTGTCTCCCGCTTTCATCCTCTTCTAGTTGTTCCACTTAGAAAATGAAATGATTTCTTATTCTACACATATATGTCCCATATTGGATCTGGGCTACTATCATTTTGGCAGACTCTGCAGCTGGGTTGCTGAAAATTATATCCGGACTTGGAAGAGCTTGGTAAGCAATTTATTAAGAGCCATACTTTGAGGTAGTTTTCCTTTTGTTGTCCGCATATTTTTCATGATAGATTATAAATAAAAAGTTCTATTGCTATGCACATATTCACAACCTCGTAGGTCATGCCCATTTTATGCATAATGCGTGCCTCGACATATGTATCTATGTTTCTCTATGGAACAGTCCACATAAAATAGAACATATTTCTTAGTTTTGTGCTAGTTTATATTGCCATAAGAGAAGGAAGGTTTTAACCCTCCTGAACTTTTCATTGTGTTGTTACTCTTTATATTGCAGAGTCTGTATGTCACGTTAAAACAAGCGCTATTCTATGCAGGTACGATGGTACTTGGTTGCATCTTTGGTATGATATTATTCAACATGCAACTTTATATCAAAAATTAGTTGTTGGTTTTGATACATGGGAAATCAGACAGAGATTATTTTTGTCTATGTCTAACTATGGGAATCTGCACACTTTTTTATGAGATTCTCAAATACAAGCAGAATGCAAACATATCTCATGTAAGAGCCCAAAGAGTGGCAGGCAATTTGCCTCACATCCATGGAGAGTCTAAATATTCATGACATTTATGTTTAACATTATCCCAGAAATAGCTTTGGCCAATTAGTGAATTTCTTCATATTAGAGTCAATAGAAAGATTACCTAAAATAACATTTTCTCTGTCTATATATAAATGCAAGCAAAGTTGGCTGGAACTCCTAATGAACAATCATATTGTGTAGGATCAAATTAAATGAATGTGACATTTTTCTCATGGAGGCCTGGGATCTTTTCCAAGTCGTTTTCAATTTGATCCAAATTGTGTGACTCTTCTTCTGAGTTTCGTTACTTGATCTACATTCATTTAATTTTCATTTAGTCAAAATGGCTTCATCTCTAAAGATAATATTTATACTTTAACCCTCATATAGAGATAATGCCTTTAACTGCTATGTGCATTCACTTCCTAATATATTTTGATGAAGTAGCCTTTGAAAGTCAAATAGAATATTCCATCTTGAAAATATTGCACATGTGCAGTAAATGTTACAGATCTGCAGAGATCTCAGTAAAGAAGGACTACTCATCCATACTTCATGGAAGTAGACAAATCACAGCTTTATTATCACACTTTTGTCAAAACTGCATCCATATTAGATGACGTGAGAATACTATGATGGTGCCTTTCCAGGAAACCTATAGATCAAGGTGTTTTGTGACACCAGTTCCATTCATCCTCCACTTATTCCAGTGTGATGTTTGCAGGGTCCTAATACACTCAAGTTATAATTAATGAAGGGGAATAGTCATAGAAGTCTCACTAGAATCAAATTACATGAATACTTCTGTAAATCAACACCCCAAGCTCTGCAACTTTGCAACTATACTTTAATTTTCCTGAAGTACAACTATGGGAAAAGGAATTCCTTTAAGATACTAGTGACAAGATCTAGACTGCCATATGATAAGGTAGCTATAGTTGCAAAGACCTTTTCATTCCAAGTAAAGCTCTCTTTGTTTGTGTTTAGTTGTTAACACTAGACTGGAAGAAGGTAATGTGTGATTATAATGAGAACAAGAGTATGCAATTTATTTGAAGGCCATGTGTGTTTCTAGACCAAACAAAATTGCATGGTTGATGCTTAATAACTATCACTGGAGATTGTCTGGGAATTGATTGTGTAGGGTTGTATACCATAATATATTCTAGCTATATTCCCAGAACAACATCGTCATTATTTTCAATGATTAAAGTTAAAATCCCTTTTCAGTTCTCAATAATATCTTTAAGTTTTCAGGATAGTGGCTTCTAACACAAGAAAAGACAGAAACTAGGTGGAGAGAACAGGAGCCATGTATTTATTTTGTTCACATTGTTCTCAAAGAAGAAATCTGTCTGGAGATGTTGAAACTTGAGATTCAGTGAAATCAAGAGTGATAGGATTAGTTCATTCAAATATCATAAATAAATCACATTAAAAAGAATAAATAAAAAATAAAACTGGAAAGATTAGTGTCATTTGAGAGCTAGATGGAAATGGACTGATTTAACGGACACGTCAGTAGTCTGCCTCACTTGAAAGAGACTGCAAAGAAGGGCTTTCTAGAGAACTCATGAGTTCTGCATTGGTGATTTCTAAGGGAATCTAGGACCGTTGTATAAATCAAAAGTGCTAGCTATCCTAGTTGTCCTCTTTAGGTGCTCGTTAATCTTAATTTGTTATGAGAAACATCAGATATCACTTCTTTTAGGATACTGTAGTGGTGTGAAGTACTCAGAATGATGGCTATCGTATGGTCATTGCTTTAATTTTCACAATTGTAAGCCCTTTTCTTGATTCATGGATAATATTTCTATCTACCACGAAACTTAAGTCATGCAAATTTGTCCTATTCATTGTTTTCATTATTCACTCAGCTTCCACCTCAACAGAAATTCTCAACTATGTCGCACATGTTTGTTTACAAAGGAATAAGAGATTAGGAAATAGGTATCTTGCCAAACACCCGGTCTAGTGTTTTTGCTAAGGATTCATAAGCTTAAGTATGAAGTCTTGACTTTGAAGTATTCTTTGTACTTTGCCGCCAACTTTATGTTTTTAATATGAAGGGATTTTCATTTTTCAGAAATTTCCTTTTAGGTTGCCATTGTCTACGTGCTTTATCAGAATGCCATCCATTCAACCATTTATAGCTCGATTTTCCAGTCCCAACTATTGTTTGTCACTGCTAATATTTCCTTGCTAGGTTATTTGTTTAATAACATAGTGTTAGATGATGTCACGTATGATAGGAATTCCGCGCTCGCCATGAGTTCCTAAGGTTCTCCACGAGTGTCTCATACTGCATTGTACCGCGTAATCCCGCCACAATCGCCCACCTCTCGGGTCCCCATTGTGTTTTTCTTTAGTTTTATTGATTGGATCTAAAACCTTTGGGAGAGTTTTGGTACCAAATAAATTATTTAATAGTTAATACCTAGTTTGGTGACTCGGTCACATTGATGAGAAATCCTCATCGAGGTATCCTTTCGTGCTATCACAAATTGTACCCATTAGGAGAAAACTCACATACACAGGTCACCGTAATATAGATGTACACCGCAGAAGAAGTTGATTTATATGAGGCCAGTTTCATGAATGGGAAACTTGTGAAATTAAATTATATTGGTAGGAAATGGATGTTGAGAACTTCTATGTGACAAATGGATACTGCCCAGAGTCACTGTCAATACGGAATGGGACTGCTATGTAGCCGAGAATGATGTCACAGCTAATGTCTTAGGTGATGGGTGGTCTGGGAAGATAAGTGCCCTCCTCAGACATGCCCTTCTTGGCATTGGTGTAGCCCTAGAACGACTCTCAGCGTATGTTCTCTTGTTAAAATTCACATTGCTTTCGACAACATACTGTCGCACTTATGACACCTTGTATGGTTGTTTTATCGCCTTGCAATAATGATGTCTCGTACATTCACCATCTCATTCTCCTTAATAATAATGTCTTCAATCAATTTTGGTCCTTTTCTAATTAGGGTGTCTGAATGGATGCCCCTTATCTATGAGAATGATGCTTTCAGGAGGTTCTCCAGGCCACAATTCTCATGGAATTATTTAATGGGAAATAACATGGCTACAAATTTCGCATAGACTCGTCAATTGGAGAAAACTCGTGTTCAGCCTTTGAACCCAAGAACGGTACTCCTGATTACCTACAGACATGACCGAGGAGGAGGTAGTACCCAAATTATTCACTAACATATTGTTTTAAATTATTCACTTAAGAATAGAGAACAATCATAAGAATATCTGTTTTTTATGTGTGCCCGCAATCCATGATCGAGGGAGGAATTGACAAAGAACAATAAACCACATTGCTCGCAGGCATTCAACAAAATTGCGTATCTTTGGTGTTTTTCCTCAAATTCACCCGATCGTTCGTACGTTGGCCGATTCTTCTTACCCGTATGTTCAAACGCATCTCCCAAAATACATAGCCATATAGAAGGTAATGACTCCCTGATCTTTGAAAATACACCACATAATAATCGCCCAATTGTTTGAGTCGCTTATCAACTCACCAATGTCCGGTCCAAACAAGTTTCCTTCAAGGATCAAATTAATTTCCTCTTTTCAAACAGAGCTAGGAAGCATTTGAACAGATTCTGGAGTTGCTGTTTCCGACCACATTTAAAGGTCTCAAATTGCTTGATTTATATGTATTTGCATCCATTTAAAGGTCTCAAATTGCTTGATTTATATGTATTTGCACCCATTTAAAGGTCTCAAAACTGCTTGATTTAAAGGTCTCCTCCTCATATGATGTACTATTTTGAATATTCATTCTTTTGTATATCAAACATTATTATAAAGCCCTCTTGCACACACATCTCTTTTATTTGAACATAATTCCGATAATCATCGCATTCATGAAGAAAAGGATATATTCATGTGAAACCCCGTCCAACCGCTTCTCTTGGCTACTGCCATCACCTACATCCCATAGAGAATCCGACAATTGAATGTCGACTCGACCAAAGGCATTGCTTACTTCCGCCGAGATCGAATGAGAATCAAAATCTCTCCTTCCAAAGGCTGCCACTTCGTGCTTTGAACTTGAAGTTTGCCTCTTTTCCCTTCTCTTCTATCCCGAGACTCCCAAAACTTGTCAGCTCCATCCTTTCTAAGCCGCCCACCGAAATTTCAAAAGCACTTCATCCTCGGCCTCCTTATATGCTCCTTCAAGCGAGAAATCCAAAATCATCATTTCCACTATTCTGTTTTCTCGTATTTACTTCGCTGAATTCGTATTTTCGTGCTAGGCGAGTATATTGTTTTTTAAATTATTCACTTCAGACCGCAGACCAATCATAAGAATACTTTTATTTCAGCAAAAGCTCGCAATCCATGATCGAGGAGGAATTATTGGAAGAACAATAAACCACACATTTCTCGTAGGCATTCAACAAAATTGCGTATTCGTGTTTTTTTCTCAAATTCACCCGACTGTTCGTACGTTGGCCGATTCTTCTTACCTCGTATTTTCAAATCCATCTCCCAAAATATATAGCCATTTAGAATAGACTTTTGAGCCCTTTGAAAATACACCACATAATAATCTCCGCCCAATTGCTTCCGAGCTTATCAACTCACCAATGTCCGGTCCAAACAAGCCTCTTCAAGGATCAAAACTATCTCCTCTTTTCAAATAGAGTTTAGAAGCATTTGCACGTATCTCCGGAGTTGTTGCTTCGAACATACATTTAAAGGTCTCAAATTGCTTGATTTATATGTATTTGCACCCATTTGAACTAAAAGATATATTGTGCAAAGTTGTTTCAAGCTCAAAAGTATTATCCCGCCTATAGAAGCCCGAACCCCAATAATCTCGCAGGCCACTTTCACCAAGTAGAATATGTGCTTCATAAACATCATCAAACCTCAAACCTCAATTTCCCTTCCAAGTTTTTCTCTATGAATAACGGAAGAGTCCGCTTGGCCGCACACCAGCGTTACAAACTTTCTTTCACTTGAAAATTCAAATATCTGAATTTAAATTAGCCTCATGGGTTGTATTTATTTTTAGCATATTTCGCTTGATTATTTCTTTATACAATCTCCCCACTTTTCTTATCCATGTTCCGATGTTCCTTTGCACCTCTTGGTGCAATTGCTAGTTATAAGAATATTTAAGATTCTGATTGATCCGAGATATACAACATAAATCAAAGATTCATGATTACTTCATGTTTGATCGATTTTTTAATGATAAATGTTATCTTCGTTATGAAAATTTCAAAATTTGAAGTCATATTAATTCAAGCATATCGACGCAAATTCATACGCTCGAAAACATATATGATGGCAATTTCATTTTTTTACAATTACTTTTAGTATAATTATATCATTTAGCTCGATGCTTTCCATATATTTAACTAAACTTTTCGCTAACAAGACTTTGTCATTTCCATGTTTTAGTGAAACCGTTTATGGTTTGATACTCTCATACAACCTTTATCAAGTTACATGCACCCTCATTCAAAAAAAACAAGAGAATTTTGCTTGCCATGACCAAGTTTTGTTTGTTAACTTAAGAAAGTCTTTTAGCTAAGAAACTAGTTTCTGCTAAGTTATGGCATAACTTTTCATAAATTGAAATTATTAATTTATATCCAAAATGTTAACTTGTAAACTACTTAATGGTTAGAGTTTCCATTTAAAATCTATCAGCTTTGAACTTTGAACGAGTTGTTCCATAGACTTGGCCATTAAGAGATTTTGGTGTAAGGATTAAAAATTAGCTCGTAAGGCCTCTCGCTTACTCATTTATTATCTAATATAACATTACTATTAAATTAGAACCACTCGGCAAAAATACGTCATAGATCAAGATCATACTTTGTAGAGTGTCGTAGAATGTTAGCAAGACACCGAGTTCTTTCTGCCGGTTCTTATTCCTTTGGTGTATCTTTGCAAATTTAGGGCACCAGTTTAAAGTATAATTCTTTAAAGGGTGCTAGCTCAATGGAAGAGCACCTCGCTTTACAAGCAGGAGGTTATGGTTCGATTCCATCGTGCCCCGATATTCATATATGGAATGACGAAGACCGCTGGTGACGGGATGCTCTTTTGACCATCACCAATGAGCTTATGGTGACATTTTTCGACCCTCACCAAAATATGAAATGGTAACGGTCAACGAACGCCACCATATATATGCATCAATAGTGACGACCATGAAAGGTCTGTCACCATAAATCGTTGTTGTTGATATGAAATGGTGAGGGTCATTGTTTGTCATTATAGTCATTATTCGTGACGGACCTTGATTTCACCGATGAGCTTATAATGACATTTTTTGACCCTCACCAAATATGAAATGGTGACGGTAAATGAACGTCGCCATATATATGCACCAATAGTGACGGCCATGAAAGGTCCATCACAAAAAATCATTGTTGTTCATATGAAATGGTGACGGTCACTATTTGTCATTATAATCAATATTCGTGACTGACCTTGAATGTCACCACAACACATATTTTTGGCGACGCTACCTTTGGTGACGTTCAATTTTTTGGTGACGGAGGCTATTGTCTGTCACCATTGCTCATATGAAATGGTGACGATCACTATCCATCATTATAAATCATTATTGGTGACGAACCTTGAATGTCACCACAACACCTATACTTTCGGTGATGCCACTTTTGTTGACGTTCAATTTTTGGTGACGAAGGCTCTTTTGACCCTCACCAATGAGCTTATGGTGACATTTTTCGCCCCTCACCAATGTCCTTTTTTCTTGCAGTGTATCAATTTTATTTAGAGAAAATTTCCCATGTGCAATTATGAAGTCATTGGGATGCCATGATGGATTGCGCAATCAAGGAAGATTTATTTTCCTAATTAATAAGGAGTTAATTCCCTAGGAATTGCATGAGCAAGGCAGGCTGAAGTAAGGATGAGAATTGGCTAAGTATTAGACTGAGTTTGCCTAGATCAACAGGAGACAGTTGACAGAGTGCTGGAGAATCTCATGAGAGATTAAGCATTGAATTGTTTAATAATTCCTTGACCTAATACACAATAGAGATAGATGGGGTTTGAGCAGTTGCTTTCCCCAAATACATCATGTGTTGTGCGATTGATAATTTCTTTCTCTTACTTATATGTGATTGTGCGATCATGTTTTTTTTTTTTTTTGGTTCCTTCCGAAAATTGTAGGAAGGATTCAGTATCTTGTTTTAGTAGATTACAAGATTAGATTGAATCTCATTGGTTAGATTTTATACATGGTATCAGAGCAGGAATTTTTTAGGCAGTGAGTTTGTAGAGAATATCTGAATATTTTGGTGTAAATTAAAAAAAAAATAGAATATTTGGATTCCTTGCGAAAAACTACCCAAATGGAAACAAAAAACGGTCGAATTGGAGCTCGGATGAGGGAGATATCATCGATTTAAAATCAACTCTTTTTTAGAAACTTTTGTAACATCGGGACAATTACACTGTGCGTGAGTTAAGAACCTATATGCACTTGAGGTACCATATGCATGAAAAGCTTTGAGGAGAAATGCAGAAGATAGAGACTTGGTGGTTTAGAGGGAACATAAATTACCTCTCAACATGTAGCCTCATGAGAAGCAGTCTCAGAAGGTTGTGGAGTAGCTGTTACAATTGGAGAAGCAAAGAGGAGACTGAGTGGAAGTGTCCACTCAAGCAGAGACCTCCATGAGGGGGAAATTTCGAGCCAGATGGGAAGAGGGAGTAGCCATACCTCGAGGTGTAAGGTGTGGTGATGTGTAGACATAATCCCAAGATAAGAAATTTGGGCAAGGTCCATTAAGATGGTGTGTCTCATGGATCGAGCCTGGCTATGAGGAGCCCAAAGTACAACAGTAGTAGGAAGGATTAGTTATATTGATGTAGTCAGATGTCAGCAAGACAGAAATCAGAGTGACATACTTCAAATACTGGAGCACAAATCAGAGTTAGCAAGAGTTCAAATGGCACGGATGCAGATGTCAGCAGTAGTGCAGAGAATCCAGTACTAGACAGGTGCAGTAGCTAGCAGCAGTCAAAAGACTCTGATGACAAATGCATTATACTGATTCAATTGTTCGGAGGCTATTCAGTTCCAGGATTTGTAGGTGCAAACAACACTAGAGAAGTGTAGCATGCAACACATTCCAAAGGTACCAGATGGGTATAGATTGAATTCCTTTCTTGTTGAGAGGGAGTGCTGAAATTTGCAACAAGAAACAGTGAAATTGGAAACTATAAAGGACAAAAAAAAATGCACCCACACTGGTGAGGAATTTTGATGTACCAGGAGTGAGGGATGTGAGGCGTCTAATTTACTTTTCCCTTAAATAAATTGGACAGTAAATTGTGATTTCATCTCATAACAACTTGTGTAAGTTAACTAAGTCACGATGACTGAGTTAGCTCAAGAAATTTGAGTTAAGGTGATCGAGGTGGATATTTGTGGCCACTTGCCTATTCCACTTAGGCCCTCCCCATTGTATCCTTTAGTTTTTCAATTTCCTTAATTATATCACAATTTACTATTTTTGTCAGTTTTTCGGGTCTTGAACTTCTGCAGCCATTTTGAGGCCCCAAACAACTTTTTTTGGGCATGAAATGTTTGGAAATTTCATAGAAATCACATTAACAATTGTAGTCCTTGGATAGATCTTTCTAACGAGGTATCATGTGCGTCAAACGAAGATCATATAACCAAGTTATGACCTCGGGAAGTTGGTTGCCCAACTAACCCCAATGGGGCCCATAAACTCTTTGTGTTACATCTCCTTGGGTTAGGGTTTTGGTTGTTTAGGGTTTTCTCTTATTTTAAATAATAAAAAGGCCCTTGATCCTTATTGTAACATAGTTCAGAGGAACATAACTATCAGTTGTATTTATAGAAAATTTCCCATGTGCAATTATAAAGTCATTGGGATGCCATGATGGATTGCGCAATCAAGGAAGTTTTATTTTCCTAATTAATAGGGAGATCATTCCATAGGAATTGCGTGAGCAAGGCAGGCTGAAGGAAGGCTGAGAATTGGCTAAGTACTAGATCGATTTTGCCTAGATCAACAAGAGACAATTACAAGAGTGCTGGAGAGTCTCAAGAGAGATTAAGCATTGTATTGTTTCATGATTCCTTGACTTAATACAAAATAGAGATAGAGGGTTTTGAGCAATTGCTTCCCCAGATACATCTTGTGTTGTTCGATTGATAGTTTCTTTCTCTTACTTATATGTTATTGTGCGATCGTGTTTTGTTTCCACAAATTGTAGGAAGGATTCAATATCTTGTTTTAGTACATTACAAGATCATGTTGAATCTCATTGTTTAGATTTTATACATGAAATAGAAGAGAGGGTTGATACCATCTTGCATTGTGGTGGTTAGTAGGCCACAAGGTATGTGATAAATACCAATATAAATGGAGGAGGGCTTGCACTGTAATTTAGAGCCATAACAGAAGTCGACGCATGTGTAATATTGACTGAGTTAAGCCTAGTTTGAGGGTCAACATTGAGATCTGAAGTTCATGTCAAGATTCAGTCAAAGAAATGCCCAGAATCTATGGATCCATATGAGCTAGGTCGAGTCTCTTATGGAGGCAAGAGTGATTTTTTTTTCTATGTGTGGATAGGGTTTGTTCTACAACAATTAGAAGTACATAAGTATAATGCCCTAGTTAGGATAGTTCCCTAGCATGTTTAGTTCATAAGGTATGCCCTTAAGACTGTGACAAATTTGCGTAGAAGAAGATGGGTTGTGACCCTTATAGCGAGGTTTATTTCTGCAATACAGACCACAGATATGGAGGATGGTTTGCAGATTCAGTATGTCTAGAGAGAACAGATCCAAAGGAGGGTGGAACCTGAGTAGAAGATTGAGCATGCAGAAGAAATGTGCCATATGAATAATGGATTGACATGCATAGAAGTTTATTTTGGTGGACTTTCCATAGAGTTTTAGACAAAGATATGAAGAAACCTATAAAAAATTAGTAAATGGACTGTTAGTGGCTGATTTGTGACCCTAGTTCAGTGATCAACAGATTGTTAGAAGTATGATAAGAGGAGTAGTTCATATTTTCTCATAGATTGGACAACAAAGATCAAATTGTCGATACACAAGAACAATGGTCTTGAGAGGACTCAGACCATTGTTAGGTGGCAGATTTGAAGAGCCCTAGATGAAGACAATATTGTGGGCCATAGATCAGTAAAAAGAATTGACTGTGGTTGGGCAGATTGATGGTAGTCCAAGTAGAGTTGGAGGGTTGTTAGGTTACTATCAAAGAAGAGCCCTGACCCTTGTTCTGGTGAAGCACAAAAAAATTGGTAGAAGGGCACGTGTATAGGGCCTAAGGATGTGCAGACTTTGAAGGACTAAAGTAACAGTCAAGTGGGCCAACCAACTAGCCATAGTTCACTATATTGTAGAGGATTGATTCAGTGAGTAGAAGGGAAACCTCCATAGCCCTGGACTTCTCATCTTGGAGCTGTAGTATGGCAAAAGTGGGCATACCAAAGGGTTGTTCACAAATGAAATTGTGAACAAATTGTTACCACTCAAACCAGTAGTGGACCTAAAAGGGGTTCCTAAGAGGGCAACCGCTAGGACAATGGAAACGATGGAGGCTTAGCCCATTGTCACTACAGTTAAGGCTCCTTGCTCTTCACGAACTTTCACCAATGGGTGGAGTCCCAGTAGTTTCGGAAGTCACTTGTAGAGTATAGGTCAATGAATAGGTGGGAAGTGACCCTCGAAACCCTTTCCCTAAGATAAAATAAAGAGTGGGACTTTCTTTCCTTTTAAGCAAGGGAATTTATCTTCTAGGGGGAGAGGAGGTGGATTGAAAGTTTGAGGGAGAATAATAAGACTTATGAAGGAAGTTCTCAATCCCTAAAATCCTTTGGGAACTTGGATTCCCAAACGGTCCTTGATGAAAGGCCTTTGACACCAAATGGGACCACATGGGGCCAAGTGGACCCAACCCAGGTTTGGGGATGGAATTTAGCAACCAATGATGTTCCTATCTTGGACAAGGTGAGGGGAAAGGATCAGACAATATTTTTTACTTCGATAGGTCAAATTGATCCTACTAGGTTCTATCCTTGGGAATTGCTAGGAAAAACTTGATCCTAGAGCTAGGGCTTGAGGTATTCGTAGATTCCACCGTCAGAATTGGCCCAAGTTCTGAGGAGAGTGGGGAACCCAGCAACGCAGTTGCCTCTAGGAGATAGAAGTTTTCCTCTAGCTAGATTCATGGGAAATTGTTGCCCTATGTGACCTAATGGGGCTAGACCTAGGTAATGTGAAAATTTTTTAATCTAAGAAACCCTACTACAATATCTTGATTTACTTCTCCTATTTGAATTAAGTTACAAGTTAATTTTTGAACTATTCAACAAATTAGCGAAGTAAATACTAAATACAACTAGCAAACTACACATACAGATCAAATACTGAATAACATGCTCATAAACAAAGTGACACATAGATTTTCTGGACAACTGTCCCCAGAAAAAACCCAATGTAGGAAAACAAGTGGAGGTAACTTTGGAGGGTTTTCATTATTATGCAGAATCTAAGTACAACAATCCTGGGCACCAAAACTGGTTCACCCAACAAAGAAATAAAAATGGCAGTAATACCCTGCTCTAAAGTCCTCTATGTCAACCTGACTAGTCTGGGTCGGCCTCTCTGCTGCTTAGTAAGGGCTTGTGTCACACCTAAAGGGCTTACACTACCCCTGTGCTTCCCTGATTGGGCTTGCATCAGCCCTGCGTGGCTCCTGTTGCCTATGAGTTGCCCCTGCTGGGCTCTGGTTGGATTGTGTGGCTCTTATTGCCCCTACTGCTCTAGCTGGCTAGAATGCTTAAGCAGAAAAAGCATAGGTAAGAAAGAAGGCACTAGCCAAAGGTAACACATTACAATCATAAAAAGTGAAGAAATGAAATGAAAATAGATCAATGTCCACAAATAACTGAAATAACTCAATAGTACTAGAGAGTAAAAGCTTTGACAACAGCAATAAGTGCTTATAGCATCAACTAAGAGAACAAAGGAGACTAGTTCATGAGGTTAAAATGTTGTATAATTGTTGGCACAGGAAAACTGTAGAATTGTTAGAGTAAATCTATGTAGGTACCATTAGTTGGTGATCATCAATAATCATTTCATTTCATCAAATACCCTGATGAATGGGCCTTACAAGCTATTTGTGTAGACAAACCCCACAGAAGCTGTGTGATGGAAAAATATTCACACTATATTGAAGAAAACACCTACCAAATACGGATGACATTTCAAATGGGGCAAGAAACAAGAGAGAGATAGACATTGAATAAGTTAAAATGCTAGGGCAACAGGAAAGCAACTAGGTAGCATGGTATAAAGCACAACAAAGAAAATTATAAAAATGGAAAACCCTACAAATTAGCACCCATCCAAACATCACCACAATTTTTTATTTGACTCTAAATCTCTAAATTCATCAAATAAAACCTGTATTCAAACCTGATCGTCTCTGTTAGCCATTCTGAAGATAAGGCCGAGAACTTACTACAGAAACATCACCTACATGTAGTGATCTTATTCTGTGACCAGAAAACCTACTTTCATGAAGACACAGAAAGGTAAACACTCTTTGCCAAGATTTCCCATACAGCCCAGGTTGAGCAACCACATATACGTCACCAATTTTTTCTCTTCATATTTGTAACTTAGAAGAGCTTTGTCTGACCACTTCTGGGTTGCTCCCAGAGTCACCCAGGCAAGCCTTCTCAGCATCATCGTCTTTCTATAGTACCTAATTAGTAATTTAATTAACCATAATAGTTTCTTGATCATGCAGGTATTTCAAATATATTGCCAATAAGCATAAAGCTTTCATGTTAAACAATCAGGTCAAAAGACTTTAGACTATGATGCAAAAAATACAAAGAAACCTCACCAACACTCAAAGGACAAACAAAGTTAAACCTCTCCAAAGTATAAATAGATATCTGATAAAATTTATTCCACCACAAAAACGTGCTTAACTAAAGAAAATTCTAATTACTGTGCTTTCAAGACAAAACTTTCAAGGGAAGTGATGTTATAAACATACCCCTACACCTCATGAACAATCAACTTGCATAATTAGACCATCATAAGGCTCATTTTAAACATCATTATTATCATTTTATAAATCATTTTTGTTAAATCAACAAGAAGCAAGCAAAAGTTGCATTCAGTTCCACTGAAGCAAAGTATATGGCAATTTCATATACTTATTATGAAGCTATCTAGATTTGCAACTTGATTGTAGAGTCAACCAATCAATTTTTGAAGCCCAATATTGTCTCTTGTGAGAATCAAAGTTACATCAAGCTTTATGAAAATCCAATGTGTCATGACCATTTCAAACACATTGATATGAGATACAATTTCCTAAGATTCCAGGTTCATTAGGGAGTTGGTAGTGTTGGACCACATTCTAAAAAAGTTGCATATGGTTAATAGTTTGACAAAGCTCCTAACAAAGGGGAAGTTTGACAAGTTGGGGGAGAATCTTGGATTAGTGGAAAAAAAAATTCTCAAGAGTGTTAGATTACCTAGTTGGTCCGAGTTGGTCTCACCTCAGCCTTGGGAAGTTGAGCAACACCAGGATTGCAGAGCTAGATTGTGGTACACCAGTCAGAAAGATTCTTAAATAATAAATACAGCTAGAATATTATAACGACACCTTCGAGGATAGACAAATTAGTTGTTGGGTCACACCCAGCAAGTATGGCACACTAGTTGAGGAGATTAACACCATCATCTCAAGTGCATTCATGAGTGCACACTTATGGAATGAGGCACCTTTAGGAGAGGAGTTTTATCTACTATGATAATGCAATACTCTAAGAGAAAAGCCTTGCATACAAGGCAAAGTTATGAGGGAGTTACTCATGCTCAAGGGAGATGTGCCACTAACGCTATCATTAGCCTATTTTCTAACAACACCTTCTCTTAACTTATAAATAAAAAATATGGGCACACTAGTTAGAAATTTGTAGAAATAGATAATAAGAGTGAGTGTTAGCTTGTAGGTTGTAGTAGGAGCTTTTGTGAGATGAAAACTTGATGTGAAATTCTTCTATTTGAGTAATAAAGACTTCTATGCAATTGTTGTTGGAGCCTGCTCTTTTTATCTTGAATTTTCAGATTGCATATTTGTGTAGAGTGGGCCTAATATATTTGTTGTTTTAATCCAATGTACATGCTGTGTTTTCACTCTTGAATTTACATCCTTCAATTTATATTCGTATAAATCTAAAATTTTGATAGGCAGATACTAAATTTCAGTCCTGCTGTTAGGATTTTTTAATTCTCTGAGGGTATTCTCTTGTTTTCAATAGTATTTGCATATTTCTGCATCACAGCTCATCTCTTCCATTTCATTCTACTATAATGCAAAAATCATTTCTAGTATAGTTTAGTTTATATATGTTTTTTAATTAATTATTTTATTTTATTTTATAGGAGCAGTACTTAGCAATCCTAATTCACACTCCATTTGTATTCACATTGTTGTATATGTGTGGTCGTTGGACATTATCTCTTCTTTATATTATCTTTGAGTGCAGACTTGTATATCACAATTCACATGCTAGAATTGACAATCATGAATCAATAGGTGGCATTTTTGTGTTGTATGGCCTTAAGTTGTTGTTTCTAGTTAGTCTTGCAGCAGTGTCTTCATAGATAACCCTGCAACCATAATTATGGCTAAGGAAAATAAACTTGTTGTGTCCAATCACTGAAAAGCATGAAAAGGTACATCTCAAATATGAAGATAGTTTAATATGGAAAATGTGACTGAAATTCTCCAAAATAATACTTGTAGCCAAATATTACATCATTTTCAGGGAAAGCCAATAAACTCAATACAAATTTCTAGGGAAAAAATAATGTAGAATCCAACACACGTGGCCTTGGAAATTTTAAATTATAATATTTTCTGGGATAAAGCTAGGAAAAATAACCTTTTCCCAATTGTAAATCGTTCATGTGCTATAAATGTCATGAATTAAAAAGACACAGTAACAGGAAGTATGGAATTGGTTTGTTGACTTGTCATTTGAGTAAATACTAAATGCCCTAGAAATATTCTTATGGGGCTAAGCCAAATGTCTATGTAATACTTATTGGAAACCACTACTCTTGATGCATTCACCCTTCAAAGGATTTATCATCACATGACTCCTATGGTTATTCTTGTTGAGTCTCTGCTCCCCTGAAATCTTCATGGGTATACACAAACTATTAGATATTCTAATGTATATTAAGGATTCAGTGGAATATTGCAAGATCCAAAGATGGGCACAAGTTAGACAAAGAAACAATATCAAATCCTATAAATGACAAAAAAGTACAATGATAGTCAAAGGAATGACTCAAAAGAGAGATTGCAACAGTGGAGGCACAAGTCTTTAACATCTCCAGGACTATAGCAATATTAATGCCAATGTTAGAGAACAAGACCCTTTGAGGGCTCATTGGCTATAATATGGATGATGGTTGTCTCTAGATAAAGAAGAGAGAGAGAGAGAGAGACCAGGTTCTAATAACACATATCACCAATCTCTATTTAAAATGGATGCCTAGACACCAAGACCTATCAAGGTGAGATGAATGCTATACAATTAAATCATTGGTTGCAACAATTAAAATTTAGAAGTTTACTTCATTAGGGTAGCATCAGATGTCAAAAATGGCATTCCTCATGTTCTCGTGAAACCATCTCCCCATTGGTTGGCAGGACACTAGCCTATGATACATTTTTCTCATCTTAGATACACTACAAGTGATTTGGAAAGAGGAGGTAAAAATGGTAATTTTTGGCTGTTTTAATTTCAGGACATTTTAGTGGGGCATTGGCTGGTAGACAGTGAGACTCTACGTTGAAATGTGTCTTTGCTACAACACTGTAGAATTATCTAGGAAAATTTGTGTACAAAAATTGCAACTAGAGGCAGTTCTGGCCCTCACAGAACTGAAACAGGGAGACTCTGTATGTGGTTGTAAATGTTCTATATGTTTTTAGCGATGTGTTCTAGAGAAAGTCCATTCCTCTTATCACTCTTGTATGGGTAACTATGTTTGTGATGAAAAGTGGACATATTACTCTCTCGAATTACACCAAAGAAACCAAGTGGAGGACTCTTGAAATTTGGCAGGCCATGATTGCAAAAGGAAAAATCATACATTTATGGAGATCTTTTCTTCTTTTGAAACAAATCATCCAGATGCATAAAATCTTGTTGCTTGAAGGTTGGACATGAAGGTCTTCATAACTGTAACTCACCTCAACATCTGTAGGATGAAGTGTTCCCTCCCAAGCTGTAAAAGTCCTTCTGCGATAAAATTTAGATTGAGTATTGTGAAAAACACACTTGTCTTGGGAGATATTGGCCTAAAAAAATGCATCATGGAGGGTGTGATGAACATCTGTGTGGTAATGAGCATGCTTGATATAGGAAATGTGAAGTCAATGCTTTTGTGAGATTTTCACTGAACTTGTGTGAAAGACATGCTCATTTTAGGACAGAAGAGGCTCCATTGAGTATGAACATGTCTTTGAACAAAGTGGCATGCAGAAGGATGGTTACATTATGATGACACTTTTTGAAGCATAACATGATGGTCTGCATCTTCACACACTAAATCTAGATGATGCACGTTATAGTAAGGTAAGATGTAAGTCTTGTATGTTGGGTGTGGAGCCTGATTATCTTGTTTATTTTGTATCACAGCACTGGACCCTTGTACCTTAATGGGGGTGACAACGCCGCCCGTAATTAAACACTGCCTGGGGGGGGTTCAGGGGGGGGGGGGGACGGCTGCGACATTATGGAGCCCCCCCTTTGTGGGGGGTTTCAGGGGCAGCACCCCCGAAGCTAAAAACATATGTAAAATTGCCTTGTAAAAGTATAGTAATTTCTAGTCAATCTGGACTGTTCATTAGGCAGATGATCTGATGGTAGAAGTTATGTTTAGTTTAGGGTTTTTTTCCCTAGAAGGCAACCCCTTGCTTTGTATGAGGGGATTGTATTGCGGCTGTGTATTGTATGTGTATTCTCAGAGCGAGAAACAGATAGGGAGAATGTGAGAGAGAACAAAGGATATTACAACGACTCTGCTGTAGGTTGTGTCTCTTCATTTTGCTGGATAATAGAAAGGAAGGATTGGCTGTTCGGGGTGGGCGTAGCTCAAACTGGGTGAACCACGTATATCTGTGTCTCTCTAGTTTTATGTGTTTTGTGTGCTTGTGTTTTCCGCATATTTTATGTGTTGCATTTCTTTGTAATATATAATTTTCTAACAACTGGTATCAGAGCCGAAGGTATATTTGGCTGATAAACTCGAAGGAAGAAGGGTTCCTGGTTCGAGTGGGAGCAATGGCGGAAGATGGTAAATTTAGGGTCGAGAAATTTAACGGCCAAAACTTCCCGTTGTGGAAGATGCAGATGGAAGATTATCTGTATCAGAAAGATTTGTACCTACCATTGAGCGGAAAAACAAAGAAGCTGACGGCTAGGACAAATGCAAAATGGGAGATTCTCGATAGAAAGGCACTCGGAACAGTACGGTTGTGCCTCATGGCATCGGTAGCCTTCAATATTTCGAAGGAAACAACAACATAGGGTTTGATTAAGGCGTTGGCGAAATTATATGAAAAACCCTTAGCCTCAAACAAGGTATTTCTTATGAAACGCTTATTTAATATGAAGATGTCGGAAGGTGGATCTGTTGCAGACCATTTAAATGATTTTAATACAATTACCAGTCAGTTAAGTTCTGTAGGGGTAAAATTTGATGATGAAGTTAGGGCTCTTTTATTTATGTGCTCATTACCAGAAAGCTGGAATGGTTTAGTTATGGCCATTAGTAACTCTGTCTCCAGATATAGTACTTTAAAGTTTGATGATGTTTTCAGTGCTATCCTTAGCGAGGAAATGCGATGGAAAAGCTTCGGTGAGACATCAGGTAATGCGTTGAGTGTAGAGTCGAGGGGAAGAAAAATGGAAAGAGGAAAGAGCTCAGGATATCGCAGTAAATCAAGGAAAGGTAGATCCAAGTGCAGATCGGGTATAGTGTGCTGGAAATGCAGAAAGAAAGGACACCTGAAGAAAGACTGTAGATCTCGGAAGGGAAAAGAAGGAGACGCACAACAAGAAAACAATCATGAGGCAAATGTGACAGGTGATGTGGTACAAGATTCTTTGATTCTTTCTTTCGAAAATGTTACTAATTCCTGGGTGGTAGATTCAGGGGCCTCATTTCATGCCACACCTGATAAGAAATATTTTCATGATTATGTTAAAGGAGATTTTGGACAAGTTCGTTTGGGTGATGATAAACCCTGTAAAATTGTTGGAATGGGTAAAGTTCTTGTAAAACAACATAATGGAAACCAATGGCTATTAAAGGAGGTAAGGCATGTTCCAGATCTGAAGAAAAATTTGATTTCAACAGGGCAATTAGGCGGTGAAGGTTGTGTGACAACTTTCACAGATAAAACTTGGAAGGTCACCAAAGGAGCCCTGGTAATAGGAAAAGGTGAAAAGGTTGGTACATTGTATTTATGCAATGGTATTTCTAACTATGTTAATGCTTTAACTTCCAAAGGAGCAAATGCAACATTATGGCATCATAGGCTCAGACACATGAGTGAGAAGGGGATGAAGATTATTCACTCAAGAAATTTGTTGCTAGGTTTGAAGAATGTTGATTTGGATTTCTGTGAGAATTGCATTTATGAAAAACAGAAGAGAGTCAGATTTCTCAGAGTTGGGAAAGAAAAGAAGAGCGAAAAATTAGAGCTTGTGCATACAGATGTATGGGGACCTGCTCAGGTATCATCTCCTGGAGGCTCTCGTTATTATGTTACTTTATTGATGATGCAACTAGAAAAACTTGGATTTATTGTATTCATAATAAATCTGATGTATTTGATACTTTCAAGAAATGGAAAGCATTGGTTGAGATTGAGACAGGAAAGAAGTTGAAGTGTCTCAGATTAGACAATGGAGGTGAATATTGCAGCAAAGAGTTTGATAGGTACTATTCAGAGCATGGAATTCGCAGAGAGAAGACAGTTCCAAGAACACCACAAGAAAATGGTGTGTTAGATGGATGAACAGAACAATCATGGAGCGTGCAAGGTGCATGAGATTGCATGCAGGACTGCCTTTAAAATTTTGGGCAGATGTTGTAGATACTACTTTTTATCTAATAAACAGAGGACCTTCAAGTTCCTTGGATGGTGGTATTCGAGAGGAAGCATGGACAGGTAAAAAGGTAAACTACTCCTTTTTAAAGCCTTTTGGTTGTGAGACCTTTGTCCATATTAATAAAGAAAATAGAACAAATCTCGCGGCAAATCAAAGAAATGTACCTTTATTGGATATGGTGTTAATGATTTTGGTTATCGCTTATATGATTATGAAAATCACAAAATCATTAGGAGCAGATATGTAATATTCAATGAGAAGGTCTTGTATAAGAATCAGTTGCAAGAAAATAAACAGGAAAAATAAAACAAAGAATACACATCTCTTCATGAGATCACAGAAAAAGCGAAGGTGCCTGAAAATAATAATAATCAACAGCGACAACAACAACAACCACCACAACAGCAACATGCACCTCAAACACCTGAAAGTGGTGTCAGAAGATCTACCAGGATAAGTAGACCCCCTGAGCAATACTCTCCTTCATTATATTATTTATTGTTGATTGATTCTGGTGAACCCGAATGTTATGAAGAAGCAATGCAGGTTGAAATCAGGATGAAGTGGGAGCTAGCCATGGAAGAAGAGATGGACTCCCTAATGCATAACCAAACTTGGGACTTAGTCAGGTTGCCCGCAGGTAAAACTACATTGCAGAATAAATGGGTTTATAGGTTGAAGGAAGAAGATGGAGGAAAACAGAGGTACAAAGCTAAACTTGTGGTGAAGGGGTTTGCACAAAAGAAAGGTATTGATTTTGATGAAATATTTTCTCTAGTTGTTAAGATTACTTCAATCAAAACTATTTTAAGTCTTGTAGCAGTGGAAGATTTACATCTTGAACAGTTAGATGTAAAGACATCATTTCTCCATGGAGATTTGGAGGAAGAGATCTATATGCAGCAACCAAAAGGATATGAGGTGAAAGGGAAGGAAACATTAGTGTGCAGGCTAAAGAAGAGCTTGTATGGCTTAAAACAAGCTCCAAGGCAGTGGTATCTAAAATTTGACAGGTTTATGTCTGAACAAGGTTATACTAGATGTCACTCTGATCATTGTGTTTTTTCTAAAAAACAAAATGATGGAAGCTATATTATACTATTATTGTATGTAGATGACATGCTTGTTGCAGGGTCTAACATGCAGGAAATAAATGTGCTCAAAAGAAAATTGGCAAATTCATTTGCAATGAAGGATTTGGGAGCTGCAAAACAAATCCTTGGTATGAGAATAACTAGAGATAGGAAAAATTGCAAATTAACACTGTCTCAGAATGAGTACATACAAAAGGTGTTGAAAAGATTTAATATGCAGAATGAAAAACCAGTGAGTACACCTTTTGCCCCAAGACTCAAGAATAAATGGACTATATGTCTAAAGTTCCATATGCATCAGCAGTTAGAAGCTTAATGTATGCAATGGTTTGCACAAGGCCTGATATTGCACATGCAGTGGGAGTTGTAAGCAGGTACATGAGCAATCCAGGAAAAGAACATTGGATGGCAGTAAAATGGATTCTCAGATATTTGAGAGGTACCACAAATCAAACATTATGCTTTGGTGGTTCAAACATTGCTGTACAAGGATATGTTGATGCAGATATGGCAGGTGACAGAGATAACATGAGGAGCACTACAGGATATGTATTTACTGTAGGTGGAACAAATGTCAGTTGGATTTCAAAAATCCAAAGTGTTGTTGCACTTTCAACAACAAAAGCAGAGTATGTTGATGCTATAGAGGCTAGTAAAGAAATGATTTGGTTACAAAGGTTTATCGATGAATTGGGTAAGAAGCATGATATGGGCACGTTATACGGTGATAGCCAAAGTGCCATTCATCTTGCAAAGAATTCAGCATTTCATTCCAGGACTAAACACATACAGCTCAAGTACCATTTCATACGGTCAATATTGGAAGATGGACAGTGGAAGCTGGAAAAGATATACACTAGCCAGAATCCTGCAGATATGCTAACAAAAGTTGTAACCAGGGAGAAACTGAGATTATGCTCAGTTTTAATTGGTCTTCAAGGATGACGATGAAGATGAGAAATAGCCAGGTCCAAAGAGGAGTCATTGCCCAGCAAATGAAGCAGGGGTGGAGTTGCTACAATCAGTCTCCAAGTGGGAGATTGTTGGGTGTGGAGCCTGATTATCTTGTTTATTTTGTATCACAGCGTTGGACCCTTGTACCTTAATGGGGGTGAAACGCCACCCGTAATTAAACACTGCCTAGGGGGGGTCCACAGGGGTGGCTGCGACTTTATGGAGCCCCCACTGGCGGGGGGTTTCGGGGGTAGCACCCCCGAAGCTAAAAACAGATGTAAAATTGCCTTGTAAAAGTATAGTAATTTCTAGTCAATCTGGGTCGTTCATTAGGCGGATGATCTGACGGTAGAATTTATGTTTAGTTTAGGGTTTTTTTTTTTCCCTAGAAGGCAACCCCTCGCTTTGTATGAGGGGATTGTATTGCGGCTGTGTATTGTATGTGTATTCTTAGAGCGAGAAACATATAGGGAGACTGTGAGAGAGAACATAGGATATTACAATGGATCTGCTGTAGGTTGTGTCAATTCATCTTGCTGGATAATAGAAAGGAAGGACTGGGTGTTTGGGGTGGACGTAGCCCAAACTAGGTGAACCACATATATCTGTGTCTCTCTGGTTTTATGTGTTTTGTGTGCTTATGTTTTCCGCATATTTTATGTGTTGCATTGGTCTATAATATATAATTTTCTAACATTGTAGGTATTTTTTCAATGACCAATCAATCATTCTGGTTTACATCAAATGGTCTCATGGGAACATAAGGAATGCCATTTTTGCACCAGAACATGAAGAATTTGATATCCAGGGTAGGAAATATACATGGGGAAAATTTGACGTGGTAGAGATGTGCAATATGCATTGTAAAGCACAAGGTTAGGGCAACATTGATTTGATTCACTGTCTATTAAGGATTCAGTGGAATATTTCAAGATCCAAATATGGGCACAAGTTAGACAAGGAAACGATCTCAAATCCTATAAATGACGAACAGGTACAATGATAGTAAAAGGAATGACTCAAAAGAGAGATTGTAATAGTGGAGGCACAATTCTTTAACATATCCATGACTATAGAAATATTAATTCCAATTCTAGAGAGCAAGACCCTTTGAGGGCTCATTGGCTATAATATGGATGATGGCTTTCTGTGGATAAATAAGAGAGAGAGAAAGAGAGAGACAGAGAGACCAGGTTCTAATAACACATATCACCAGTCTCTATTTAAAATGGATGCGTAGACACCAAGACCTATCAAGGTGTGATGAATGCTATAAAATTAAATCATTGGTTGCAGCAATTAAAATTTAGAAGTTCACTTCATTGGGGTAGCATCGGATGTGCAAAAATGGCATTCCTCATGTTCCCATGAAACCATCTCCCCATTGGTTGGCAGGACACTAGCCTATGATAAATTTTTCTCACCTTAGATATTCTACAAGTGATTTGGAAAGAGGAGGGAAAAATGGTAATTTTGGAACTTTTAATTTCAGGACATTTTAGTGGGGCATTGGCCGGTAGACAGTGAGATGACGTTTTGATGTGGCTTTGCTACAACACTGCAGAATTATCTAGGAAAATTTGTGTACAAAAATTGCAACTGGAGGCAGTTCTAGCCCTCACAGAACTGAAACAGGGAGACTATGTATGTGGTTGTAAATGCTCTATATGTTTTTTGTGATGTGTTCAAGAGAAAGGCCATTCCTCTTATTACTCTTGTATGGGTAACTATGTTTGTGATGAAAAGTGGACATATTACTCTCTCAAATTACACCAAAGAAACCAAGTGGAGGATTCTTTAAATTTGGCAAGTCATGATAGCAAAAAGAAAAATCATACATATGGAGATTTTTCTTCTTTTGACAAATCATCTAGATGCAGCAAATCGTGTTGCTTGAAGGTTGGACATGAAGGTCTTCATAATTGTAAGTCACCTCAACATTTGTAGGATGAAGAGTTCTCTCCCAAGGTGGAAAAGTCCTTGTGTGATAAAATTGAGATTGAGTATTGTGAAAAACACACTTATCTTGGGAGATATTGTCCTAAAAAAATGCATCATGGAGGGTGTGATGAACATCTGTGTGGTAATGAGCATGCTTGTTATAGAAAATGTGAAGTTGATTCTTTTGTGAGATTTTCACTGAACTTGTGCAAAAGACATGCTCATTTCAGGACAGAAGAGGTTCCATTGAGTATGAACATGTCTCTGAACAAAGTGGCATGCATAAGGATGGTTACATTACCATGACACTTTTTGAAGCATACCATGATGATCTTTATCTTCACACACTAAATACAGATGCTGCACGTTATAGTAAGGTAATATGTAAGGCTTGTAGGTATTTTTGTCAATGACCAATCAATCATTCAGGTTTACATCAAACGGTCTCATGGGAACATGAGGAATGCCATTTTTGCACTAGAACTTGAAGAATTTTATATCTAGGGAAGGAAATATACATGGGGGAAATTTGACGTGGCAAAGATGTGCAATATGCATTGTAAAGCACAAGGTCAGGGTAACATTGATTTGATTCACTAACTATTAAGGATTCAGTGGAATACTTCCAGATCCAAATATGGGCATAAGTTAGATAAGGAAACAATCTCAAATCATAGAAATGGCAAACAAGTACAATGATAGTCAACGGGCTGACTCAGAAGAGAGATTGTAACAGTGGAGGCGCAATTCTTTAACATCTCCAGGACTATAGAAATATTAATGCCAATGCTAGAGAACAGACCCTTTGAGGGCTCATTGGCTATAATATGGATGATGGCTCTCTTTGGATAAATAAGAGAGAGACAGAGAGATCAGGTTCTAATAACACATATCACCAGTCTCTATTTAAAATGGATGCCTAGACACCAAGACCTATCAAGGTTAGATGAACGCTATAAAATTAAATCATTGGTTGCAACAATTAAAATTTGGAAGTTTACTTTATTGGGGTAGCATCAGATGTGAAAAAATGTCATTTCTCATGTTCCCATCAAACCATCTCCCCATTGGTTGGCAGGACACTAGCGTATGATAAAATTTTCTCATCTTAGATATTCTACAAGTGATTTGGAAAGAGGAGGTAAAAATGGTAATTTTGGCACTTTTAATTTCAGGACATTTTAGTGGGGCATTGGTTGGTAGACAATGAGATTACATTGAAATGTGGCTTTGCTGCAACACTGCATAATTATCTAAGAAAATTTGTGTACAAAAATTGCAACTGGAGGCATTTCTAGTCCTCACAGAACTGAAATAGGGAGACTTTGTATGTGGTTGTAAATATTTTATATGTTCTTGGTGATGTGTTCTAGAGAAAGGTCATTCCTCTTATCACTCTTGTATGGATAGTTATGTATGTATGAAAAGTGAACATATTACTCTCTCGAATTGCACCAAAGAAACCAAGTGGAGGATTCTTGAAATTTGGCAGGTCATGATTGCAAACAGAAAAATCATACATATATGGAGATCTGTTCTTCTTTTTACAAATCATCCAGATGCAGCAAATATTTTTTCTTAAAGGTTGGACATGAAGGTCTTCATAACTATAAGTCACCTCAACATCTGTAGGATGAAGTGTTCTCTCCCAAGCTGCAAAAGTCCTTGTGTGATAAAATTGAGATTGAGTATCATGAAAAACACACTTATCTTGTGAGATATTGTCCTAAAAAATTTCATCATGGAGGGTGTGATGAACATCTGTGTGATAATGAGCATGCTTGTTATAGGAAATGTGAAGTTTATTCTTTTGTGATACTTTCATTGAACTTGTGCGAAAGACATGCTCATTTCAGGACAAAAGAGGTTGCATTGAGTATGAACATGTCTCTGAACAAAGTGGCATGCAGAAGGATGGTTACATTACCATGACACTTTTTGAAACATACCATGATGGTCTGCATCCCCACATACTAAATCCAGATGTTGCACGTTATAATAAGGTGAGATGTAAAGCTTGTAGGTATTTTTGTAAATGACCAATCAATCATTCTGGTTTACATCAAATGGTTTCATGGGAACATGAGGAATGCCATTTTTGCACAAGAACATGAAGAATTTGATACCCAGGGTAGGAAATATACATGGGGGATCACATCATTGCAACTTTCCTTGTCCATTTTGGCTTACAATTAAAGATTACATGCCCAAAAATCCTTGAGAAAAAGGATTGTTGCTCGTCAAGATAAAAAAAACATCAAACATGGATGGAACTTACATAGAATTTTCAATGTCAAAAATAAAAACAAAATGATGCTTGATAAATATGTGTTATAACAATTGCTAAAATTTTCTTACTATAAATATGTGTTATGACAATATTTAATTTTCTTACTATTCTAATTTTCTTCGTTTGTGTGAAAATTCCAACAATTAGAGAAGCCTTATAGACACTATAGTGTGTGGATTACAAGGATGCTCTGAAATCAAGGAATATACTAGATCCTCAATCACGTTCCTCATTTAGTACAGATTTCAGAAGTTAAATACTGGTATGACATTACACAAAATACAAAGAGGAAACTATGGCATATGAGAAGACCACCGAACTACATCATTTTCAGGGAAATTTGCAACTTACCCCTGTTCTCAAATGCAAACATCTGTCATTAGCAAGTGTAGGATGGATAATTTAAATGGTTTCACAGTTGTTTAAGCCTTAATTGAAAAGGTTCCTGGCTATCAGTAGAAATAACACAAACCTTGCAACTGTTACACAAAATTTACAAAGCATGATAAGACAGTATATATCCAGCATGACAAGGTTCATATATCCATCTTAAAAACAATAATCAAGCAGTAGCAAGAACATTGCAGTACATATGATGTAAAAAACATATAGCTTAAAGAAGTATAAGTAATCATGTATCCAACATCTTAACCATGATATTAATCAAAAGTAAGCTATCACATTATGCATCCAACATCCTCATATGGTTGGGATAGTAATTTACCAAGTCATTGTTCTCTCTCAATCATTGATCAATTCAATGTCACTGCTCTTCCAATGTATAAAAGTGTTAAGTGCATCTTCTAAATACTCGCATCGATTACTTCTACGTTTAAGCTTAATTTCACAATCAGGATCAACAAAGATTGATTCTGGGCACACAAAATAATATCCTTCTCCATTGGGCATGACAAAATTTGGTTCCCTGTTTTTTATGTAACCCTTTGCAACCTTCACTTGACCATTAAAATATGTAAGTAAACAGTTTTTTCCCCTTCATTCCTGTATTTGAAGGTAGTAATTGTGGTTGACCCTGTAAATAAAAAAAGTCTTGTAAGGTTCCATAGAATAAAAAGATAATATTAAACAATAAAATAAACAAGTATAAAATTTACCTGTATTATTGAGTCACCAATTAGGTCATGAATAGGTTGTCCTGAAGTCAATGGAGTTTGCTCTAGCAAAGCCTGACTAGGACTTAAGGAACTCTGCTAAAAAATAAATAGTTTGAATGTGATACCATGAAATCATAAGATGAACGGTTAAGCTACAAAACTAATATTTCATTAATTACACATATACAACAATACAATCATGTTCATATTGGCATTGTGCTTTTAAAATTTCAATCTTCAAAGATGGCATACATCAGCAATTAAATAGCCTACACTTATTTCTTACATTGTTGGTCGGTTATGGATTAACTCGACCATTTTCTTTTCCTACCTCCGTGGCAGATTTCCATTGCATTAATTCTTCAACAATTGCCTTCAATATTCCAAGTTCTTTGTATTTTTCTTTCAATTTTTCTTCTATATTATGTAATTGTCTCTTGTAAGCACGCTCTTTTCCAAACAAATCAGTTGGAGTAACCCAATAGCCAACCCCACGTACACGACCCCTCCTCTCAGGCCCTAAAACTATTGCAATGGCATCTTCTTTTGTTGCATATGCAGGAGACACTGAATCATTTTGTATTGATTCAATTTGTTTCTAGCAATGACAACATTTCAACAAATACATGTAAGAAACATCATTAATATTTAAAAAAGAAAAATATTAAATAGATACAAGAATAGGTAGGGAACTTACTATTCTCTCTAAACTAAATGATGACATTGGAGTGTCATCCTTCTTTTTATGGCATTTCATCCACACATCAGCCCTAGTTACAGGCGCATCATTTGGATTGCAAGTTTGATTCTAGTCACAAAAGTTACAACGGTCTAGATAAGTATATTTGCAATTGGTAATTGTGAACAAAAAATAGATTTGGTTACAACTTACAAGGTCATGTTCAACTCTATAGTAGCCTCTATAGCGAGAAGTGTGGGTCTCTTTTTCTAATGCCCTATTTTCCCGATTGACTTTTGCCTTCTCCTGCAACTCAATAAAAAATGGATGCTGAGATTGAAATTGATTATATGCAAGGATTCAAATTCAAATATCATTTAATGATAACAAATAGATTTGTCTTTCATTTTTACCTTGAATTTAGGGTCAGATCATATTCTAACAAATTAAATCCAATCAGTTTCATTTACTCTGATAGGAACATTTGTCATCCTCTCCTCATCTGTCTTGTATTTCAAATAATAATTTTTATACAAATTATATCTCTAAGTTCTCAAGCACTAAGATATTTCTTTATAACACCATTGCTCCATTGAAAAATCTATTTGGTAGGTACACTACAATAGATAAACAACACATTATTAGATACAAATTCTTATTTGAAATTAAACTTATCATACACACATTCACATACACCAATGAAATTTAGAAAAAAACCTAATAATAATTTGGTTGATACTCACATTGATTTCACTCCATATTTATTTCTTAAGTGCTTCAGGCACTTGTTTCCATTCCATGTGTTTGATACCTATGATCTCTCTTGCAAGGACACCTAAAAAGGAGGATATTTTCTTTTACTGTGGACCAACAGGTTGTCCCCTCCCATTAAATTGAATTTCAGACAATGCAAAGGCCTCTGTAGTGTTTCCAAAGAGGCATTTTGTTGGTCCCCTATCCTTCCATTTAACATTTGTTGTACTATGGGCTTTGGTACTTGCATCTTCCCCTTCCAAGCCATGATCTTGTTGTGGTTGTTCTTGCTCCATATCATAATCAGTTGTGATGGTTCTTGCTCCAAACCATAAAGTTTTTGTGATGGTACGTGCTGAGAATTTTCTAGAAAACAAATCACACCTCTTGAGATAATAACAATATGAATCACTTCAACATAAAATATTGAAGTATTTATACAAGAAATATAAAGTTGAAAATGATCATACCTTCCAATGGTTCATCCACATTTTTCTCAATAATATATGCATTATAATTGGTGTTGACACTAAAACAACTAGATTCATGTTGTAATGGGGAAATGGATCCTGGTGCTCTTTTTTGTGGGTGTTTTTTGATGATGCCACATCGAATGTTGTCATTTTTTTTGTAATGTGGCTTGACTTTGTGGTTTTACTCACTGTTAAAATTGATCTCTTATGATGTATTTCATTCCTATTGGATACCTACACATATAGATTGTGACATTTAATCAAAGTTAGTAAGACAAATTTTAAAGTAGAAATGAAAACACAATAATTGCTAAAAAATCATTGACGTGCAAAATGAAAAATAATTTCTTACCTCAGTATGGATATCTGCAGATAGACTGCATAACAAAAAAAAAACATTTTTATTAGCAAATCCTTTCCATTTCATAAGAGTTCAATTCAGATCATAGTATTTTCAAGGTTCTTTGTTATGTAGATAATCACAACTATCATTGTAAGTATCTTGTGGGTGTCAGACGATCATTAACCAAAAAAATTAGATACATTTCCACAACATGTTAACTCCAAATGCCAAAAACCATGCAACATCACACCAATGAATCTAAGTAAGAAAGGTTTGGAACATGTAGATTTACCTTCCATTTATGTTCTCAAATATTGAGAAGTATGAGTTGTAAAATTTTATAGTCTAAAGCCACAACGACATTCCCATTTCCAGGGAAAAAATTGCAGGGTGCTGTGAATGGGTTCACATATAACGATAATTAAGGAGTTAGTTTTCCTAAAGATAAACAATAAACTATTTCCACGTGAACAAATAGGCTAAAAAAAGTTAAAAATAATTGCTATGTGAACAACTAGGCTGAAAGAACCATTACAAAAGTCCAATATAAAAAAATAAAGAGAGAAAAGTATCTAATAGTAATCATGTTGAGTGAAACACTTAAATGATAAATTGAAGCAATGTATGCCATGTGCATGTCAATAAAATTCCCAAAGAAACTATGCCTATCATGCTATGGACTCCAAAAAAGGCAACTAAACAATAGAGGCTCATACTTTTCAGGAATAAATCCCAGTTTCTCTGGAATCTATCTATATTCATCTTCATGTGACTACCTTTTAGGCTTCTACATAAAATTTGTAGCATACATTATTGTAAAGAGACTTGTTGTATCATCGAGCATAGTTAAAAAAGGATTAAAATTTTAATTCTAAGTGAAATAGTTTAGGAATGAGAGCTAGACACAACAAAAACAAAATAGAATTGGTAGTTGAACAGTAGTAGAAGAGAAAACTGCACAGGTAGTTGAACATCATTAGAAGAGACAACTGCACAGGTAGTTGAACAGTAGTGGGAGAGACAAATTCACACTAACATACTAGGCTTTTAGTTGAAAAAGGCAAAGGAAAATTCTGCCATATACAAAATGATGAAATTCAATGGGTTATCGTAAGCAGCCAAATTATATAAGAGATTCAAAGCAATCCAGATTCTTGATGTTGTTGGGCCTTTGTTTATAATTTAGGGACTTGAAGAACTATATAAATTAATGTAGGTCCATCTTAACCATGGATCTGTTATGTATTTAGAGGTCCATCTTAACCATGGATCTGTTATGCATTTAGAGGTATCAAATTCTTGAAGGTAATAATACGTTTCACAATGCACACACAACATTCAAGTACTCAGGTTTCTTTGGCTAAGAAGCCACAAGTTCCGTATCTATGCTATCATAATAGTATTCAAGTTGTTTTGGCTAAGAAGACACTAGGGTATTTATGTTACCATAATTGTCAACTAGCACCTAGCCCGAGTAGCAACAAACAACTCTCTTCATTACAACGTACATCAATGTACAAAGGATGAACATGTCATAAGAGGGACTCAAACCTGGGTGTGAACATGGTCACAAGAGGGAATCAAACCTTGCTTTGGCTAAAAATCCACAACTGGGGTATCTATGCTGCCAGAATTGTCAACTAGAACCTACCCTCAATAGCAACAATCAACCCTCTTCATTCCAAGCACCTGCCCCCAATAGCAACAAACAACCATCTTCATTCCAAGATACATCAACCTACAAAGGACTAAGATGTCATAAGAGGGACTCAAATTTGGGTGTGAACGTGTGACAAGAGGGACTCAAACCTGGGTGGAGAGAAACTAAACACCCCTGCATTACCAACCAACCAACGAAGATCCCATTTACAGTAGAATGTCCATTTAAAAAAAATAAAAATAAAAAATAAAATTAACATATATAAACAGTGCATCTGACAGTAGAGTGTACATTTGAAAAAAACAAACAAATAAAAATTAACATATATAAAGAGTGCATCTGCCAAAGCATCACACACATAAAGGAAAATTGTTGATGGATCCGATTGGCTAGGGTGTGGAAATGCTTCTCAGATTGACATAAACAATGCGATTTGTTGATGGAGAAAACTCTCAGCGCATCTGCAGAGGGTAACACACATAAAAAAAAAACTGTTGATATATATAGCTAGCTAGGCTTCTCATATTGACATAAACAATGAGATTTGTTCATAGAGAAAACTCTTAGCGCATCTGTAGAGGGTAACACACATAAAAATGATTTTTTGATGGATCCCGCTAGCTAGGTTGTGTAAATCATTCTCAGGATCACATAAACAAGAATTTTTGATGGACACAGCAACTAGCATTGCACATAGACAACCACAAAATGTTGATTGCGCACGTGTTTCAGAGATAAAGGAACGTGACATTGCTAAATACTAATTACCAACCACTTCGATTTCTGAATTTTTTAAATTTGTTTTCTAAAAAAAAAATGTCAATTTTTTGAACAAATGCCTCTCTCGGCACTTGAAGGTTTATTTCACTGTTAAAGTGAATAGTATGTGTCATCTTGGGCAATTAAATCATGCACACATGTTTTAGACATAAAAAAAAACGAGACACTACTAAAACCAAACACTTGCGCCTTCAATTTCTGAATTTTTTAAATCCATATTTTTTAAAATATATATAGAAATTTATTTAAAATCATAAAAATTAACTGCAAATAATTCAAGATTATAAAATATAAACTTACCCTTAAAGTTAAAATCGATCTAAAATCACAAAAAAACAACTTAAAATAATTCGTTATTATAAAATATAAATTTACCTCTTTTCATTTCCTCTCCTTGTAATCATGGTGCACTTACTTCTTAGTGACTCCAATTTTATTTAAAGAACACTCAAACGCATCTTCAAACAAAATTTTATTGAATAGGAATGAGTTCTATTCTCAATTTAAATAAAAAAATTATTAAAAAAATAGTAGAAAACCCTAAAAATATTGGTCGAAATATTGGTGGGACATCTAAATCTTAATAAAAATGGTGGGAAATCTAAATTCTAATAAAAATGGTGGGAAATCTAAATAGTGATTTCATTGAATAGGAATGAGTTATATTCTCAATTTAAACAAAATAGAAATTAGAAACTCTTAAAAATATTGGTGGGAAATCTAAATCCTAATTTCATTGAATAGTAATGAGTTTTATTCTCAATTTAAACCAGATTATAAAAAAAAAGGTAGGAAACTCTTGAAAATATTAGTGCGAAATCTAAATCCTAATAAAAATGGTAGGAATTCTAAATCTTTTTTACTCTTATGACACTCTTGATATGTTTCCACTTGTACAATTGTGCTTCCAAATATGTGAACTCAACAATAAAACACACCTTAAATATATGAATCATGTCTCTCACGTGTGAAAGAAAAATTAAACCAACTAGCTATGACGTTCTTCTTTTATACATGAGACCCTTGACTATGCCATGAAATCCCCCAAAATCTTCTTAAAGGATGGGAGCTCCTCTCTATGCATGAAGCTAGTGGAATATTACAAGTTATCCAAAATTCATCCAAATATGTGATTTGTGCCTTGGTAAATGTGAAAGGTACCCTCGGTGGAGAAACATACATAAATATTTGTTACCAAGTGCCTTAAATGTGAGATGTTGCCACTTGTCAATTGTGCCTCTTGTTGATGATGAAACTGACATCCTAGTTTTGCAAGGATCACAAAGTGTCATTTTGCGTCAACCCAAGGTCGTTTCCATTGTCACCTTAGCAAAGAATCCTCCCACTTTAGATTAATTATTGAATCCTATGTAGAAATTTGCTGAATAATGATATTTTATCCACCGAGATTATCCTGATCACATATCAATTCGATTTCATATGCAACACATAATCTCTTCCACTCAGATCATCACACATGCGGAAAATAAAACAAGCGATAACACATCAAATCATCATACACATTAACACAGTATGTATGGGGAAATCCTATAGCTGAAAACCCCGCAGCTATTGTGTATATTATAATGGAGAAATCATGTAACAAACTCAGTACAATACTCCTCACAAGTACTCAGTACTTTCTCATGAAGCTACACACAAACTAGCTTGGTTTTGAACAAGTCACAGGTTCAAAACACACCACTATCTGCCTTGCCTCTATTGCGCAATCATGGCCTGTCTAAATAGAGATCCAAGGTTCGAATCTCCTTGGCTTGACAGCGCAATCATCATGGGAAATTCCTCCAAGTGTGGTGCAAATCTCATACTGGCGGTATCTCAGCCCGATAGGCGCCTCACCCTTTCATCTACCTCTTTCACGGTCTGTGGTATCCATGCAACGCCGTGTGCCCGATATGTTCTTGAGTTGAATAATGAGTTACTAATTAATGAATTAAATAATATTTAATTCACTCACTCATAACTAATTGATTAGCTAGTTAACTAATCTCAACCGATTCTTTTTAAGTTAAACCGAACACAACTCCACCAACTGTCTCATCAACTCCACCAAACTTCTGCCACTGAAGTCCTAACTGAAGTCAACCATGCATGATCTCACCTAACCCATAGGAAAAGCGTATTTCTTCTGGCAGCTGCATGACCCACATCCGAGGGTCAAAATAAAGTGCTGCAAGAGAGTAAACTGAAGTTTAGAGTCCAAATATTATTAAAGGTAAATAATATTTGACTGTTCTATTTTTAGCCCGACAGTATAAAAATAGAAACCACCTGATGTCTAAAAATAGAGGTCCATATATTTTTACCAACTCGACCAATCATCCAAGAATAACATACTGCAACTCTTGGACCATGCTCCATATGTCTAAAAATAGACATAGTCTAAAAATGAACTGCTTGTAGGAATTTCGGGACCACTTAGTGAGGCGACTTCATTTCACTAAGCTCATCATCTTGTTGCATTCAATAACATCTCGGTGTCCCAAAGCACAAATTTATGGGGTACTCTTTTATGTGACTAGATCACTAACTAGCATTGAAAACCATCTTTACATTGTATGGTTCAACATCTTGATGAACCCTGTCCTATTGACAACAACTTTTGTATTCATTATTACTTTCATCGCAACACCTACAATAGATATTGATGGTGTTCATAAGCCTATTTCTAGTTGTGATAAGTGGATTAGGGGCTCCCGTATCACAACCCATAACCCCTAATATGTTTACTCCCTTAACCAAGGGGGCCCAAGGGTGTACTTGTAGGGGCATTGAGACCAAATTCCCAATCCCCTTAACCCATAACCACTAAATTCCCAATCCCCTTAACCCCCAATCCATATTCCCTTAACCCCTGCACTCATAAATCATAACCCATAAACCCCTTGATTCATTAAATCTTATGACATTAACCCCTAAACTATAATCCATGAACCTCTAAGCCATAAATCCTTATCCTCTTATGTTGGAAAAATCTTGAGAGGAGGGTAGTGTTCTTCTTGCATAATCAAATCTTTTTACTTTTTCATGCTCTAAAACCCATACGCTACTTTGCTGAAGACAACTAGCGTATACACGCGGATATCCTTTATAAAACTCGCGTATACACAGAGATCTAATTATGCCATTAGTTCTTCACTTATATCATTCCATCATTCATTCATAAGATGTTCTGTAAACAGTAAACATGTGCAGTAAGAACAGAATAAACCATCACACATAAGCATCACACATGAACACCAGGATTTTAGGTGGAAACCCAAGTCGGGAGAAAACCACCGCTGCAGTTGCTCAGCCTTCAATATTTTATTATAGAGAAAACATCTTACAACATATGTCTTTGTGTGAGACTTGACCGACAACGACACCCACTGGCAGCTCGTTTACAGCCTCTCCTGGAAGGGAGCTCCAACCCCCTGACTCGTTTACCAGCCTCTCCTGGAAGGGAGCTACGACCCCCTGACTCGTTTACCAGCCTCTCCTGGAAGGGAGCTACGACCCCCTGACTGAAGGCTACAACCCTCAGCACCTCAATGGACCACGTTTCATCAATTTTCACACTCGATCCAACAACTTCAATAGAACACCACTTGCAGGCCACATTTCATCATATTTCCAGACTGGACCCTTTCCAAACTTTTAAGCACAAACATACATCACCAACAGATACTTAACAACACAGATCAGATAGCAGAAACACAGCAGAACAGATCAGATATTTCATACCCTTTACTTCAGCAAACCCTAGTTTGCATACGCGCTTTCCTTTCTCTGATGTCGCG